>CM076578.1:1175372568-1175943010 GCA_034641835.2 Pinus albicaulis
GAAACAGAGGAATGCGATGATGGATAACTTTTCTCAAATCCTTCGGCGGATGCCCACATGCGACACATCTTCGTCCAGCAGTCACTCTGGAGGCGCCACTCCCTTCAAGTTACAAGTCATTTTTGACCTTCCCATATTTGAATTCCAGATAATTGCAGATGCCATATATAGATGGCTAAATGTATTGGAATGATATTTTTCAGTTCATGATTTTTCCAATAGGGAAAAGATTACTTTTGTGCTCCTCAAAGTCACCCTCCATGTCAAGGACTACTTGGAAACCTACTACGAATAGAGGGGCTAGAGAAAACCCTCAATGTTTTTAGTAGAACCCACTTAGAATTCTTTCAGAAATGCCATCAATGAAGAATATTATCTCGTGGGGAGCTTTGAGGATAAGTACATATAATGGAATACGTTGTGGTTGCAAAGTGATCAAGATGTGCATGAGCTCACGAATATATTCGATACCTTGCACACAAATTTGGGTATCAGAGATTTAGAGAAAAATATGGTGCTTAAGTACCACAGAAGCTTTCAAAAATACATTCAAGAGGAAATGGATTTCCTTAACATATCTTTTCTTGGTGCAACATATTGATATGCTGCCAAAATCGATCAAAAATATAAATAGAAGAAGAGAGACTTTGGACCTGCAAACTTGAAGTAAGGGAAGGGTGCCCCCAAATAGCAGAATAAAAGAAAAAGCGAATGCGGGGCAATGTAGGAAAACCTGTAGAAGCTTCAAGTAAAGAAAAACACCATGAAGACAAATAAAGACACAGGGAAGTGGTGTGAGTTCCATAAGAGACCCACTCACAACAAAAATGAGTGTCGATCCAAGTAGTTACTGGTGGCCTAGCTAAAGGATTATGAATCAGATGCATGCTCTGAATTTGAGTCAAAACATGACAAGGGAATTGAAAAATTGAAGCATATTATTGACACAGAGCCTAGTGCCACTATTTCCCCCGCCAATATCATGGAGGATGAGCCCAAAGATGGAGAGGAGGGGGGGCGCCTCTTCCACTCCTAGATGTAGGTGGAGGTTTCTCCATTGTAGTTTATTTTTGACATTGAAAGCCAAAAGTACATCATTTTAGTAGAGGTCGTTAAGTGACTAGTCCTACTAAGCAAAACACACCCATAGTTGTACACAATAGAGTGTCTTCACCAAGGATGAGATCTCAATGCGAGTCAACAGTGCCATATTCCTTACAACATCAAGCCCTTCAAAAATGAGGTGTTGTGTGATGTTTCTCTTCTTTAATGTTTTGATGTATTATTAGGAAAATCATACTTGTGGAAGCGGCATGTCATGTATGAGTCTAGGCCTCACACTGTTATTATTACTTTGGGAAATAATTTGTACAGGATACCAGAGGTAGTACCGCCTACTGCCATATTTTTTATCACTGTGAAGAAATGCAATAATCTTATTTCCAGGACGAGGAAATTTGTTTTCCTTATGATTCTCCCTCAGGGAAAGAACAATATTTTGGCCACGAACTCCACATAGGGATCCTCCACATGACAACAACAGATGGACAATTTCATGGAGTAGTACAGTGAAATATTCACCTCACCCATAGGGATATCTCTACATTGTCAGGTCAAGCACCCCATTGATATGACCCCAGGTGCACTAATTCCCAATGGAATGATCTATCGATGCTTTATTCTAAAGAAAAATGAAATCAAGAGGAATATTGAAGAGTTGTTTCAGAAAGGGAACATCAGGCCAAATTAATCACCTTGTGGGAGCCCAATCGTGTTGGTATAGAAGAAGGATGAGACCTAGGGACTTTATCTTGAATATCAGGCATTGAAAAGGATTTATGTCCATAATAGGTATCCAATACCAAAGATTGATGACCCTTTGGACCAACTAAATGTGGGAAAATAGTTCAGCAAGATTGACTTGAATTTCGTGTTTCACCAGGTACCAATCAAACCATCCAATGTGTGGAAGACTACCTTCAAATCCAAGGAGGGCATATTTGAATGGCTTTTCATGCATTTCAGGTTGAAAATGTCCCTCGCAACCTTCATGAGGTTGATGGACGACACCTTGCAACCCTTCACCAACTCATTTTTCTGGTGTATTTGGATGACCTAATTATCTTCATCCAGAGTTGGGAAGAGAACCTCCTCCATATTCAAAAAGTCCTCCAAACTCTACGACAACACAAGTTGTGTGCCAATTTGGAGAAATGCACTTTCGTTATGACCTAGGCTCAATATCTGGGGTACATCATTGATGAGAAATGTGTGAATTTGGACCCAAAAAATATACAATTAATTCAGGATTGGCCAACCCCAGCCACTCTAACAAAGCTTTGTATTTTTCTAGGTCTTACCCATTTCTACAGTAGGTTTGCGTTGGATTTTTCTAATATCACTTGCTCTTTGAGTCAAGTCACCAAGGGCAGAGCGAATGAAAAATAATTTTGGAATGAATCCCAAAAAAATGTTTTTTCCGAGTTGAAGCATCGCCTCTTCTCCGCACCAATGCTCACATTACTAGACTTGCAAAAACCAGTTGAGATCAAGACAGATACTTATGACTATGCTATTGGCGATGTTCTTACTCACCAGGGGAATCTAGTGGAATATCACAGTGAGACGCTTTCATAGATAGTCCAAAATTATCCCAGATATGCCAAAGAGATGTATCCCATTATGCAGTCTTGTTGACAATGGAAGCATTACATTCTTGGGAAGGAAACAGTCATCCGCACAGACCACCGATCCGTGTAGTTCATACATACACAAGGAAAATTATTGAACGATCGCTATTATAAATGGTCCACATACGTGCAAAAATTCCACTTGAAAATTAAGTACAAGAAGGGAAAAACCAGTAATGTTGCAGACTACCTCAACCAACCACTGGTCATGGCGCTGACCACTATGCTCGACTCTTGTCGGAACATAACTTCAGAGTGGCCGCATCTATACAAGAGATCCAAAATTCGGTAAAACATACCAAACACTCCTGTAAGGTAAGAAAATTCCAAATTTCCACCTCTAAGATACATTGTTATGTCAGCTAGGACATCTCTACCTTCCTTCAAGTGAGTATGCCAAGATGATTTGGGAGGCGCCCTACAGTCAGGTTGTTGGACACTTCGGAGTAGAGAAAACAATGGTAGTGCTAAAGAAGTATTTTTATTGGTCGAACCTTTAACGATATTTTAGGAAGTACATCAAATCCTGGACTGCTTGCTTCACTTTCAAACCCACCATCAAGAAGCAAGGTCAATTTACTCTTCTTCCCACTCCTATTCGACCTTGGGAATCCATCTCCATGGATTACATGTCATGCCTCCCTTTGAATAATCATGACAACAATTTTGTTTTCATCGTTGTCGATAGATTATATAATATAGCCATATAGAGGCCGGAAAATAAAGTATCACAAAAAAATCCACTGTTAAGATCTTCTTTGAACAAGTGTGGGTACATTTTTGGATCCCACAATCCATTATCTCATATCGAGGCAACAGGTTCCTAAGTACATTTTGGTCAAGCCTCTATTCAATATTGGATACCAAGCTCACTAAGTCCACGACTTTACACCCAAAAACTAATGGCCAAGAAAAGGTTTTCAACATGATGATCGTACACATTTTGTGCATGTAAAACTAGAAGCATCCTCACACATGGGATGAAAGCCTCCCATTGATGTGGCCATACCATTTGCAGCTAATCAGGGAGCTTTGGCCCATGTCTCCTCAGAAATTGACATGGCTAACAACTTCATTGAGGAAATCCAGCACATCCGCCAATAGCTCCGCGATGTATTGGACAAATCCAATGTTAAGTACAAGCAACGATATGATCACAATCGGTTTGCACACAACTTCCAGGTGGGCGAAAAATTTTGGCTACATTTGTAGAAGGAGTGCCTCGTTGGGCCCCACCACAAGCTTTAGTCATTCCAATATGAAACATATACCATCACCCAGGCTATAGCAAACAATTATTTCGAGCTCAACATTCCACCATTCCTTGGCGTGCACCCAATGTTCAATGTGGACCACCTTTGGCCATACTTTCCACCATCATTGGACACATCTGACATTGCAGAAAAACTCACACCAACATAGCTAAACATCGACTTCATAGAACAAGCCACAATTGTTCGGATCATGGACACACATATCAAGAAAACTCACCAGTAGAAGATCCAACAATATCAGGATGTCAAATTTGGCCAACTCCTGCACCAAGGCAAGTGGCTCACTAGGGACCAAGTTCAACAGAGGTTTCCCCACCTCATGGAGGCAATCAACGCAATGGGTACCATTGCTTCCTAAGTGGGGAGGAATGGTCTAGGTGGATATTTGTGGTCACCCACCTATTCCAATTGGACCCCACCATTATTTCTTTTAGTTTTTTAGTTTCCTTAATTTAGCACTGTTTACTATTTTTTTAAGTTTTTCGGGTCTGGAACTTTTAGAGTTGTTTTGAGGCCCTAAACAATGTTTTTTGGAAAAATTATGGAAAACAGAGTGCTTGATTGATTTTTTCCGCTCATAAGTTGTACTACTCAGATATATATTTCTAACGAGGTATTTTGTGCACCAAACAGAGATAATATGCACAATTTTCAACCCCCGAGACTTTGATGTACCAATTTACCCAAACAGGGCCAATAGTTTTGGTGTTTCATCTCTTACGGTTACGTTTTTGGATTTTTAGAGTTTTCCATTGTTTTTCAATAATAAATAGGCCTTGGAACCTCATTGTAACATAGCTGGCAGACATATAGCTACCACATCTCTTCTCAAAGATAAGCCGCCATCGCCCGTGCTAGTTTATTTCCATTCTGTCTATAAGCATACTTTAGTTCTTTCATATTAATGAAATGAAGTTTTCTTTCATGTAAATCTCTGTATTTATAAATATATTTGTATTCTATTTTTTTCCTCTCTAAGTTCAAAGAAATGGTATCATATTGGTCTTCTCTTTCTCTGTTTTTCTTTGCATGTCCCCAACAAGGTCAGGGTATAAGGAATTAGGGATCGAATTGGTTGAACATTTGTAAGAACCGCCTTGTAAACCCTGATGACCTCCCATGGTGGAAGAAAATAAATATGAAGGAGTAGGAGATCATTTTAAAATATTTCTCAAAGAAGCGCTCGAGTGAGATAGGAATGCGATGTTGGACAACTTTTCCCAAATCCTTTGGTGGATGCCCAGATGCGACGCATCTTTGTCTGACAGTCACTCTGGAGGGACCACTCCCTTCAAGATACAAGTCAACTCTGACATTCCCATATTTGAAGGCTAGATCGATGCAGATGTCGTAGATAGATTGTTAAATCTATTGGAATGATATTTTTCAGTTCATGATATTTCCAATAGGGGAAATATTACATTTGCACTCATCAAAACTACCCCCATGTCAAGGACTGGTCAAAAACCTACTGCGAACAAAGGGATGAGAGAGAACCCTCATTTTTTTCAACAAAACCCATTGGTAATTCTTTCCTAGAGTCCATCAAGGAAAAATATCACCCCTTGAGAAGCTATGACGATAATTACATACAATTAACTATGCTGAATCCACAAAGGGATCCACATGTGCATGAGCTAACAATTCTATTCCATATGCTACACAAAATGTTGGGTATCAAATATTTAGAGAAACGTATGGTGCTTAAGTGCTGCAGTTGTTTTCACATATACATTAAGGAATAAATGTAGTTCCTTGACATCTCCTTGCTTCGTGGAGCATATCAATACTCTACTAAGTCGATAAAAAAATTAATTAGAAGAAGGAATACTTTGGATCTATGAATATAAAGCAAGGGAAAGGCACCCCCAAACCATAGAACAATGGAAAAATCCATGGCGGGGTAACGCAATACAACCCGCCAAAGCCGCAATAAAATAAGAACACCACGAAGACAAATAACAACACGGGGAAGTGGTGTGAGTTCCATAAGAGCCCCACTCGCAACTCAAGTGAGGGTCAGTCCAAGAAGTCAGTGGTGGTTGAGCTAAAGGCTTTTGATTCAAATGCATGCTCTGAATTTGAGTCATAACCTGACAAGGTGAATGACAAAGGCAAGCAGATTATTGACATGGAACACAGTGCCACTGTTGCCAGCAGCAAAATCCATAAGCATCAGCTCGAAGATCCATAGGAGTGGGAGTGCCTCTTACACTCCCAGATTTGGGTGAAGGGTTCTCTGTTGTAGTTCATTGTCGACATCAGAAGCCAAAAGAGCCTCATTTTAGTAGAGGTCGTGGAGTGGCTAGGCGTAGTGACCATAACACAATCGCAGTCATACACCATCTGGTGGCTTCACCAAGGACGAGATCTTTGCATCAGAGAGTAGTGTCGCCTTCCCTACAGCATCAAGCCCTTCATAGATGGGGTATTGTGTGACGTTTTATTATGCCAACCATACATGTGGAAGTGACATGATGTGTATGAATCTAGGCCTCACACTGTTATTATTACATAAATGGGAAGTAATTTTTAGAGGATACTAGAGGTAGCACCGCCTACCACCATCTATTTTATCAGTGCGAAGAAATATAGTAAGCCCATTTCCTAGACTAGGAAATTTTTTCTCATTATGATTTTCCCTCAAGGAAAGAAGAATATTGTGGCCACGACCTCTAAACATGGATCCTATGCACCATAATAGCAGATGGACATGGTCATGGAGGAGTACAGGGAAATCTTGCTCATGCACAAGGGTACCTCTACACTAGCAGCTCAAGAACCCCATTGATCTGACGCCAGGTATTTCACCTCCAAATGGAATGATCTATCGATAATATATTCTAGAGAAAAATGAAATCAAGAGGCATATATAGGAGTTTTTGCGGAAAGGGAACATCAGGCCAAGTTCAACACCCTGTGCGATCATAATTGTGTTGGTACAAAAGAAGGATGGGACCTGGAGACTCTATATTGACTATCGAGAATTGAACAAGATCAGTGTCTAGAATAGGTATGCAATCCCATGGATTGATGACATTTTTTACCAACTCAAGGGGGTCAAATATTTCAGCAAGATTGACATGAAGTCTGGGCATCACTAGGTATGAATTGAACCCTCTGATGTGTGGATGAATGTCTTTAAATACAAGGAGGGAATTCTCAAATTGTTGATCAAGCCTTTCGGGTTAACCAATAACCCTACAACCTTCATGAGGTTGATTGAAGACATCTTGTGGCCCTTCACCAACTAATTCATGTTGGTGTGTTTGGATGAGGTCTTGATCTTCAGCCAAAATTTGTAAGAGCACCTCCACCATATTCGAAAAGCCCTCCAAACTCTATGAAAACACAATTTGTGTGCCAATTTTGAGAAATTCACTTTTTGTATGACCCAAGTTCAATATCTTGGGTACATCATTGATTAGAATGGTGTGCATTTGGATCGAGCCAAGATACAAGTAATTTGGGATTGGCCAACCCCAACCTCTCTAACAGAGCTCTGTAAACTTATGGATCTTGCCAATTTCTACCACAGGTTCGTATTGGGGTTCTTTCATATCACTTGGCCTTTGAGACAAGTCACCAAGGGTGGAGCGAAAGAAATTTTTTTTTTGGCTTGAATCCCAACAAAAGGTGTTATATGAGTTGAAGAATTGCCTCTGATATTCACTAGTGCTCACATTACCAAACCTACAACAACCATTTGATATTGAGACAGATGCTTTCGTTTATGACATTGGTGTAGTTCTTGCTCCATAGGGGCATCCAGTGGCATATCATAATGAACCACTTCTAGACATAGTACGAAAGTATTACTCCTATGAGAAACAATTGTATTCATTGTGTAGGCCTACTAAAAATGGAAGCATTACATTTTGGGGAAGGAAATGACCATCCACATAAACCACCGACCCGTGCAGTTCATACAGACATAAGGCAAATCACAAAAAGATTGCCATAATAAATGGTCCACATACCTGCCACAACTCAACTTGAACATTAAGTTCAATATGCACAGCACCAATAATGTTTCAGACTGCCTCAGCCGACCACTAGTCATGGTGCTGACCACTATGCTCGACTCTTGTGGGCATGAGAGTTCAAAGTGGCCGCATCTATACAAGAGTGATCCAGAATTTTGTAACACATACCATACAATCCTAGAAGCTAATAAAGTTCAAAATTTCCACCTCTAATATACACCATTATGTCAGGTAGGACACCTTTGTGTTACTTCAAGCGAGCATTCCAAGATGGTTTGGGAGGCACCTTACATTCGGGTTGTTTGACACTTCGGAGTAGAAAAAAAAGTTGTAGCGCTACAAAAGTAATTTTATTGGTTGAACCTTAGACAAGATGTTGGTAATAAATTAGATCGTGCACTGCTTACGTTATTGTGAAACCAACCATCAAGAAGTAAGGCCTATATGCTATTCTTCCCACTCCTGTTCGACCTTGGGAATTCATCTCCATGGATTACATGTCAGGCCTCCCTTCAACTAAGCATGACAACAACTGCACTTTCATAGTCTTCGACAACTTATCTAATATGGCCATTTTGGCGGCCTACAAGAAGATTATCACAGCAAATTCCATTGCTAAGCTCTTATTTGACTGAGTGTGGGTACATTTTGGGATCCCAAAATCCATCATCTCAGATTAGGAGAGTATTTTCTTAAGTACACATTTCTTAAGCCTCTGGTTGATGTTGGATACCAAGTGTGTAGGTGGGTTTGGCACACGACTGTACCAAATCGCACCTACTTAAGAGGAGTGGTTTTTCCCTATTAAGTTCATGGTCATAGGTAAAAAATCAAGGGAGTCAAGCAATTTAGTGAACATGCTAAGAAATAAAGCATAATAAATAGTGAAATAGCATGTATATTTGGAAACAAAACAAAATAAAATATACACATAATACAAAATCTCTAAATAGATTCAAACAAATTCAATAATCCAAATGGTGGAGTTTACATCCCCTCTTATTGAGTGCTGGTAGGAATAAAGGATGAAACGTTTACTCACTTGCCAAGGGGCCCTTAGAACTAGGCAGTTCTAAGACCTAATACAATGATGTCTTTACTTTCGAGCTACTTGGCACAAATTACCTCTCTCTCTACTCTAAAGGATTGGAGTTGTTGGGTGGCCAATAACTGAATTCCCTCTATCTTTGCTTCGGATCACACACTATTAGATTTCTTGGGGAAATTTTGGCCAACATATGTGTTCTCCTATTTTTCATCTCATGGTGGCCTTTTAGAGTAGAATTCAATATCTCCTTCCCTCTCTTGGTACATTGAAGGATAGTGACCCAAGAGAGGAGGATGATTCCATTGTGTGCCACATTATTCCATTGTGTGCTCCCTTGAGGTCCTAAGGAGGCTTGGGCGGTTTTCCATAGGCAGCCTCAAGTGTAGGATCAATTTCTTGGAGTGTGCCTTGTCATCTCAGAAAGTGACTTTGGCCACTCTCAGGTCTACGAGACTTTTTGAGGAAAAGCCGCACAAAGGCACTCTTATCGAAGAAAAGTGTGCACAAAGGTGCATTTTGCTGGTTTCTTCATTGTGCAATTTAATTTTCCTTTTGGACCTTAAATATTTTTAAATTCTTCAGATTCTCTAATGTGCCTCAGCCCTGTAAATCCTTCTGCCTAACATTTAATGATGTCATATTTTCTTGTCTGATTTTCCAGTAATAATAGTTTCCCCCTAATGTGTGAGGTCTACGAAGAACTGTATAGCCAAAATACATTATATTTTATTTTCTATGTAATGTGCAGAGAGAGAGAGAGACCTGCATGTAGCACAGAGTTGGAGACACCTTGCACCGGGTGGAATAGTGACCATGTACTATGGGAACCCTGCAAGAAATGGTATAATACAATAAATACAAATTTTCTATGAGGTGTGAATGTCCCATGCTCGTGATGCTTTAGCTAGCTAAACAAAACTATTTGACAAATACAGATTCTGTCAGTATCACTAGTATGGTAGTGACCTGCTAGTTGATGACGACGATTATTGATGCCCTCAGGGGCATTTTTTATTTGAAAATATGTGGAATGTAGTACCCATGTGTGTAAGCTAGATATGGAAACTAAATTCACATTGTACGCATGGGTGTCTGACTGGGACCTTCTTGTGTAAGCATTGCTGAAACAGATGCTTATAAAGGCACGAGTCTTCGACGAATTTGATCAAGGTGCAATGGTTGTAAGGTACGATACCATCTTAACATGAAATATTCTGTTGTAGTCAAATTTCAGGAGCATCGATGACATATGTGGGCAATAATGTCTCCCACAGTGCCACCCGAGGATGTACCTTTTGTGGTGAGGAGCGATCCAAGGTATTGCTTCCTTTTTGGAAAATAGGGGTTGATGTCGACAAAAAGGAAGCGTCAACCGAATGAGAGAGTCGTTGATGCTAGGGATCAGGATCTTGGATGTGATAGGTTTAACATAGGCATTATGGTAAGGGGTAACTAAAAATTGATGATGGGAATTCACTGGCCCAAGGTCGGAGTATAAAAATCAGCTTCGCGACAGTCATAACTATTTCTGATGGGGAAATGCTTGGAGTCAGTAGGACATCTAGGGTGTGTATATATTGGTTATGAATGGCATGGTGCCTTATGTGTGAGGGTGTGATACCTTGACCAAGGGTGACTAGGGACTACTTCCGTGGGAGAAAAAATGGATGGGTGAATGGGGGACATAGTGCACCGTTTGCGATCTTTGTACATTTACCAAAAAGAATGAAATAATAGGGTTTGGTTTGTACAAAACATAGAGATGGGTGCCCCAAAACATGAAAGTGTTCGCTCACTGATGATGTGAGGAAGGTGTTTTCCTGAGGGTGGTTGCCCCATTGGTTGGTCTCATGTGTGGGGTTGATGAAGCAGATGGAAAATGTTGCAGATGAGATATGATGATGGAGGTATGCTAGGCCAAATGTGAGGCGCAGTAGTGCGCTTTCAATCTGGTTGTAAAACCTAGTTTTCCAGGAAAGATGTTTTATTTTGATATGGTAAAACTTGACCTAATGCATGGTGATTGAAATGGACATGAGTTGCTTCCTGGACTAAAGAGGAATGGCCATGGTGTTAATATTTTTGTGATATATGGTATAATTGGGGTGATGCGTGCCATGGAGGGGAGGCTCTACCGATCAATGAGTATGTTTATCATGTGCAAGGTGGGGTGATGATAAACATGGTCGGATGCTTGGAACCTATGGTGATTTATTATGGAGAAATGAGGTCAGGATATGCAGAGTTCTTATAGGACTCTATCATGATGAGGGTAGAATGATACCTTCTCTGGAACTTTCAGTGGATGGAGCGATGGATAGTTTGCACAATACTTGCAAAAAAATACCCCAAGTGAAAGCATCTTCTTTACTCAAATATTATTGAAAGATATGTGCTTAGAAAGAATATGAGAGAGGGTATACCTTTCGACACTGAAAAATTATTTTTTCGGAAGTGCAAATGTGTGGCACCGCCCTTGCGCATTATGGAGTGTTCATCACAGTGTTGCTTTCAGTCTGGTAATTGGGCCTTCTCATTTCTCATTATGGTCTTCCAAATTTTCTGAAAAGGGCAACAAATAGGTGAATGTGGCTCAATTCAATTCATTTTTGTTAGTTGAGAATTTGATGTTTTTAGATGTTAGAGGCTTCTGGAGAGTTGTTCTTGTCATTGAGGTCAGCTTGAGTACCCAGGACTAGTGATGTTTTAGCCAGGTAGGCCCCATGACATCCTGCATTTTAATTTTTCCAGTGTGTCGGTGCAAGGGTCCATACAAGATCGGTTTGTATGGATCCTAGGCCAACTTTTTCCTTAACCTCGCAGGTGATCAAGGCACATGCGCCCAATTTTCACGCAAAACTAAGGGTTTTTCATGAAATTATCGCACCTGTACTTGCTTTGGGCGCACCCTTGTCGTGCCTGTGGGAAGAACAGACGCGCTCTCCTCACGCCTTTCTGAGGAACAAGAGTGTGGAGGGCCGAAGCTATTTTTTGCAAAATTTTGGGAAATGTTGTCTATTTTTTAGTGTTTTAAGTGTGACTGATGTGTGCCTATTTGATGATAGGATGTTGTGGAGGGAGAGGGATTGGCCTGATCTCTGAGCCGCTTTTGCTATTGATGGTCACACACACCAACAATTGGCGCGCTGGGGTCTTCTCAATTTTTTTGAGAATGACCTGATATGATCATAGGATCGTCTTCTGCGTTACCTTATCCGATGTTGTAACAAGCAGCGCAAGGTGATGGTACTGTGTGCGTGCAACCTTGTTATCCATCCCAAGATGGATATATATTTGTGATCAGGTTGTTGCCTTAGGGTGAGGCTCTTCCTTATCCACTTCCCCCTGAGAGAGTGGACCTTGAGCGATTTTCAGAAGGTCATTGTGGTGAGGCACCCCTTATGGAGGGGTTCATTGTGATTGCTACTATGACCTACCTATCCAAGCGATGTGATCTTGCTACTATTGTACAACTTGCGAGGTCGTCTGCACCCCATTGAGCGTCGGGGACACAAATAGGTTTTTTGTGCCTCTTGAGCACTAGACACTTCTTCGATTTGGCCTATTTTTGTTATGACAGGATGTTGGCAAAAATTTTGAAGGTTTGAGATGGATCAAAGTTGTTCACATATGCTAGAATTTTATGTAGAATTATGTACAAGCAGGTGGTGGTGTTGAAACCTACGGTGGTTGTGACTTCTGGGGGGCCTCAAGATCCTTGCATGATGAGGTGGGCCCTCGTGATGCCTCGTAGAGGGGGACGTAGGGTGGGGTGTTATTGGAACGCCACCATGAAGGCTTGGTTTAAGTCCAATCCTCAGATGTTTCTACCGTTCTCTTATGCGGGGATGGACTTCTGGGGAGATCTAGACATGGGACTTCCGGGGAGATCCAGACATGGGTCTTCCTGCTGGATATGCTTGGGGGCCAGCAGGTATGTTTTTGTGTTTTGTTCTTCATTTACTTCAGTAAATATGTTTTGTATGTGTATTACTATGAAACTAACATATTTTTGTTACTCTTTCATATGTTGGCGAGGTGGGACATCCCGTGGCATAGTTGGTGGGACATCATCTGCTTCAGCGGCCTCAAGGTGGTCCTTGCGAGGGATAGGGAGGAGCTCCAATGTAGCCTCTAGATGGAGCACCTGGCGAGGTGGTCGGTCCCTCGTGGGAGGGTAGCAGCTCGGCTACTACCAAGGCTTCTACTAAGTGGGCTCGTGCCAAGGAGGCATAGTTTTGCGTTGTTGAGTTGACAGAGCAAGTGGCTACTCTAGAGGTCAGAGCTTGGGTGGTAGAGGATGCCTAGGGTCGAGTGGGCCACTTCACCCAGGGGATGCCTAATCGAGTGGGCTACTACCAAGGCTGCTACTGAGCGGGCTCGTGCCAAGGAGGCATAGGTTCGCGTTGTTGAGTTGACAGAGCAAGTGGATGCTCTAGAGGTCAGAGCTTGGGTGGTAGAGGATGCCTGCGGTTGAGTGGGCGACTTGAACCAGGGGATTCCTACTCGAGGCTTCGTGAATGACCTCGATGATGCATGGTTGGATACATTGATGGCCCAGGAGCAGGGCTATCAGTCTATTTTACGTCAGGTGGTGATATCTATTTTGATGGCGGCTCCAGTGTTGGTACTAGGAGCAGTTGTGGGTCCAGGTGCCCCACCTGAGGGAGCATTGCCCTAGAATTTTATTGTACACGGGGAAAGCACCCATTATGAGGATGCTTCCTCTATTTTTGTCGACTTATATACTTGTATCATTTGGGTTGAGTTACGGGTCAAAGATGCTATTTTTTGTACTCATAAACATATATTGTTTGGTATATATGAGACAGAAATTTTTTGCAGATATCGATGGTGTGCCCTCTATTTTATTTATGGATTATGCTATGCTAATGGACATCTATGTTTTCCATTTTATTTTTTTAATGTATGATGGTTTATCCAAGATTCATTCCAGTTTACAATATTTTTAGCTATGTGATCAATTGTTTGGTTTTGATTTCTTGGTACATGTGTGAATGTAATGTGGTCAAATTGTCAGCTTAATATTTTTGCAAACAAGTACTTTCTAAATAGATGTGAGTCGCATATCTCAAATTCTTGGTTTAATCGAGACACTAATAATTGGGATTCGAGGTAGATATGAATATGGTGTATGCCCCGATTGAGGGTATCACACATAAGTCTAATGACAGTCTCATATTATGCCTAATTTTTTGTTGCTAAACCGATGCATACACCATTTGTGTAGACTGGCAATCGGTCAGGCTGGTATATGACCCAGGTGACTGCTGCTAAACTTTCTGACCATCGTGATGCTCCATCAACAAATCCAATGTAATGGTCAGGTTGATGATCAATTATGACGCTAGAGCGTATTTTTTAACAAGTATTTTGGTCAAAAATTTAATTTTTTTGGGTTTGTGTGCATTTAATATAGGGGTGGGACTTCTCGGCCCTTATGGGTAGAATTTCTTGAGGTAAAGGCCATTGATGCGGCTGTTGAGGCACGTTCCTTCCGGCTTAGTCAATATGTATGCCCCCTTGAGGGGGGATTTTTTTATGATGTAGGGTCCTTTCCACAAAGTTTCAAACTTTCCTGGTCCTAGAGCTTCTTTTGTGACATCGTAGCGAAGTACTAGCTATCCCTCAGTGAATGGCCGAGGGTTGATGTGGAAATCAAACGATGCTTTTACCCATTTCTTGTGGGACTTATTGTGTTGCATCAACTATCATTGGCTTTCATTGACAAACTCTAGTTGTACTAAACATTGTTCTAGAGGCTGGGTATCATTAAATGTAAATTCATAATCTTGTGTTCTATGGGAATCACAACTTCGACTCTATATACCAAGTGAAAAGGGGTGAAACCAGTGGATTTTTTCACGACCATGCGGTATTCCCACAAGGCAGAGAAAAGCATATGTTGCTAGTTAGTTTTATGGTTATTCACCATGCGCTGTAACATAGTTCTAAGAAATTTATTCATAGCTTCTACTGGTATGTTGGATTGGGGGTAGTATGGTGATGTGAATTCATGGGTGAAACTGAGGTGGTGAGATAACTAGTGAAAATTTTCATTCTCGAAGTGTTTTTCGTGTTCAGAGACTAACTCTTTATGTATGCTAAACCGGGCAATGACATGGTTAAACAGAAATCGTTTAGCGGTTTCTATGGTGTTTTTGTATGTGGCAATAGCTTCTACCCACTTGGTGAAATAATTGACAACCACGATAATATATTTGTGATCTATCGATGATACAGGGTTGCAAGTCATGAATTCGATCCCCCATTTGCAAAAGGGACCAGCAACAATGACAGGTTGTAGAGGAGTGGGAGCAGTTCTTCCCTTATGAGAAAATAATTGACATCTCTCACACCTCTTGACCGTTGTGATATAGTCACGAAACAAAGTTGGCCAGAAATATCCTGCTCGAAGGTTTTTTTTTTGGTGGCGATCCCGGAGAGGTAGTTGTTGCAAGCTCCATCGTGGCAGTCATTAAGGGATTGTTCGGCTTGGTCGTGAGTAAGGCATCGACTTAAAATGTTGTCAATGTCTCGTCGGTATAAGACATCTCCCATAAGGAGGTATCAAGGGGCCTGATGGCGAATGCACTGACGGTCGTCTCGAGTGAGATGAGGTCTGAAATTTTGGGTTCATAAGAAGAGGAGAATATATCTGTACCAGGGTTCATCGGTTGCTACGAAAAAGAGATGTTAATCTGTTAGTGAATCGTTTACTCGTGATCCTTTGGTACAACTTGGGAGGTCCGTAATGAATTCTGCTAATATTAGCACTTTTTTTCTCTTGGGGGAGCGAAACTGTAAGCGTATTCTTGGAGAATGACTATCCAACGGGCATATTTGTGGTTCATTAAGCGGCACATGAGAAGATATTTGATGGGGTTAATATCTGCGATGACCATAGTGGTCTTTAAGATGATGTAGTGGCAAAGCTTTTGGACTGCATGAATCAATGCTAAGGCAGTATTTTCTTTGGGTTCATATCTTAATGTTGGGCCTGATAAGTTTTTTCTGACATAGTATATTATGTGCTCCTTCCCATATGGTCCTTCCTAGATCAGAACTCCGGCCAAAGAGATCTTGTATGCTAATAGGTATACGATGTAATATTTTTCATAGTCTGGGGGACTAATGAGCAGTACTAAAGAAAATGTGTCTTTCAGTGTGTCAAACACTTTTTGGGAGTGGTCATCCCATTTCAATGGAATGTCCTGGCGAAGGAGGCACATGAACCCTTTAGCGCAAGTGGTGTAATCTGGGATGAAACTTCATAGAAAATTGGCTTTCCTCTGTAGGATTTGTAGTTTCCTGAGGGTTCAAGGTGGAGGTACTTATTTGATGGCTTGGACCTTGAGGGGGTCCACTCGAATTCCTTGTTGGGACATGATAAAACCTAAAAGTCTTCCTATTGTGATGCAAAAGAGCACTTGAGGGGGTGCAAGCATAGATTGTACTACCGACATCGTTGGAATACCAATTGCAGATCTTCGAGATGGTTTGAGCACTTCTTGGATCATATGGTTAAGTCGTCCAAGTAGGCAAGGATAAGGTGTCTCAATTCATGGAAGATGTAATTCATGGCTCTCTGGAAGGTGGCTCCTGTGTTTTTCAGGCCAAATTTCATTACCTTGTATGCGAATGTGCCCTAGGGGGTAGTGAACGTGGTTTTGTACCGGTCGGTGTGACGGATTTGAATTTGATTGTACCTAAAGAATCCATCCATGAAAGAGAGGGCCTCATGACCTGTACAAGAATCGATGACTTGGTAAATGAATGGGGTAGGGTAATTTTCCTTGGGATATGCTTTGTTCAAATCATGAAAATCGGTGCAAACATGTGTGGTGCCTCGTTTTTTCATGATGGGAATAGGGTTGGAAACCCAAGATGTGTAAGCGATGGGGTAGATAAACCTGGCTTTGTGAAGGTTGTCGATTTCTCATTTTATTTCTTTTAGCTTTGATGGGTGCATTTGACGTTGTTTTTGGCATATTGGAGGTACATAAAGCCAGGTGTGAATATGGTGTTCTGTGATAGTGGGACTAATCCCAGGCATTTTTGAGTAGTCCCATGCGAAGATATCTCTATACTCTTATAGCAATTGGGTATAAGAGGTTATTTCTTCTGGAAAGCATGTTTCCCCAGCGAGATTTCTTCAACCTTTCTAGGATTTTGGGATACATTCACCTTGACGGTAGGTGAGATGTTTGTCATGTTTCCTCCCTCGAATGCATCCAGCGCTGGGATAGGATTTTGAACCAATCAAATTTCCCTTATGGGAGGAAATATTTTGATTCGATCACATACATTAGGAGAATTTCAAGGTCTAAAATGGGCCTCATAAGGAAAATGTACAATCAAAATTCACTTTATGAGAACCAATAACATTTTAGGTGATGACATCATCCTTAATGGTTGAGGTGGCATTGCTTGAGTTAAAGGTACTTAGTTGTCACATTCTCAATAGTGGATAAAAACTCATGGTTAAGCATAGTAGTGCTCTAAGTACTTTTAAATTCAAAGTAAAGTACTCATAATAAATGTCATTTCACACTTTTTGAATAAAAATATATTATTGTCATTTCATATTTTTTGAAAGAAACAATGCATATCCCTATACATTTATTATATTATATTATATTGTTTTTATATATTATATTAATTACATGTTATTATACAATTTAAATAATATAAATTTTAATTAATAGCATACAATATAATTAAGAATTTATAATTTCTTATTTATATTTTATTTTAAATTATTTAAGTACAAAGGATAAATGCATTAGTTGTTCAATGATAATGACTTTTTCTTGAAAAGCTCATTCTTATTTATAGTCACATCAATACAATTTTTTTACTAATTTTTTTTTGGTACAACTTTTGAATTGAATTTAACTATGGTTACATGGATTGTGGTGCAAAAAGTGAATTGAAAATTCATAAATATTATTTTATTGGTTTAGCTATTATTTTATTATTTCCTTAGGAGGCCCATTTTAGACCTCAAAATTCCCCTAATGAATCTATTGTTCTTTTGTCTTGTTAGGATTGGACACTTTTCGTGGGAGAAAAAGTGAGTGGTGATGCATTTCATCCTATGGATAATTCAGTTCCGTAATGGCCACTAGAGTGACCTCATTTGAATGGAATAAGGATCCTAAGGGGGATTTATTCTACGCAAGGTTGTGCAGAAGAGGTTCATTCCACACAAAGCTAGTTGATAGACATGAAAATGATTCCATCACCGACATGGTGGAACCATATGCGATTGACAGAGTGCATATAGATCGGGTTTTCACTGTCATAGGTATAGCTACTCTCATAGTTGTAGCTAACTCAACACCTATGGAATATGAGAAGACAACTCGAATCATAGTTTCGATACATGATGATATGAATCATGTATGGTGTATCGTGTCATCTGTGTTTTGTCGGGGGATACTTTTCGTGATGGGATCTTGCATGAGTGAAAATCTAGATCCCTCGTTAGGATGTTCAATTTCCTGTGGGTTGAAATTGTGTTTGGTATAGAGGGGCCTGAATGTTTCCATTAGCAGGCATGCCTCTAGTTCGTGGTTATGAACAATGAAAATGGTGCATGGTACCGATGTGCCAACTGAGTAGATTGTTTTGGAATCAACACTACTCTTCATCCCAGAAGTGGACACTCGGAAGGGATGAGACGTAGAATAGGAGGACTTCTACCTCCATCCCTGAGTTGTTGGCTTGGATATGTCTTGCTCTTTTGGGGAGTGTATACTTAATGCCACTCTTTCTACTCTAAGATTAGGGAGATGATCACATTTTATTGTATGATGAAAGTGTGAGCAAATCCGATAATAGTTGTGCGTGATCTTCTGTTGGTTAGAGAGATGTCTTTGCAGGAGAGAAGAGACTATGCGAAAACTATGTGCGAGGTTCTTCAGTTCTTTGCATTGATTGACCTAGTGGCCGATCAGGTCACATAGTCCACATGTTACCCTAGGTTGAACCTAGGTCATGCTTGGTTGGTGTGTCTCCCTAACTCACCCCTTACGCAGATGTGGGTATGGAGTAGATTTCCTGGGGGTGTTTTGTCTTCCATATTGGTTGAGAAGATCCTCGCGTTTCTTCAATAATGTATGTATCATATAAATTATAGAATGTACTCACGGGATATAGGTACAACGTTGCTCATGCTGATTGCCCTAACATACTAGGAAAAAAATCCTAGATATGGGATTCCCATCCTGCTCGCTTGGTGGTGTGACTGGGTACCAGCGACGTAGCACTTCTAAGTCAGGGCAAGTGGCAACCATATGACTGGGTGTTTTAAACAACGTACATGCTGGTATTCTCTATAGAGGGTGGTTGGGGGTAACTAAGGGTTCCTGGATAGGTCGTTTTTTAGCTGACAGAAAGAGGATGGATCTACTCGTCATGTCTTCTTGAGTTGTAGAGTTGTTCATGGATTCAGAGTCAGAGCCATCTTCCTGGGAGAGGTGGACTATGGCTGAGTGAATACTAGCTAGTGCTAAGAGAAATCGGGGGATATAATGGCACTGTTCTAAAATGTGGTTGTCAGCACATAAAGGACATATTAATTGTGTTTCCCACAAACCAACATAGTAAACGAGCTCGATAGGATACCACCCATGGATGAATTCTAGGGCCACGCTTTCCACGATGAAGTGACCATGCTCATCGCACAGTGTGTAGCATATGATAGGAGGGGAGAAGATGAACAAGATTGTTTCAAGCGACTGTCATTCCTCTTGTAGGTATATAATGATGTGAGGTTCATATCTGTCTTACTGGATGGAGGGATTCTCTTGATAAGATTGCTTAATGGTGTGTAAAACATCCCTATATCACAGTATCTCTAGTAAATTATGGGTATAATGTCCATAATTGTTGTCGATAGTGCATGCATGATTTGTATGAAATTATTTTCCTTGAATTTTGGTGGCATGTTCCTTTTTACAGGAACTTGGTGCCATGATGTCTACCACAGAGCTAAGGAGTGGTTTTAACTTGTCCAGCTCTCGAAATATGTAGGTAGGGTTTCCTACAACGTCACATATGGCACAATTTGGTGATTCCCATGGCATGGTGATATTATCCACTGTATTTCCTCTTCTAATGGTTTTCTTAGTCATAACCATCGTCTTTGCGATGGGAATTTCCTTCGAAGGGATTTTTGTGACAGTCTCTTCAACAACTAGGGCCTGCTCAGGATTGAGGGGGATTAACCATGTAGAGGTGATGTGTGCAACTCCCATTGTGGTAGGTGGGACTAGGTACCAAATTGGGATTACAAATGATAATTTTGGTACGACCACTGTGGCCATGAACTGTTGCGACACAAAACAAGCTAGGGAAGAGGAAAGGAGTTTGGGAGGCGACGTAGGCTAGTGAGGCTGCTATGGCTGAGGACTCGGTGACATTACTGCTTACCTCTATTTCTTGACTAGATTTGGTGCTTGATGAGGACATCATGCACATCGAAGCCCCTATGACATAAGGTGATGACTCAGGTATAACAGGGGGATCTCCTAGAAATGACCCTAGGATCGACCATAGTTTGAACTGGCCAGGGCCATATTCTTGGTACCATGTAAGCATCTCAGTAGATGTGTATACATAGGGTAAAATGACATCGTCATTTGTTAGGGGTCGTTTTTCAATGTGTGTCTACTGGTCAACAGTAATAATGCGGTCTTCATGGGGGAACATCAAGAGTCAGAAAACAGAGGAGGCTACGACAGACATGGCATACATATAACTCTAGCCAAGGAGTATATTGTAATCTAGTTGAGCATCAAAGACTTCAATGTCTATAAGCATTGTCTTACCAGCTAAGGAGTCTAAGATCTTTTGGTAGAGACCGATGCGGGCTGAAGGGCATGCGTCATATGCTCTAAGCGTGATGTCTGATGGTTTTAGTTCAGGAGACCCTAACTTCTACCGATCTTTCTTTGACATGATGCATATGGATGCACCCTCGTCAATGATACATTAGTGAATGGTGATGTTTTGAACTAACCCCTATATCTGAAAGGTGACCATCGAGGGAAGCCTAGGGTGGATTTATCTAAATCGAAATCCATCAAGCACGAATCAACAAGGTCGATGGCACCTAATGTGAAAAGTAAGGCTTTCCTTTTCTTTGGGCATGATTTTCATACCTCCAAATCTGACATGGTGGCAGGAGATTGATCTAGATCATCCACAATGCTATAGTTATGGGCCTCTTTGGAATGGTTTCCTACCCGCCTAGTTGGTCCCTTGGACATTTTTGGCAAAGGTTCAATAGGAATTTGGTCAAAGGTGTTATTGGTGCACTTGTAATAGCCCCTGACAAATTTGTGTCTGGTGGGGTGTCGTAATTTCAGTTCCATGTCTAAAAAAAAATTCTTATCCAGTCATTTAGATTTCATGGTTGTTCTTTATGGAATCATCGGGAGTTTTTTATTGTTGCTGAGTGCTAAATGTCCCTTGATGGGGGAAAGGCTCCTGCATGACTACTGTCTACTGTGGGGATCCCCCTTGCCCATGGTTACTCTGAAACTTCTTTAGCTTAGGGAGGTCATGAGAGTGGTGAGTGTAATGGTCATACTCACCATATATTGAACAAGAGTGGTTCATCTGAATATTTTCCCTCTTTTTCTACCTTTGGGGGTTGCTTGGCTCTTGGTTTTGATTTCAGTTGGAGTCGCAGTGGGTGTTGTTGATTTTTCCCCCTTGTCCAGGATTTCGTTTAGGATTTTTTTTTTCCCTTTTTCTTAGCCGTGTTAGGAGGATAATTTGGATTCTCCTGATTGTATGGGTGGCATGGTTGGACTTGGGAAGATTGTATAAATTTTTCCTGTGCATTATTCTGCATGGGTGGTTTTTGTGTTGGGGACTGGGCATATTGTGGTCCTTGTCCCCAGTTTAAGAATGGCTATTGGGGAGAGCTCTTCCGTTAGCATATATAGCTGCATATTGGGTCCCCTGAGCCAGAGGATATGGATCTCGCTGCTGATGGTGATACGACGACGCCCTATTAGTCACATTTTACGAAGGTGCATAATGACTTTGGTAGCCGGGTTGCGGCATGTCCTGGGTAAAATCATATGCGTAATCAGGGTATTGAACATTTCTACTTAGGAGATTTTGAATCAATAACCCAATCAAACCATCTACGGATTTTAATGAGCCTGGAAATTATTTGTGAGTTTGCAGGTGCGGGGTGTTAGGAAGGATATTGTAAATATATCCTTGCTGTGTATAAATCAGCTCGAGTTGTTAGGCCTTACTAATGGAATCCTCTTCGGATATGGGCTTTTATTATGCCACATCCTTCAAAATCTTTGCGTTGAGAGTTTTGAGGAATAGGTCTAACAAAACTCGATTTTCGAGTTTGGCTTTGCACAAACTAAGACACCGCCACCATTCGTGGAGATGGTCTGAGATATGGACAAGGGGTGTTTGCCTAAAGTGGGTCAGTAATTCCATTCCAGAATCGTGGTGGATGGGTAACTGAAAATAGGTCAGGAATGAAGTAGCGAGGGTGATAAGGTTCCATGTGTAGTAGATGGCTGCTCCACATACCATTTCGCGGCTATTCCGATTAGGGTGTGTTGAAATAGTCTTAGTTGAATAGTATCGTCAACGATGTTGTTCAGCGAACACCACAAGTGAAAAGTCATAACATGATTTTTTGGGTCTTCTGCTTGCTTCCCTTCGAACTTTTGAATGTATGAAGGGAGATTCATGGGCATGGGAGTCCATGTAGGGTTGTCTGCAATGGGGTCGTTTGTGAACTTGGTTAAATCTGGTAAATTTAACGAATCTAAGAAAGGTGACTGTGAGATTGTAGCCATTGCAACTTTTGAAAACAAAATGTTCCTGTTAGGTATAGGGTTTTTCTATGACGTACCCTGCTGTCAGTTCACCTGGCTTCCCGAATGGGTAGCACTCCTCTGTCCCCTAGGGGTTGTGGGAGGAGTGGTATGCGGTGACCCTGTGGGGGTGTTCACCGGTGTGGCATTGGGTGACCAATGACGGTTCCCAACTAATGGTGTCCCTCTAAAGGATGAACCAATAAGGGTGGTAGTGTTCCATCTTTGATGCCTAAATGTCGAAAGACTTGGAACCCCTCCTGGTAATGGGGGGAGGTCTGAAATACGTCTAGATCATCGAGGTCCTATTGGGTCCATTCTGGCGTCGAATAGGTATGGTTTTGGAAATATTTGAGAGGATAGAGATTACAATAAGATAAAAAATTTGATCGCATACATAAAACAAAGAAAAAATAAAAGATAAATTTTCCCTTTAGATTAATCCTATGTGACCATTCAATCAAAAAATATGGTTTTTTGTTTTTTCTGCGTATGATACTCAAATCCTAGAAGACATAATCATCCTCACATGCTAAAAAGTAACTAGGGCCTGAGAATATATCTTGTGAATGCTGGTATAACGTCCCAAAAGAACTGGCGATGCCCCCAGTAAACCGAAGAAAATTGACCAAGGTAATGGTAGAGGATCTAGTTTTGCCTGCACTGTCACCTATAGGGAAGGATGCCCTAGTTTTGGCCACTAAGTACCATCATCCCATGTGAGTGTTCAAGTCTTGAGCTTCTTGTTAATTTAGCTACCAGTACCGAGTATTATACAGATCAGGTAGCCCCGAATAATACTGCACGTAGTAGGCCTAAGATTAACCCCCTATGAATTGGGTCTTTGATGTGCTCAAGTTTTCTTTGCCATGGGAAGATAGATGGATTTAAAATTTCCCTAAAAATTCAACTTCTATGTTTCAAGATGTAAATTGACGAAGGTGTCTTATTTGTTGCCTACCCCCTTGGTCCTAACTTAAACTATAAATTCTCTTGTGGCCCCTGTGGGGAGATTTTAGTGAGTTTAGTTAAGTTAGTTTCAGGTGGCTTTGATTTACTTAGGGTGTGAATGTGTGTGAGAAAAAGGTGAACAAGCACATAGTTTGAACATGTGGATATGTGGTTATCCTTTTCAAAATCCCCTATTTAAACTACGTTTTTTTGTTCCTTTCTCGAAAGCATAACATGTGAGAACATGGGCCGCTTACAATTCTTCCTATTTAATCTAAATGATCAACTATAGGGAGATGGTGACATAGAGCAGAGAGTGTTCATATGCTTTCCTAGGATCACCCAAGGGTGCAAAGGCATCATAGATCACTTTCTCTCTAAGGGTAATTCGATCCTAGTCCCGAATCCTAGTGCCAAAAATTGAACTAAAATTGATGACTTTTAAACTAGGAAAATGAAAAATATTTAGCTAAGCATGCTTGGACTAGGGCCACTTACTTTGGCTAATTACCTAAGTGGTTTTTGGTTCCTAAATTCGCAAAACATAAATTATTTCATAATGCAAGTTAATTTCCCCCTACTTAAACTATGTGTTCACTTTGTAAAAATAAACTTGAAATATAAAAATAACATCTAAACTACTAAAATGAAGCCAAGAGTGGGCTTTAACAAGTCATGGGACACCTCAACTAGTGTTGGAAGATTTCTTATGGGCTTCCTGTCACTTTACAAGAAAGAAATGAAAGGAAATAGCAGCAAATTTGTGCTTATGGTTTCCACTTGCAAAAAGCTTAGACATGCGCAAAGGTTGCGCGTAGGTCATTGTTGAACATGCACAGTGGGGTGTGTTTGTATATGAAAAAGCCACGATATTTTCCTGTAAAAGAAATTGTAGGAGCTTCTGAGCTTTAGCCTCTCACTAAGGGTGAACAGGTAGTGAAGGAGAGAAAAGGGGGTAGTTCCATCCAACTCCAAAGAAAAGAAAGAGGTCTCTGCAAAAAAAACAACCACATAAACTTGGAAATAAATTAGTTGAGTCTCCAATCCTGTGTAGGTGGGTTTGGCGCATGAGTGTACCAAAGCGCACCTTCTTAAGAGGAGTGATTTTTTCCTCTTAAGTTCGTGGTCACAGGCAAAAAATCAAGGGAGTCAAGCAAGTTAGTGAACATGCTAAGAAGTAAAACATACTAAATAGTGAAATAGCATGTATATTTGGAAAAAAAACAAAATTAAACTAAATGCATAATGAAAAAGCTTTAAATAGAGTCAGACAACTTCAATAATCCAAACAGTGGCGCTTATGTCCCTTCTTATTGAGTGCTGGTAGGAATAAAGGATGAAACGTTCACCCACTTGCCAAGGGGCCCTTATAGATAGGGAGTTATACGACCTAATGCAAGGATGTCCTTAATTCTAAGCTACCTTGGTGCAAAGTCCCTCTCTCTACTCTGAAGGATTGGGGTTATTTGGTGGGCAACAAATGAATCCCCTCTATCTCTCCTCTAGATCACACACTGCTGGATTGCTTGGGGAAATTCTGTCCATCATAACAATGTGTTCTCCCATTGTTCATCTCTTGGTGGAATTTTATAAGAGAATTCAAGCCCTTCTTCCCTCTCTCGGTACATTGATGGATAGTGACCCAAGAGAGGAGGATGATTCCATTGTGTTCTCCCTTGATTTCCTAAAGAGGCTTGGGTGGCTATCCTTAGGTGGCCTCAAGTGTGGGATAAATTTATTGGAGTGTGCCTTGTGGTCTTGGAAAGTGACTTCCGCCATTCTTAGGTCTGCACATATTTTTTGGGAAAAGTCGCACAAACGTGCACTTATTGAAGAAAAGTGCGTGGAAAGGAACATTTTTCTGGTTTCTTCAGTGCGCAATTTTATTTTCTTTTTGGACCTTAGATATTTTAAAATCCTTCATATTTTCTAATGTAACTCAGCCATGTAAATCATTCTACCTGAAATTTAATAATGTCATCTTTTCTTATCTGATTTTCCAGTGATAACACCAAGCTCACTTAGTCCATGAATTTCCACCCCAAAACTGATGGCTAAATAGAGGTCATCAATAGGATGATCGTACACATTATGCACATGTAAAACTTGAAGAATCCTCGCACATGGGAAAAAATCCTCCCTTATGTCCAACACAGCTACATCAGAGTTGTCCATAGCTCAACTGGACACAACCCCATTCAGGTGGAGTTGGAATTCTAGACACCATGTCCCATTGATTTGGCCATACCATTTCTAGCTAGTCAGGAAGCTTTTGCCCATGTACAGTAAGAAACCGACGGGGCTACCAACTTCATTGAGTGAATCAAGCACATTTTCAAGTAGGTCCATGACATATTGGACAAATCCAACGCTAATTACAAGCAACGACATGATCCGCATCAGGTGCCACACAAGTTCTAGGTGGGCGAAAAAGTTTTGCTACATTTGCAAAAGTAGTGCCTCGTTGGGCCCCATCGTAAGCTTCAGTTACTTTGATATGGGCCATACATCATCACCAATATAGTAGGGGACAATTATTTTGAGCTTACTACTCCACCGTTCCTTGGCTTGCACCTATTTTTTAGTTTGGACATCCTTCTGCCATAATTTCCAAAATTACTGGACACATCTGACATTGCATAACAACTCACACCAATAGAGCTAAACCTTGATTTCATGTAACAGGTCACAAATAATAGGATCATGGACACACATATTAAGAATACTTGCTAGAAGAATATCCAACTATATCGGGTTGTCAAAGCTGGTGAACTTCTACAACAAGGAAAGTGGCTCACTAGGGATGAAATTCAGCAGAAGTTTACCCACCTCATCGAGGCATTCAATGTAATGGGAACCATTACTTCCTAATGGAGGAGTGTTAGGAAAGGAAGTCAAATTACGAGGTATTGTAGGGAAGCCGAGAAAGGTAATAAGCTCTAATGTCATGATAAAGCTTCTAAAGAAAGAACAATGAGGTGTAATTGCACAATTATGCTCACTAGAAGTTCCAACATCAAAATCATCTATTTCTGTAGATCTCCAAAAATTATTGGACAATCATTCCAAGGTGTTTGAAACTCCCAAAGGGCTCCCACCTATTCATGATCATGATCATGCTATTCATTTGATTCCACGAAGTGTTCCTCCAAACATCAGGCCTTATAGATATCCTTATGTCCAAAAGAGTGAAATTGAACGTATGATTGCAGAAATTTTAGAGGCAGGTATAATTCAACCTAGTCAAAGTTCTTTCTCTGCTCCTGTAGTACTGGTACACACGAAGGATGGATCAAGGCACATGTGTCTGGATTATAGGGAGCTCAATAAGCTCACCATTAAAGATAAATTTCCCATTCTTGTGATTGTTGAATTATTGGATGAATTACAAGGAGCAATTTATTTTACCAAGTTGGATCTTCGTTCAAGATATAATCAAATTAGAATGAAGACTGAAGATATTCCAAAAACAACATTTCGAACTCATGAGGGTCATTATGAATTTTTGATCATGCCTTTTGGCCTTACCAATGCACCTTCTACATTTCAAGGGTTGATGAATTCCATTTTCAAACCCTTCCTTAGAAAATTTGTGCTAGTATTTTTTGATGATATACTAATCTACAGCAGGTCTTGGAAGGATCATGTTGAACATGTTGACAGGGTGCTCAAACTATTGCAGGAGAAACGATTATATGCAAAAAAGTCCAAATGTTTCTTTGGAGTACAAGAGGTGGAATATCTGGGTCATATTGTATCTCACGAGGGTGTTAAAGTGGACCCTAACAAAATTAAAGCCATTAAGGAATGGAAAGTTCCCACAACCATAAAGCAGTTGCGAGGATTTCTCGGGTTAACAGGGTATTATCGCAAGTTTGTTAAGAATTATGAGAGAATAGCAGCACCTCTAACAACATTATTGAAGAAAGATGCATTTTCATGGACTCCTGAAGCAACTAAGGCCTTTGAACATCTTAAAGAGGCAATGTGCCTAGCACCAGTCTTAGCTACACTAGAATTCACAAAAACCTTTATTGTGGAATGTGATGCCTCAGGAAATGGAATTGGTGTTGTTTTAATGCAAGAAGGAAGACCCATTGCTTTTGAAAGTCATCCAATCAAAGGAAAGTATTTACAGAAACCTATTTATGAGAAGGAAATGTTAGCAATACCGCATGCACTAAAGAAATGGAGAACTTACCTAATGGGAAGACACTTCAAGGTAAAAACTGATCATGATAGTCTTAAACACTTTTTGGAACAAATACTATCTTCAGAAGAGCGGAAAAAATGGGTCACAAAGATGTTGGGTTATGACTTTGAAATAATCTACAAAAAAGGAAAGCTTAATGTTGTTGCAGATGCACTCTCAAGAAAGAATGAAGAGGTGGAAGCATTGCTTTGTGCCATTTCTATTATCCAACTAGATTGGATAACAGAAGCAAGAGATGAATGGAAGAAGGACAAAGATGTATGGACACTCATTCAAAAGTTGCAGCAAGATCCTAGTACATCTGATACATTTAGTTGGAAAAATGATTCCTTATGATACAAAGATCGCTTATATCTTTGTAAGAATTCCCAACTAAAACAAAAGATTCTTCTGGAATTGCACACTTCTCCTTTAGGAGGACACTCAGGATTTTTAAAAACTTACAACAGGGTGAAGAAAGAATTTTTTTGGGATGGCCTTAAATCTGATATTCAAAAGTTTGTGGCGGAATGTTTGGTTTGCCAGCAGAATAAAGTGGAGACAATTAAGACCCCGGGACTTCTACAACCTTTATCCATTCCAAGTCAACGTTGGGAGGAGATTTCAATGGATTTTATCAAAGGTTTACCTAAGTCCGAAGGAAAGAGTGTCATCATGGTGGTAGTTGATAGACTTACCAAGTATGCACACTTTTTTGCATTATCTCATCCATTTAAATCAAGTACAGTTGCTACTACATTTATGGACACAATTCAAAAGCTACATGGGAACCCAAGGGTTATTGTGAGTGATAGAGACCCCATTTTTACTTGAAATTTTTGGACGGAGTTATTTTCTTGTTTGGGTACTCAATTAGCTCATATCTCATCTTATCATCCTCAATCTGATGGTCAAACTGAGATGGTAAATAAATTTTTGGAAGGATACCTTTGTTTTTTTGTATCTGATAAACAAATATAATGGGTCAAGTGGTTACCTCTCGCTGAATGGTGGTATAACACTTCCTTCCATACTGCAGCAAAAATGACCCCATTTATGGAACTTTATGGATATCATCCACCATCCATCACATCATATTTAAGAGAAAATTTGAAGGTTCAAGTAGTGGAAGATCACATCAAGCATCAACAAGAAGTTCTCCAACTCTTAAACGATAACCTAAATCTAGCACAAAATCGAATGAAACAACAGGAAAATCAACATTACAGTGAGAGAATTTTTGATGGAGGAGATTGGGTATTTTTATGGCTACAACCATACAAAAAAATGTCCCTCAAGCAAGCTAAGAAGTGTAATAAATTATCGCCAAAGTACTATGGTCCTTACAAGGTGTTGTAAAATATTGGTACTATGGCATATAAATTGGAGCTTCCTGCCTCTTCACGAGTGCATCCAATTTTCCACGTTTCATGCTTAAAGAAGGTTATAGGTGAAAATATTCCAGTTCAAACAATATTGCCATAACTTGATGAGGAAGGAAAAATCATATTGGAACCTGAAGCGGTCACGGAAACAAGAACTTGACAGCTACAGAATCGATCAATTTCAGAGTATCTCATCAAGTGGAAGAACTTACCCACTAAAGATTCTACATGGGAGGATGAGAATTTTATACAAAAGCACCCAGAGCTACTCAAGCCTTGAGGACAACACTTTTTTCAAGGAGAGGGGCATGTTAGGTCACTATATTACTATTATAGTCCCTTATTGTTGTTAGTGTAACCCCCTTATTTTTATTATTGTACCCCTGTAACCCCCATATTGTTATTATTGTACCCTTAAATTATTATTGTTAGGTCGGCTAGGATTACATTATGGCCCCATGGACTCCTATATATAGAAATGAGGTTTTGTCATTTGTATCATCCAAGAATTGTTCATTCATGTAATGTATTGGAGGTTTTCCCCTCGAACTGGCTTATTTCTAAGGTGTTGATATCTATTTTCTTCTATTTTTAGAGCCAGTTTCCCAACAGGGAGGAATGATCCAAGTGGATGTTGGTGGCCTCCAACCTATTCCACTTGGACCCCCACCATTGTTTCTTTTAGTTTTTCAGTTTCCTTAATCATATCACAGTTTATTATTTTTGGCATTTTTTTAGGTCTTGAACTTCCAGAGCCGTTTTGCGTCCCTAAACAATGTTTTTTTTTTAAATTGGAGCAAACCAAACATGAGGCTATGACCCATATTTTCCACTCAATATTTTTTTCCTAATATATATATATATATATATATATATATATATATATATATATATATATATATAAAGAGGTATTTTTCACATCAAACAAAGAGTATTCCAAATTTATGGCCCCAACAATTTGATGTACCAATTTACCCAAACGGGGCCTATAGATTTGCTGCTTCAAATCATAGGGTTAGGTTTTTGGATGTTTAGGGTTTTCCTTTTTTTCTCAATAATAAATAGGCATTTGAGCCTAATTGTAACATATTTTGGAGGCATGTAGCCACCATATCTCTTTTCATAGATAACTTACCCTTGCCTGAGCTACTTTATTTCCATTACGTCTGTAAGCATATTCCAATTCTTTGATATTAATGAAATGAAGTGTTAATTCTGTTGCATCTCTCTCTATTTATGGTTAAATTTTTATTTTTATTTTTTCTGTTGCGTTGCTATCTAAGTTTAGATCAGTTTTACTAGAGTTGATTTCTCTTTCTCTTTTTTTCTTTGCATGTCCCCTATGAGGCCAGATTATTAGGAGATAGGGATAGAACTGGTTGAGCCTTTCAAGAACAGTCTCGCAAACCTAGATGACCTCCCATGAAGGAAGAAAAAAAAATAAGAAGGAGCAAGATATCCTTTTAAAATATTTCTCAAAGAAGTCCTCAAGAGACATAGGAATGTGATGATGGACAAATTTTCCCATATCCTTCAGCAGATGCCCATAGGCGACACATCTTGGTATGTCGGTCAATCTGGAGGTGCCACTCCCTTCAATGTACAACTCAACTTTGAAATTCCCATATTTGAAGGACAGATAGATGGAGATGCCATTGATAGATGTGTAAATTTTTTGAAAGGATATTTTTAATTTCATGATTTCCCCAATAGGGAAAATATCACTTTTCCCATCCTCAAATTTCCCCCCTATGTCAATGACTTGTGGGAAACCTACTGCAAACATAGGGACGAGAGAGAACCCTTGTTGTGTTCAGCAAAACCCACTTGGAATTCTTTCCAAGATTTCATCAAGGAACAATATTACCCCGTGGGGAGCTATGAGTACAAGTACATAGAATGGACTATGCTGCAACTGTAAAGGGATTACGATGTGCATGAGCTGACGAATCTATTCCATACCTTGAGAAAAAAATTGGGTATCAATGATTCAGAGAAACATTTGGTGCTCAATTACAAAAATTGTTTGCATAGATACATTCAGGAGAAAATGGAGTTCCTACATATCTCCTAGCTTGGTGCAACATACAGATATACTTCCAAGATCGATAAAAATTTGAAACAGAAGAAACAAGAATTTAGTTTTGTGAATATGAAGCAAGGGAAAGGAACCCCAAACCATAGAACAAAGGAAAAATCCAAGGTAGCGTGGCGTAGGACAGCCTGTCGAAGCCATAAGAAAAGACAACACCACGAAGACAAGGAATGACACAGGGAAGTGGTGTAAGTTCCATAAGAACCCCTCTCTCAACACGAGCGTTGGGCCAAGTAGTCACCGGTGGCCCATATAAAGGATTCCAAATCAGATGCATGCTCCGACTCTGAGTCAGCACCCAACAAGGGGAATGAGAAAGGGAAGTATATTATTGACACAAAGCCCAGTGCCACCATTTCGACTACCAAGATCTAGAAGGATGAACTTGATGATCTAGAGGGGGGGAAGCACCTCTTCCATTTCCAAATTTTGGTGAAGGGTTCTCCACTGCAATTAATTTTTTACAACAGAAGCCAAAATAACCTCATTTCAGTAGAGGTCATGAAGTGTCTGGGCCTAACAACCACAACACACCCGCAACTGTACACCATCGGGTGGCGGTGCAATGTTTCCTACCCTACAATATCAATCCCTTACTAATGAGATACTATGTGATGTTGATTCTTTTGATGTTTGTGATGTATTATAAGAAAAACCATAGTTGTGGTAGCACCATTCTATGTATGATTCTAGGCCTCACACTGTTATTATTACATTTGGAAACAATTTGTACAGGATACCGGGGGTAGCACCACCTACCGCCAGCTCTTTGATCACAATGAAGCAATGCAGTAAGCTAATTTCGTAGACTAGGAAAATTGTTTTCTTTATGATTTTCCCTCGGGGCAAGAAGAATATTGTGGCCACGACCTCTAGAAATGGCTCCTCCGGATGACAGTAATAGATGGACAAGTTTGTGGAGCAGTACATGGATGACTGTGCCTCCCATGTTAGCACCCTCTAATTAGAAAGATTGGCAAAATTCAAACTGCAGGGAGAACATTATTTCAACCACTTTGGGATTCTAGGATCTAGCCCTCCTGAATCCGGAGAGGGATCTCTCCAATAAGTGCAAAGATTGGATTTGTATTTGAAGCTTTGGTTAATGATATTAGGCTATTCATGAAGGCCAAAGGTTTGTTTTGTTTTTGGATTTTTGAGCATGATTACTATTTGAGGGGAAAGTTCCAAATGCAAAGATTTTAAAAGGTGTGAAGTTGCAAGCAAATAGAACAAGCTTTGGCCAGAAAGAGAGATAATTGTAGGTTTTAGTCCATTGGGCTATGGAGTCATAATAGGGTTTAATTGAAACAGCAAGAGGCAAGAGTGGTCCATGGGGCAAGTCATATATGTCTAAGGATCTATTGAAAGTTTGATTTATGGAATGAATTTATACAATAAGAAGGGGAATTTAAATAGATGAAGAACAAAGAGCAGCCTAAGATCTGGTAAGTACTTTTAAACTAGACAGCTTTTGACATACACTTACGAAAGACATGAAAGTAAACTAGGATCTGGCAAGTACTTTTAAAATATCCAGACTTTGATACATTTTCAATAGAAAACATATGAAAATAGAGGGAAACACAAATGATAACAAAGGATTGTCTAAGATCTGGTAAGGACTTATAAACTAGCCAACTTTTAACACATTCTAAGGGAAACATTCAGACAGTCTTTGGGGATAAAACTAGGACCAGGGCACACCATATCTTCCTCAGTTCATCTCTACTTAACATGAAATGAAAGTAACATCCAAGAAAAATATTCATCTAAAACAATAAGACGAGGGAATGCCATCATTCCTATGCTTAAACTGAATTAAATCATTCCTAAATAACATAGATTGGAAGAAAACATTCAGATAAATATTTTCAGTCAGAGAAGGGTACTGATAAGCAATAGGTCCTAATTCTATGCATGTTGTTCTTTATAATAGAAGATGAACACAGTGAAAACATAAATAAAACAATAGTTCACAATAAGAAAAACATCACCGTTAGCATAGACCAGGATCCCATAAATCAACTTGTATTGGTGCTCCAAACCAGTTACAGCTTTAAGTCCAATGCTTTAGTTTAGAAATCATCTACACTTCCCAGACTAACTTATCTATCACAAGAAGAGCTCCAAGGGCAAGCGAACACTATTTACAAGTAGAAGTCTCAAGCTCAATTACATTTCAATGTTCAGTAGCCAACTCAACCAACCCCTCTCTCATCTTCTGCAGTAGTATTTATAGAAGAATGAGGAGGTGAGATATAATAAAAGATCTCTAAAGATAATTAATATAGAATTAATGGATTCTCAGCCTTTGGGGGACTCAATGAAGAAGCTTACATAGGTGTCCTCTATATTAAATAATTTACATTAATATTTAAGCTCGGTAGGAGCTCTTCTTGACTTTTAAGGCTCAGTGTTGTGTCAAAGTAATTATGTTGATATTTTTTCATTAAGTTTATTTGCAGAATTAACTTCTCCAGCTATGCTGAGGCAAATACTTGATCCTGATCAATAACTTCGGCTTCTGTTTGAATGCTTTGAGGCACAGGTGGCACTGTGGTAGCTGGGAGGAAACAATTTTCCTCAGATGTGGCGGTGGAGGCTTTCTCTCTGATGAACCTTTATGATTTACCTTTAAACTGTATTTTTAATAGGGGGATTAGGCTTTTGATAATCCATCTTATCCATAACCCCCACAGATTCATCTTCAATCTCATGTTCTGGTGTGTTCCTATCTTCGACACTGATACTCTTTGATTTGTGCCTTATTTACTGTGTTTTTTGGTGTGCAGGGCTGCACAGGGATCGAATGGCATCAATGTCTCATGAATCATGGATGACACATGTAGTTGAATCTTGCGAATGATTCCCTTTGATGATTCTAAGGCGGGAGGATCGTCACCCTCAGCCTTTGAAATTTTCTTCAGTATAGCGGAGAATCATTTAAACCCTGTAAAATACAAAAAACATTATAAAATCCTGCATATATATAGGTTTACTGCTTTGGAAGGACATGTGGGGAGAACGTGGCCGTTGGATGGCATCATCCAACAGTCAATATTGATCAGAAGAAGTCAAAGGGAAGACGGAGGAAGAATTTAAATCGGAGCTGTCGATCGTGTAGAGATCGACGGTCGGGAGCGGAGGTGAATAAATGACGTGAAGGGGTCACATTATTCGAAAAAATAAAACAAAAAAAAATGGAGAAAAAGGTTTAAAATCTTTGTTTCGGCGAAAAATGGTGGAAAAATGAGTGGGGAGTTCGGGACAAACGTGGGCCATCGGATGAGTTCAGCCCACATGATCAACGGTGGGGATCGGGTACCACAAAACCTTAGAAACATGCCTCGAACTTCAAAACCTTTAATTAAACCACATTGTATAGTTATTTCGGGTCAAAAATAGGCTTGCTGACGTCGGGCCGTTTGTGACCCGAAATTTTATGAAATCCACCCTAAAAAGCTTATCGGGTCTAGATTTGTTGACTGTGCACAGAAACAATGGAGACCTACCCCAATTAAATTCTACTGCGTGGACGCTGATGTGGCGCTCGGGACCACCAGCTCTGTGGGGATGCTCACTGCCGCTGTGGATGAGGGGACCGGGGCGATCGAGCATGGGCCGTTGATCTGCAGATCAGATCGACGACGAAGATTCTTCCATGACTGCGTCGTACTTTCGTTTATCGCATGGGCTTCTTCAGAGCGCGATCATCGTCCGATGAGCTGGCCTCAGATCATACAATGCGCATCAATATCACGCTTACTCCACATCCGATCTTTAACGCCCAGGGAAAATGGTATCGCCATACCACCCGAGGCCATGTGTTGGCCGGTGGCGCTAATTGCTGCCGAACAAAAAAAAAATCGCTTTCCTCTCAAAAGCGGTGCGATAGAAACTGCCCGGTTTTGAATGGTTAATGACCAAAAACATTTAAAACCCAAAAATTAATGTAAACAAAGGTTTGTGTCGGGAGGGTTTTATATTCGTGGCTTTGGCTTGATGCCTGTGCACAGGGCCATGGTCCATATGGAAATCAATATGATCGGGGGGTTATAACGCGCAGGGCTAATCAGCATCAAAGCTTTTAACATGGCAAAAGATTTGTGCGCTTGGCTCTTTGCGATGCAATAGGCGCTTGAAGGCTTAGCACCTAGTTCCAGTACCAGGGCATGTGGAGGGGAAGGGTTTTGGACTTAGCCCATGGGGGCTTAAACAAAAATATGTATTTTTTATGTAGTTTTCAATGTTTTTTAAGGGTTGTGAGAGTTTCGATTAAGGCAAAGAATGAGTCTTAAACCTTATCAAAAGGGGTTTTGATGGAGGGGAAGGAGAAAAATATGAAAATGAAGGATTTTGATGAGAATGAAAGGGGTAGAAAATGAAGTTAGTTGTTTAATGGAGGAAGGGGAAAAGGGGAGTTTGCAGCAGTCTCTCATGCAATCAGCAGAATTCCAGAGTATAAAATGGGAACAGTAGAGAAGATTTTGGACAGAGGCATGATGCCTTCAAGAGTCTTCAAGAGCCAACACTTTTTGCAATAAAAGTTTTTCCTTGAAGGTTCCAAAAAAGATTTAGCCACCTTTTGGTATAACAAATTTTATAGGTGGCTAACAATGGCTCCACTTGGGGATGGTGCCTTCTTGAAGGCATCAAGAACTTCAGACTTGCATTCTCTAGGGGGTTGATCAGTGCCTTATCCATTGGGCTACCTTTCCTTTGCTGGGATGATTTTATTTTTCTCTAAAAACATATTAGCAGCCATAAAAAAAATTGACCCTTCAACAACAAGCTTTCTACCTACCCAATCCTACAGATCTAACATTTTTTCTTCTTTAGAGTGCACTTGGATTGGAAAACTCTTTTACAACATTTTATTCTTTTGAAAGCAGGAAATCTAATCTATTTATACTCCTTATTTCTCCATGGACTCAGATTTAACAGTTGAGCCCATGTGATTCTCTACCTAATCTATTATCTGTTGGGATTAAATTTTCCAACAAATTTTATTCACTAAATTCTACAACAAAAAATTGAAAACAACCAAGTCAAGATTAAGCTGTTTGACTTGCTGTGATCTATGGCATAAAAACAAGCTGCACATAAACATTATTTTGCACAAAATTTTAAAAAAAAATGGAAGGCTTAAGATCTGAAATTTTAGAGCACTTCCTTCATCTTTTTTACAGCTTTGTTTTGACTCTTATTTGAGTTGTTCTTCCTTTGTTTGACTGGTTCAGATTTTGAGCTAATTGGAACCAGATTTACATGTTTTTTTTTTTTACTCAGAATTTGAAGTAGATTTGAGTCATTCTCTTTGGAAACTTAGGTTCATATTTTGAGCATGTTTGAACCTTTAATTTCTATCCTAAAATATCTACTGATAAGCCAAGATTAAACAGTTTAGCAAATCAAATTCACTATCCTATCAACAGAAAATTTAAAGCTAATTAGTCAAGATTAAGTTGTTTGACTAACTAGAAGTGTGTTCTCCAAGAGTGGCATTTGAGCTTGCACACTTTCAGATTTGTTTCTCTTTTTGGTATGGGGCTATACCTTTCTTGTTTTCACAATCTGCCCTCTTTTCTTTCTTTTCTTTGTTTTTGTATTTTTTATTTTTATAACTTTGAATGCAATGATGGGTGAGATATTTACAATGAGAAAATGATAAAATGGCTTTAAGAACATGAAATGTATCAAGAGAAGTAATGCTTAAGCATCCTGCCATTGATAGGACCCCCAAACAATTATGTTCCATTCAAATCTTGCAAAAAGTAGGCATTATTACCAGCAGTTGAATGGATAGAGTAAGGGCCAAGCCATAAGTTGTCAAATTTCTCATGCTTGCCCTTGTCTTCCCTCCTTGAGTCCCACTTCAAAACTTTGTCCCCAATATTGAAATTTTTGGCCTTTTTTCTTCTGTCAAAAATCTTTTTAATGCTATCCCGTTTATGCAATGCTTTGTTATAAACCTCCTCTCTGGTTTGCTGAAGATGAATGGTCTGATTTATTCTTCTGATCATGTCATTATCTTCATTTTGCAACTCTTGAGTCAATTTCATCACTGGTACACCAAGGCTAGTTGGAAAGATTGCATCAGTACCATACACAAGCTGGAAAGGTGACATACCAATGGATTTCTTCAAATTCAATCTGTCAGCCCAAAGTGCATGAACTAGCTTTGTGTGCCAAGACTTTTTGTTTTCCTCCAATAGTTTCTTGATTATGTTCACTAAACTCTTGTTTGAGGATTCTGCAAGTCCATTACCTTGAGGGTAATAGGCTGTGGAATGCCCCAATGTTATCCGATATCTGTGACAGAATTAAACCATCTTCTTTGATCCAAATGCTGCTACATTATCAGTGATGATCTTGGTAGGACAACCAAATCTACAGAGAATATTATTATCTATGAATTTTATAATAACGGAATCATTGGCTTATCTACAAGGTATGGCTTTATCCACTTAGTGAAATAGTCTGTGGTAGTGAGAATCCATCTATGTTTAGTAGAAGATGGTGGATGGATTTCTGCTATGAAGTCAAGTCCCCACTGTTGAAAAGGAGCTTCAACAATGATTGGATGCAGAGGTAGGGGTAGAAATCTTCTTTTGCCTTCAAAAAGTTGACATTTATGACGGGCAATGATCATCTTGTGTATATCAGGAAAAAGAATAGGCCAATAGAAACCAGCCCTCAAAATTTTGTTGGCTGTTGTCTTCCAGTACAAATGACCTCCACACTCTCCTTCATGGAACTCATGCTTAACCTTCTCTACATCAAACTCAGGAAAAAATTTAAGCAATACACCACTTGAATTTTTCCAATAAAGACATCTATCTATAATGCAATAGTTTACAACTTTTAACTTTAGGAACCTTGCCTTTGTTTTTGTCAAACCAGGAGGTGTATTTGAATTAAGAAAAACATAAATAATATCAGCATACCAAAAGGAATTCATAAAATGGTCTTCAACAATGGGATTTGATATTTTCTCTCGATCATCAAAAGCATTAATCATATATATATCCAGAACTTCAAAATTTGACTCAGCCATCAATCTAGCTAGACCTTGGCCTTTGATAAGCTTAGTGGGTTTTATCTCTAAATCATATTCAAGGATAATAGCAATCCACTTACCTATCTTACCATCTGGGTCCTGTGTTATAATGTCTTTAACAACTGAGTTTGGGACAAAGGCAATGATGTGTGAGTGAAGGATGTACACTCTGAAGTCTTTTAAAGCTTTAACCAAAGAAAAATCTTGCTTCTCCATAATGTTATACTTCAGAGGGGCATCCCTCAATGCCTTTCTAAAGAATGAAATCGGTTGCTCTTGTCCCTGTGGGTTTTTCCGCAAAAGGACAACAACTATGGTATGTTCTGATGCAAAAGAAAAAATATAAAAATCTTTTGAAAAATCAGGACTTATTAGAACCGATGTTTTGGTCAGTGCTTGTTTCACCAGCTCAAAGGACTTCTTTGCTTCCAAGGTCCATTTTACCCCTTGCTCCTTCTTCAACATGTTTGTTATATTCCTAAGGAGCTCAGCTAATTTGGGTATGAACCTTCTCAAAAAGTTAATCTTTCCAATGAATGATTGCAACTCCTTGATGTTTCGAGGATGAGAGATTTGCAATATGGCTTCAATCCTCTTTGGATCTATCTTAATACCTTCTTTTGAAATAATGTGCCCAAGAATTTTACCTTCTTACAGCCCAAATAGTGTCTTCTTAGGGTTTAAAGATATTCCAAACTTTCTGCATTTCTTGAAAACTTTTCTTAAGTGTGCTAAGTGCTCTTCATCTGTTTTTGAAAACACAGTAACATCATCAAGGTATATAATGATGAAGAAACCTGGTTCTTCATAGAAATAAATGTCAATGGCTCTCTGAAAATTTGCTCCAGCATTCATTAGACCAAAGGGCATTTTCACATACATGAAAGTGCCCCATGGTGTTGTAAAGGCTGTCTTTAACTGATCAGCAGGGTGAACTAAGATCTGATTGTACCCTGAGTAGCCATCAAGCAAATAAATTCTTCTAGACCCTACCACCCTTTTTAAAATATGATCCATCTTGGGTAAAGGGTAGTTGTCCTTTAATGAAGCTTTGTTTAAGTCTCTAAAGTCTATGCAAAGCCTGATCTCTCCAGTTTTCTTCCTAACCGACACTAGATTAGACACCCATTTAGGATATCTAATAGGGACAATAATACCAGCTTCATACATTTTTTTGATCTCTTTCTCAACCAAAGGGAGCTATACAGGGTTTATTCTGTGCAGTTTCTATTTGAATGGTTTTTGGTTTTCCTTGAGAGGGATTTTGTGCTGTATTATTTTAGTGTCATAGGATTTAAGATCTTCATAATTCCATGCAAAAACATCAGAAAATTATTTAAACATCTCTAGGTATTTGAGTTTAATGTAAGCTGGTAGAGTCTTAGACAGTTTGATCATCATTGGTTTAAGTTCACTGCATATATTGCACTCTTACACTTCAGTCTCTACAGGTTCCAGTTTTGGCTTCTTGGCCACATCGTTAAAATCAAACAACTTTTCTAAAGGCGCCAGACCCCTGGGCAAACTTTCATCTTTGGACTGCAGGGTTTCTAACTCTTCTGTTTCTAATTCTGCAGTCAATTCTGTTTTGTTTTGAAGTTTGCTTGACAGTAGATTAATATTGGCAAGTTCAGGAGACGGTTCTTCTTCACCAAGAAAATTTTCTTCACTGTAGTCTGTATCATAATCTGAGTCCGAACTATGTATTTCGAATTCATTTTTGAATTGCATGAAGTCTTCTATTTTTTTCTCCCCATCGAAAAATTGCTAGTATTTTTCGTTATCAGGTACGGCTGGTCTAAATTTTATCTGAGTTGTGCAGCCTTTGGTTTCATATGGCATTAAGCATGTTCTAGCTGCAAAGGCTAAATTGTGGGCGGCAATATTTCTTTTTCTTGGGACAAAAATCAGTTTGGACTCCTCGAATGTTTTTAAAATGTCCATGAAATCATTTCGGTAGGCCCTAAGTCTGGGATGATTTGCGTTATGCTCCCCATTGACTTGCCTAATGACTAACTCTGAATCCCCAATACATTGATTCTTTTGGCTCCTAACTTTTTCAACAAATGTAAGCCTAAGAGAAGGGATTCATATTCCGCTATGTTGTTAGAACACTGAAAATTCAATTTGCAAGAAATGCTTTCTGTGTGGTTGCTTTTAGTGTTGCAGATCCAGACACCTGCACCAGCGTTGTTCTTAGTGCAAGACCCATCAAAGTGCATACTCCATAGAGGACTAGTCTTGAGTTTATCCTTTGGGTTACTATGCTCTTCAATAAGCGTGCTATCGAATTGTTCTTGGGGGTCAACACACTGTTGAACTTGTTTTAACTCCTCAGATTTTTTATTGGGTTGAGGACTGATTTCTTGAATCTCAATGTTTAAAAGAAAAGGACACATGATTTGTAGCTCAAGACCTGTGTTTTGTTTGCTAGAGTATACAGGTTCAGCCAAATGTTCTGACACTCCTATATTATCTTCTTCCTCCTCTCTATTTATCATTAAATAAGACAAGGTCATTGGTTCACTGAAATCTTCATCATTGAAAAGGATAAACGAATCCAGGCCCGTGTTTATGGAATAGAGAGGATAATTTTGTGGTCTGTCTTGAGTTGTGACTGTATATTGCATATGAGACTCCCTGTAAAGTCTTCTAGTCCGATTGAAAATAGGGATAGTCGCATAGGTCATGTCCATTTGCATATTCCCTTGTAACTTAGCCCCCCAAGATCTTGATAATAACATTCCATACTTTGTGGGCACATCAGCCACAACAATATCCATGACCAAAAATTTGGCCGGAATCTGGGCTAAGTTAATGCAGAGGTCTTTAATTAAACCCAAAATTTTACTCTGCTAGAGTCAAAAGATTACAATTCTTTATAAGGTCTGGTGATTTCTAGACCCAGGCTCTCCATTACAGCTTTTGGCATTAAATTTTGAGAAGCTCCTGAGTCATGCATAGCATTGCGCAAGATCTTGTCATGAATGTTTAAACTTACATAAAAGGGAGGCACAGGTCCCTCTTGATACTTACCTTCAATCTTAGGACCAAAAATGAGCTCTAGCTTGTCATCATTAAGATTGAGTGTGTCATTATTATCCTCAATTTTTAAAGCCTTCAAAATTTGGGTCCTATATACATTCTAGGAAGCTAACTCAGTGAGGGGAACAAAAATTTTAATCTTTGAAATTTCCTGCTCTAGGCTGAAAGAAATTTGGTTCTTTGAAGAACTTGTCTCAGCCTTACTAGCTGCTAGTCTATCAGCAACATCAGCTTGTTGATTTGTTATATTTACATTTGAAAAAATTGTTTTCACAGGAGTACTAGTTGAAGTGTTAGTACTACTAAGTTCTGCACTATGTTTTTCATTGTTTTGAGTGCCTTTCTCTCTACCTTTATCAGAATTAACAACCATTGTTTTCTCCCTTTGTTCGAAAATTTTAGGCTTGGTTGCAGTGCTGTTTTGTGAAGATTTTTCAGAGGTTTTGGTGTTGGGAGTTTGCTTACTAGTTTTGCTTCTAAGGTCATATTCTTTTTGAGACTCTATGATGACATTTTCCATGTCTTGATAATAACTTTCATCATCACTTATTTTGTCATCATAAGGTGTATAAAGACCTTTTTTTCTATCGTAATGAATCTCAAAGTCATCATCATCTACCCCCGGCATGTTGATATCATCTTCCTCTGTTATCTCATCTATTTCCTCAACCTCACTTACATAGTTTTGATGAAAGGGAGGAGTGATCTGTTGATCATCTTCCCTAGGTCTATTTGGAGGTTGGTTCCTTCTAAAATTCTGATTCTGGTTCTAGTTCCTGTTTTGAGGAGCAGTTTGGTTTTGGCTGGCTTGTGCTCTCTCAAGGGTGCTCATTTTCTTTATCATCTCTTCCATCATTCTCTCCATATTTCAGTTGGAAGTAGAGGGTGTAGATTCCTCTCTAAAGGACACTCTCTTTTCATTTTTCATTCTTGCTCTCTTCTCCATCAAGTTGACTTCCACAGAAAGAGCACCTTTTTGCATCTATTCAAGAGTTGTAGGATCTCTCTCTCTCAGTTGATAGGCCATCTCGAGGTCAAACCCTTCAGGAAACTTGTTTAAAGCTGAGCCTTGTGGAGGTTTTAGATCTAGGGAAAGTGCATTATATACACTATTAAATGTAGTACAATAAGCTTGTACACTTTCCCCGATGTTTCTATGGAGGTTCTTGTAATCAGAAAGGACTTGGAGAGGATTCTTCTTTACTTCCCATTTGTTTAAGAATGTCTGATGGAAAGCTTGGAGATCATTGATACTATGGGGGGTTAAGCCTTTAAACCATTTTCTGACCTCCCCTCCTAAGCTTTGAGAAAATAATCTAAGCTTGACCGAATCATCATCAATTTCATTTCTGTCAAAGTAGTCATTCAATTTATCCACATGTTGTGATGCGGTTATAGCATTGCTAGCATCATATAATGGAATTTTGGACTGATAGTCCTGTGGAAGATTGACTAATAGTACAGGAAGGACTAAGGGAGCATACCATGTAGTCATGGCAGGAGGTGGAGGTGGATTTACAAGAGGTAGATTAACAAAAAGAAAAGTGGGCTGGAATGGAATGGTTAGAACAGTGGATGTAGGGTGAGCAGAAGTGGATGGACCAGAAGTAGATTGCTGAGCTGATCTTGGATGAGAGACACCTAAGTGGTGAAGGAAATGTAAATCAGGAGGTGTTGTTTCTCTACTACCAGGATGTTCACTTATTTCAGGAGATGAAAGTGAAGACTTAGAATCTAATTGATCCAAATCATCAAGAGACCTAGTTCTAAATGGATTTACTAAGTCAACTTGTGATTGTTGTAGAGCTGAAAGATTTTCGGGAAGTGAATTAGCTCTCAAGGGTGATCTGAAAACAACTGATAATTTAATCCTAGGATACTTTCTGGGTTATCAACTATCTCAGGTGGATCAAGGTCAGGATAGGCTCTAGTATGAGTCTTTCTAGGAGCCACTATGCTGTGTTTTTCAGATCCAAATAAACAAGAAAATTTGAACCAGGTATGATAGTCTTTAAAAGGTCAACTAATATGTTTACACAAATTCTAATCCTACAGTCCTCTAACTGAATTTGAATGATATTATGATGATAAGGGTTCTTCCCAACGGATTTTTAAGGTCTGTTCAGGATTGTGGAGTCGCCAAGTAGAAGTCTTTAGCTCCTAAGGAGGTAAAAGGGTTTATGGTCCACCACCATGTTTATTGGATACCAATCTAAAATATTTTTTGGGTTTTTTGAGTTATTTTTCAGCTGAGTGGTTTCTAAGAATGTCCTAACCTTGTTTCAAAACTTAGCTATGGTTATGAGACAAAGACAGTCGACTCTTATGGCTAAGCCAATTGATTTTTCAAGGTTAGATAAATTTTTATGAGAATCCTAGGGTTTACCTAGTTTGTCACTGATTCAAACAAGCTTCATCATCATTACCATTTCCTGGTAGTGCTTGAAAAGGTTGCTTTTACTCACAAGGTTTTATGAATTTTTTAAGGGAACCTAAGGTGAAAATTCAAATTCGATCCCTAGCGGAGTCACCAGAAATGTTAGCACCCTATAATTAGTAAGATTGGAAAAATTCCAACAGCAGGGAGAACATTATTTCAACCACTTTGGGATTCTAGGATCTAGCCCTCCTGAATCCAGAGAGGGATCTCTCCAATAAGTGCAAATATTGGATTTGTCTTTGAAGCTTTGGTTAATGATATTAGGCTAGTTATGAAGGCCAAGGGATTGTTTTGTTTTTGTATGCTTGAGCATGATTACTATTTGAGGGGAAAGTTCCAAATGCAAAGAGTTTCAAAGGTGTGAAGTTACAAGCAAATAGAACAAGCTTTGGCCAGAAAGATAGATAATTGCAGGTTTTAGTCCATTGGGCTATGGAGTCATAATAGGGTTTAATTGAAATAGCAAGAGGCAAGAGTGGTCCATGGGGAAAGTCATCTCTGTCTAAGGATCTCTTGAAAGTTTTATTTATGGAATTAAATGATACAATAAGAAGGAGAATTTAAACAGATGAAGAAAAAAGAACAGCCTAAGATCTGGTAAGTACGTTTAAACTAGCCATCTTTTGACATACACTTAAGAAAGACATGAAAGTAAACTAGGATCTGGAAAGTACTTTTAAACTAGCTAGCCTTTGATACACTTTCAATAGAAAACATATGAAAATAGAGGGAAACACAAATGATAACAAAGGATGGTCTAAGATCTGGTAAGTACTTCTAAACTAGCCAGCTTTTAACACATTCTAAGGGAAACATTCAGATAGTCTTTGGGGATAAAACTAGGACCAAGGCACACCTTATCTTCCTTAGTTCAACTCTACTTAACATGAAATGAAATTAACATCCAAGAACAATATTTAGCTAAAACAATAAGACGAGGGAACGCCAACATTCCTATGCTTAAACTGAATTAAATCATTCCTAAATAACAAAGATTGGAAGAAAACATTCAGATAAAGATTTTCAGTCAGAGAAGGGTACTGATAAACAATAGGTCCTAACTCTATGCATGTTGTTCTTTATAAGAGAAGATGAACACAGTGAAAAAATAAATAAATCAACAGTTCACAATAAGAAAAACATCACCGTCAACATAGACCAGGATCCCATAAATCAACTTGTATTGGTGCTCCAAACCAGTTACAGCTTTAAGTCCAATGCTTTAGTTTAGAAATCATATACACTTCCCAGACTAACTTATATATCACAAGCAGAGCTCCAAGGGCCAGTGAACACTATTTACAAGTAGAAATTTCAAGCTCAATTACATTTCAATGTTCAGTAGCCAACTCAACCAACCCCTCTCTCATCTTCTGCAGTAGTATTTATAGAAGAATGAGGAGGTGAGATCTGATAAAAGATCTCTAAATATAATTAATACAGACTTAATGGATTCTCGGCCTTTGGGGGGCTCAATGAAGAAGCTTACATAGGTGTACTATGTATTAAATAATTTACATTAAGATTTAAGCTCAGTGGGACCTCTTCTTGACTTTTAAGGCTCAATGTTGTGTCAAAGTAATTCTGCTGATATTTGTTCATTAAGTTTATTTTCATAATTAACTTCTCTGGCTACACTGAGGCAAATACCTGATCTTGATCAATAACTTTGGCCTCTGTTTGAATGCTTTGAGGCACAGGTGGCATTGTGGTAGCTGGGAGGAAACAATTTTCCTCAGATGTGGCAGTGGAGGCTTTCTGTCTGATGAACCTTTATGATTTACCTTTAAACTATGTTTTAATAGGGAGATTAGGCTTTTGATAATCCAACTTAGCCGTAACCCCCACAGATTCGTCTTCAATCTCATGTTCTGGTGTGTTCCTGTCTTCGACACTGATACTCTTTGATTTGTGCTTGATTCACTGTTTTTTTTGGTGTGCAGGGCTACACAGGGAGTGAATGGAATCAATGCCTCATGAATCGTGGATGAAACGTGTAGTTGAATCCTACGAATGATTCCCTTCGATGAGTAAAAGGCGGGAGGATCGTCACCCTCATCCTTTGAAATTTTCTTCAGTATAGCATAGAACCATTTAAACCCTGCAAAATACAAACAACATTATAAAATCCTACATATATAGGTTTACTGCTTTGGAAGGACATGTGGGGAGAGCGTGGCCATTGGATGGCATCATCCAATGGTCGAGATTGATCAGAAGAAGTCAAAGGGAAGATGGAGGAAGGATTTAAATCAGAGCCGTCGATCGCATAGAGATCGACAGTCGGGAGTGGAGGTGAAGAAATAATGTGAAGGGGTCACATTATTGGAAAAAAAAACAAAAAAAAAATGGAGAAAAATGTTTAAAACCTTTGTTTCAGCGAAAAATGGTGGAAAAATGAGTGGGGAGTTCGGGACGAATGTGGGCCGTCGGATGAGATCAACCCACGTGATCAACGGTGGGTATCGGGTACCACAAAAACTTAGAAACATGCCCCAGACTTCAAAACCTTTAATTAAACCACACTATATAATTATTTTAGGTCACAAATAGGCTTGCTGACGTCGGGGCGTTTGTGACCCGAAATTTTATGAAATCCACCCTAAAAAGCTTATCGGGTCCGGATTTGCTGACTGTGCACGGAAACAATGGAGACCCGCCCCAATTAAATTCTGCCGCGTGGACGCTGATGTGGCGCTGGGTACCACCGACTCTGTGGGGCCGCCGACTGCTGTTGTGGACGAGGGGACCGGGGCGATCGAGCGTGGGCCATTGATCTACAGATCAGATCGACGGCGGAGATTCTTTCATGACTGCGTCGTACCTTCGTTTATCGCATGGGCTTCTTCAGAGCGCGATCACCGTCCAATGAGCTGGCCTCAGATCGGACAGCGCACATCGATATCGTGCTCACTCCACATCTGATCTTTAACACCCAGGGAAAATGGTATCACCATACCGCCTAATGCCACGTGTCAGTCGGTGGCACTAATCGCTGCCGAACAAAAAAAAAACCGCTTTCCTCTCAAAAGCGATGCGATAGAAACTGCCCGGTTTTGAATGGTTAATGACTGAAAACATTTAAAACCCAAAAAGTAATGTAAACAAAGGTTTGTGTCGTTAGGGTTTTATATTCATGGCTTTGGCTTGGCGCTCGTGCACAGTGCCATGGTCCATATGGAAATCAATACGACCGAGGGGTTATAACGTGCAGGGCTAATCGACATCGGAGCTTTTAACATGGAAAAAGATTTGTGCGCTTGGCTCTTTGCGATGCGATAGGTGCTTGAAGACTTAGCACCTAGTTCTAGTACCAGGGCATGTGGAGGGGAAGGGTTTTTGACTTAGCCCATGGGGGCTTAAAAAAAAATATGTATTTTTTATGTAGTTTTCAATGTTTTTTTAAGGGTTGTGAGAGTTTCGATTAAGGTAAAGAATGAGTCTTAAACCTTATCAAAAGGGGTTTTGATGGAGGGGAAGGAGAAAAATATGAAAATGAAGGATTTTTATGAGAATAAAAGGGGTAGAAAATGAGGTTAGTTTTTTAATGGAGGAAGGGCAAAAAGGGAGTTTGCAGCAGTCTCTCATGCAATCAGCAGAATTCCAGAGTATAAAATGGGAATAGTAGGGAAGATTTTGGACAGAGGCATGAGGCCTTCAAGAGTCTTCAAGAGCCAACACTTTTTGCAATAAAATTTGTTCCTTGAAGGCTCTAAAAATTATTTGGCCACCTTTTGGTATAACAAATTTTATAGGTGGCTAACAACCCACATGGGTACAACTACACTGTCAAATCAAGCACCCCATTGATCTGACCCCAGGTGTGTCACTACCCAATGGATCGATCTATCAACACTCTATTCTAGTGAAATATGAAACCAAGGGGCACATTCAGGAGTTGTTGCAGAAAGGGAAAATCAAGTAAGTTCATAATAATTTGGGAGCCTGATCATGTTGGTACAGAAGAACAATTGGACATGGAGACTCTATATCAACTATTGGGCACTGAACAAGATCACTTTCCAAAATAGGTATCTAATCCCATAGATTGATGACCTTCTGGACTAGATCAAGGGGGGAAAAATTTTCAGCAAGATCAACTTGAAGTTTGGGTATCGCCAAGTACCAATCGAACCTTCTGATGTGTGGAAGATTGCCTTTAAATATGAGGGCCTTTTCGATTGGCTGGTCACGCCTTTCGGGTTGAAAAATTCTCCCGCAACATTCATGAGGTTGATGGAAGACATCTTGCGAGTCTTCACCAACTCATTTGTGGTGGTGTATTTGAATGACATCTTAATCTTCATGTCCCTTTCTCTATTTTTCTTTCCATGTCCCAAATAAGGTCAAGGTATAAGGAGTTAGGGATCAAATTGGCTGAAACTTTGCAAGACCAGCTTCGTAAACCCCGATGACCTCCCATGGTGGGAAAAAAGAAATATGAGGGAGCAAAAGATCCTTTTAAAAAATTAATCTAAGAAACCCTCAGGCGACATAGGAAAGCGAGGATGGACAAATTTCCCCAAATCCTTTGGTGGATGCCTAGAGGTGACACATATTCATCCGACAGTCACTCTGGAGGCACCAATACCTTCAAGGTACAATTCAACTTTGACATGCCCATATTTGAAGGCTAGATCGATGCAGACGACATAGATAGATGGTTAAATATGTTGGAATGATATTTTCTAGTTCATGATTTTCCAATAGGGAAACTGTTATTTTTGTTCTCCTTAAAGTTGTCCCTCACGTCAAGGACTAGTGGGAAACCTACTGGAATAGAGGGATGAGAGAGAACCCTCATTGTTTTCTACAGAACTCACTTGGAATTCTTTCCAAGATTCCATCAAGGAACAATATTACCCCATGAGGAGATATGAGGACAAGTACATACAATGGACTATGTTGCGTCTGGAAAGGGATCAAGATGTGCATGAGCTAATGAGTCTATTATATACCTTGTGCACAATGTTGGGTATCAAATATTCGAAGAAACATATGGTGCTAAATTACTGTAGTTTTTTGCACAGATAGATTAAGGAGTAAATGGATTTCCTCAACATCTCCTCGCTTGGTGCAGCATATCTACATGCTTCCAAGTTGAGAAAAAATTTAAATAGAAGAAGCAATACTTTCGATCTGTGAATATGAAGCAAGGTAAAGGCACCGCAAAACCATAGAACAAAGGAAAAAGCTAAGGTGGGGTGATGGAAGACAACCCACCAAAGCCATAAGAAAAGAACAACACCACGAAAACAAATAATGACACAGGGAAGTGATGTGAGTTCCATAAGAGCCAAACTCACAAAAGAAGTGAGTTTCAAGCCAAGAATCCACTGGTGGTCGAGCTAAAGGATTTTTATTCAGATGCATGCTCCAACTGTGAGTCATAACTTGACAAGGGGAATGAAAAATTCAAGCATATTATTGACACAGAACCCAGTGCCATTTTTTCCACCACCAAGATCCATAAGGATCAGCCCGAAGATACAGTGGAGGGGGAACGCCTCTTACACTCCCAGATGTGGGTGAAGGGTTTTTCTGTTGCAGTTCATTATCAACATCAGAAGCCAAAAGAACCTCATTTCAGAAAAGTTTTTGAAGCAGCTAGGCATACCGACCATAACACACCTGTAGTCCTACACCATCGGGTGGCTTCACCAAGACGAGATCTTTTTTTCAGCTAGTAGTGTCGCCTTCCCTACATAATCAATCCTTTCACAGAGGAGCTATTGTGTGATTTTTCTCCTCTTTAAGTTTTTGATGTTTTATTAGGCCAACCATAATTGTGGAAGTGACATGTTGTGTATGAGTCTAGGCCTTACACTATTATTACTTTGGGAAATAATTTGTATAGGATACTGTAGGTAGCACCACCTACCGCCATCTATTTTATCACTACAAAGAAATATAGTAAGCTTATTTCCTAGACCAGGAAATTTATTTTCCTTATGGTTCACCCCCAAGGAAAGAAGAATATTGTGGCCAAGACCTCCAGATAGGGATCCTCCACACTATAGCAGTAGATGGACAAGGTCATGGAGGAGTATAGGGACATATTCACCTTACCCAGAGGGGTACCTTTACATTATCAAGTCAAGCACCCCATTGATCTGACCCCAGGTGTGTCGCTTCCAAATGGAATGATTTATCAATGATCCGTTATTGAGAATGATGAAATCAAGAGGAAGATCCAGGAGTTGTTGCATAAATGGAACATCAAGCCAATTTCATCACTCTGTGTGATCTCGATTGTGTTGGTACGAAAGAAAGATAGGGCTTGGAGACTCTGTATTGACTATTAGGTGTCGAACAAGATCACTCTCTGGAATATGTATCCAATCCCATGGATTGATGACCTATTTTACTAGCTCAAGGGGGGAAATATTTTAGCGATATGGACATGAAGTCTGGGTATCACCAAGTACCAATCAAACCCTCTGATGTGTGGATGACTCTTTTCAAATCCAAGGAGGGAATTTTTGAATGGGTGATCATGCCTTTCAGGTTAACCAATAACCCTGCAACCTTCATTAAGTTTATGACTGACAACTTGCTGCCCTTCACCAACTAATTCATGGTGGTGTATTTTGATGAGGTCCTGATCTTCAGCCAAATTTGGGAAGAACACCTCCACCATATTCGAAAAGTCCTGCAGACTCTACAACAACACAATTTGTATGCCAGTTTGGATAAATTCATTTTTTGTATCACAAAGATTCAATATCTGGGGTACATCATTAATGAGAAGGGAATGCATGTGGATAGAGAAAATATACAAGTCATTTTGGATTGGCCAACCCCAACCACTCTAATAGAGCTTTGAAGACTTCTGGGTCTTGCCAAATTCTACCGCAAGTTCGTGTTGGGGTTCTCTCATATCACTTGGCCTTTGAGACAAGTCACCAATGGTGGAGAGAAAGAAAAAATATTTTGGTATGAATCCCTACAAAAGGTGTTACTCGAGTTGAAGCATCGCCTCTACTTTGCACCAGTGCTCACATTACCAAACCTACAGCAACCATTTGATATCGAGACAGATGCTTCTAGTTATGCCATTGGTATAGTTCTTACTTGGAAGGGGCATCCAGTGTCATATCACAGTGAGCCACTTTCAGACACAGTTTGAAAGTATCCCACTTATGAAAAATACATGTATTCCATTATGCAAGTCTACCGACAATGGAAGCATCACATTTTTGGGAAGGAAACAGTCATCCACACAGACCATTGACCAGTGAAGTTCATATAGACACAAGGAAAATTATAGAAGGATCGCCATCAGAAATGGTCCACATACCTACAACATTCCACTTGAACATTAAGTACAATAAGGGAAACACCAATAATATTGCAGATTGCCTCAGTTGACCACCAGTCATGGCGTTGACCACTGTGCTTGATTGTTGTGTCCAAGAGACTTCTGAGTGGCCGCATCTATACAAGATCAATCCAGAATTCGGTAACACATACCAAAAAATACTGTAAGATAATAAAGTAACAAATTTCCACCTCCAAGGTACATTTTTATGTCAACTATGACACCTTTGTGTTCCTTCAAGAAAGCGTGCCAAGATGATTTGTGAGGTGCAAAACACTCGAGTTGTTGGACACTTCAAAGTAGAGAAAACAATGGTAGCACTACTGAAGTATTTTCAGTGGCCAAACCTTCGAGAGAATATTGGGAGGTACATTAGATCCATCAAGAAGCAAGACATATATACTCCTCTTCCCACTCTTAGTCGACCTTGGGAATCCATCTCCATGGATTACATTTCGGGCCTCCTTTCAACTAATCATGACAAAGATTGTGTTTTTGTGGTCATTGATAGATTCTCTAATATGGCCATTCTGGCAGCCTATAAGAAGAGTATCATAGCAGAATCCACTGCTAAATCTTATTTTGTTGAGTGTTGGTACACTTTGGGATGGTATAGTCCATTATCACATATCGGGACAACATGTTATTAAGTACATCTTGGTTAAGTCTCTGGTCAATGTTGGATACCAAGCTCACTAAGTCCATGAATTTCCACCCCAAAACTTATGTCTAAACAAATATCATCAATAGGATGATCGTACACATTCTTCACATGTACATCTCAAAGAATCCTCGCACATGTGATGAAATCCTCGCCTATGTCTAGCACAACTACACCAAAGCTATCCATAGCTAAACTGGAGACAACCCCGTTCAGGTGGGGTTGGAATTCCAAACATTATGCCCCATTGATGTGGCCATAGAATTTGCATCTACTCACGTAGCTTCAGTCCATGTCTAGTCAGAAACTGACATGGATAACAATTTCATTGAGTGAATCCACCACATCCGCTAGCAGTTCCATGACATATTATACAAATCCAATGCTAATTACAAGCAATGGCCTAATTCACATCAGGTGCCACACAAGTTCCAGGTGGGCGAAAAAATTTGGCTACATTTGCAAAAGGAGTGCCTCGTTATGATCCACCATAAGCTTCAAATGCTCTCATATGTGCCATACATCCTCACCACGGCAGTAGGGGATAATTATTTCGAGCTCAACATTCCACTGCTCCTTGGAATTCTCCTAGTGTTCAATGTGGACCTTCTTAGGTCACTTTCCACCATTACTGGACACATCTGACACTTAAGAACAACTCACACCAACAAAACGAACCCTGATTGCATGGAACAGGTCACAACTAATAGGATCATGGAAACATATTTCAAGAGCACTCCCCAATAGAATATCCAACTATATCAGGTTCTAAAAGATGGCCAAATATTACACTAAGGTAAGTGGCTCACTAGGGACCAAATTCAGCAGAAATTTCCCCACCTCATAGAGGCATTCAATGTAATCGGGACCATTGCTTCCTAAGGGAGGAGGAATGATCCAGGTGGATATTGGTGGCCACCCACCTATTCCACTTAGAACCCCACCATTCTTTCTTTTATTCTTTCAGTTTCCTTAATCATATTACAGTTTATTACTTTTGGTATTTTTTTGGGTCTAGAACCTCTGGAGCCATTTTGCATCCCTAAATGACGTTTTTTTGGAAAATCGAAGAAATCATGAGGCTATGACTCATGCTTGCTACTCTGGAGTTTTATTCCTCATATATATCTTTCTAATGAGGTATTGTGCATATCAAATGAAGATTTTATCCCAAAGTTACAACCCTGGGATTCTCACTAAGTCCATAACTTTCCACCCCAAAAATTATGGCTAAACATAGATCATCAATAGGATGATCGTACAAATTCCTGGCATGTACAACTCAAAGAATATTCGCACATGGGACAAAATCCTTCCCTATGTCTAGTACAGCTATATCAGAGATGTCCATAGCTAAACTAGAGACAACCCCATTCAGGTGGGGTTGGAATTCTAGACATTATGTCCCATTGATGTGGCCATAGCATTTGCAGCTACTCACGTAGCTTCAGCCCATGTCCAGTCAGAAACCGACATGGCTAACCATTTAATTGAGTGAATCCACCACATTCACCAGTAGGTCCATGACATGTTTGACAAAGCCAATGTTGATTACAAGCAACGACATGATTCACATCAGGTGCCACACAAGTTCCAGGTGGGCGAAAATTTTTGGCTACATTTGCAAAAGGAGTGCTTCGTTGGGCCCCACCATCAGCTTCAAACGCTATCATATGTGCCATACATCCTCACCATGACAGTAGGGTAAAATTATTTCAAGCTAAGCATTCAATCGCTCCTTGGACTGCTCCTAGTGTTCAATGTGGACCTCCTTCGGCCAGTTTCCACCTTTACTAGACACATCCGACACTTAAGAACAACTCACACCAACATAACTAAACTTCGATTGCATGGAATAGGTCACAAATAATAGGATCATAGAAACATATATAAAGAACACTCGCCAATAGAATATCCAACTGTATTGACTTATCAAAGATGGCCAAATATTGCACCAAGGAATGTGGCTCACTAGGTACCAAATTCAGCAGAAATTTCCCCGCCTTATAGAGGCACTCAATGTAATCAGGACCATTTCCTCCTAGGGGGGAGGAATGATCCAGGTGGATATTGATGCCCACCCACCTATTCCACTTAGACCCCCACCATTTTTTCTTTTATTTTTTCAGATTCCTTAATTGTATTACAGTTTATTACTTTTGACAATTTTTCTGGTCTAGAACTTCCGGAGCTCTTTTGCGTCCCTAAACGACGTTTTTTTTGGAAAATCAAAGAAATCATGAGGCTATGACTCATGCTTTCTACTCAATAGTTTTATTCCTCATATATATCTTTCTAATGAGGTATTTTTCACATCAAACGAATATTGTATGCCAACATTACAACCCTGAGAAGCTGATGTACCAATTTACCCAAATGGGGCCCATAGTTTTGGCGCTTCATCTCCTAGGGTTAGGTTTTTGGATGTTTACAGTTTTCCTTTTTTTCTCAATAATAAATAGTCCTTTGAGACTCATTTTGACATAGTTTGGAAGCATGTAGCCACCACATATCTTTTCATAAATAAGGTACCATCACCCAAGCTACTTTATTTCCATTCTGTCTATAAGCATATATCAGTTCTTCGATATTAATGAAATGAAGTGTTATTTTTGTTCCATCTCTATATTTATGGTTACATATTTATTTTTTTGTGTTCCTATCTAAGTTTTGGTTAGTGGTATTAGAGTGGTCTTCTCTTTCTTTGTTTTTCTTTGCATGTCCCCAACGAGGTCAGGGTATAAGGACTTAGGGATCGAACTGGTTGAACCTTTCCAGACCATCCTCGCAAAAATCAATGGCCTCCCATGGAGGAAGAAAAAAAATATGAGGGAGAAAGGTATCCTTTTAAAATATTGCTCAAATAATTCCTCAAGTGACATAGGAACACAATGATGGACAACTTTGCCTAGATCCTTCAACGGATGCCCATAGGTGACACATATTCGTCTGCTAGTCACTCTAGAGGTGCCACTCCCTTCAAGGTACAAGTCAACTTTGACATTCCCATATTTGAATGATAGATAGATGCAGATGCCATAGATAGATGGTTAAATCGTTTGGAAGGATATTTTTAATTTCATGATTGTTTCAATAGGGAAAATATTACTTTTCCGCTCCTCAAAGTCGCCCCCCATGTCAAGGACTAGTGGGAAACCTACTGCGAACATAGGGATGAGAGAGAACCCTGACTATTTTCAGCAGAACTCACTTGGAATTCTTTCAAGATTTCATCAAGGAAAAATATTACCTCATGGGGACCTATGAGGACAAATACATACAATGGACTACTCTGCGGCCGCAAAGGGATCAAGATGTGCATGAGCTAACAAATCTATTTCATACTTTACACACTAAGTTGGGTATCAAATATTTAGAGAAACATTTTGTGCGTAAGTACAAAATTTGTTTGCATATATATATTCAAGAGAAAATGGATTTCCTCGACATCTCCTCGCTTGGTGCAACATACCGATATACTGCCAAGATCGATAAAAAATTAAATAAATAAATGAGACATTGGATCTCTAAATATGAAGGAAGGGAATGGCACCCCCAAATAGTAGAACAAAGGACAGATCCAAGGCAGGGTGATGCAGGATAGCCTTCTGAAGCCACAAGAAAAGAACAACACTATGAAGACAAAGAAGGACACGGGGAAGTGGTGTGAGTTCCATAATATCCCCTCTCAAAACACAAGTGAGTGTCAGGCCAAGTAGACTCTAGTAGCCAAGATATGAATATGGACAAAATAGTTTTGTTGTGCTAGGTTCCTCATCAGTATAACAGAAAGTTTGTTGAAAGATCGTCTCAAATAGCTATTTTATGAGAGGGTTTATGTGTCAAATTTGTGTGTCTTTTATGATCAATTCATGAGATTAATTAGCTTTAAAAATATATATACATCAAGTAAATTGCAGAGAAATAATACACAACAAGCACATTACAAAGAGTTGATAAAGGAGTTCACGCCTCCAGGGCTACATTTCCTTGGACCTACTTCAATGGCCTGGACCTCTTTGGATTAATGGTAAATTCTCTAATTCCATGCACCTACAGTGCTCCAATGTATTCCCAAACTACTCCAATGGATTTAGAAGACCCAAAAACCCCTAAGTAGCCTCTTCTGGCTCTTCAAATGGTTTTTAAGTGAAGCAGGCATGACCTCCTCTCCTGGTGGCCTCATGCATATTTAATCTTCAAATGGGAAAAATAACTCCCAGAAGTGCTCCTATACCTCTGAAACCTGTGCCAAACTTCTCAGAGCATCCAAATATGCTAGGATAGAATCTTTTGAGCCCAATTTGGTTGAATAATGCTCTAGTTATGGTTTCCTCAATTTTGGCCTAGGAAACCCCTCCAAAACTGGAGAGAACTCTAATTAACTCCGCTAATTTGGGAATTCTGCCAAAAATGGCAGACTCCTCCAACTCCTCCACCAAGATAAACCTTGTTTAAATTTAAGATAATTTTAGTTTAACTGAGGTTTAGGCGCATTAATCGTGTTTAAAAAAATCCAAATTAACATATGGATTAGCGCATTTAAACCCTGATTAAGGTTAATAAAGTGTGGTTAAGTGCTTAAACTCCACGCTTTAAATTATAGCATCCATCATGGTCATGTCCCATGGTCTTGTGGACCGAGGGATGGCCCTTTTTACCCCAACCATTACAAATTTTTAAACTTAGATATAAGTTGTGCTCCATACATGTTAAGATCCAATGAGCGGGTATAACGGTAAGTCTTGGCGTTTGTGTGGAGGAGTTCGTGGGTTCGAACCCGACCTCTGCTTGTCCACCGAATAATTTTTTTCCCCATGATCAAATGAAATTTTACCTTTGCACATAATTTAGTTCGGCCTTTGGGAGGGTCCATGTGGCGACCTCCGGGTTAGCCATGTGTCGTGACCCAATTGGTTCATTCAAAACAAACCAAAAAATGACATGTAGCCTAGTAATTTTGTCCAACCGCAAGCCGACAAATTTCATCACACCATTCACCATATGAAAACCAAATTTGACCAAGAAATTGAGCCCTTTGACGTTGTTTAACTTTTTTTTTAATTTCCTATTTGGCAAAGCAGACAACATGCTCTAACTTTCACATACAGAGTTAGTTTCTGATGATACAAAGTGTGCCGGAATCAGGGCGACGAGAATTTTGTGGTAGTTTTGATTTCAAGAAATTCTAATAACTTTGAATTTTTAGCAAATTTTTGCCCCCAATTCTGTTTCTGATCACTCCTTCCCGCTGACATGATTTTGGACCAAAAAAATATGGTTATCTGATGAAATTTTAATACTCTTAACAAGTTTTCCAAGTTCTATCAACTTGATTTTACTTATAAAAATCTCCATGACAACCACTTTGGTTCACTGACATGCCTTGCCTTGCAAATGGCTTGGCACTTCAAAACCACTTCAATGGCGCTTCTTTCAGTTGAACTTCATCATGTGCATCATCCAAACCCACATCAATTATGGAATCCTCCTTTCCATTCTTTTCAGATCTCTTTCCACCTTCTTCAAATGTCGTGGATGAATTTTTGGATGTAAATTACAACGCTTGTCTAAATATGACCCTGGTTAGTAATTGCATCTTCTTTTCAACATGGTTTTCATTGTCCATTGGACCTTTGGCTTTTAGTTCCTTTGTTTTTAAGGTTTCCTATGTATGGTTATCGTCTTCTAACACCTCAAAACAGTATGGTTATTCAAACCAAAAAAGGAACATGTAAATTTTCTCCAAATCTTATGTGAGGATTTTCCATGTTTATCATAATTAAGAGCAACCTGATTAAAGGAAGATTTATACCTTGCACATTCACCTTTTTCGCCTTCTTGAGGAGGTAAATTTGATGAGGTAGTGGCTCTCTTCATAATTCCAACAATTTCTTCAATGAATTTAGATCTTTCAACATCCTCTTGTTTTCCATTTCCATTAATTGCATGCTTATGATCATCTTCTTGCAAAGAAGGTGTAAAACTTTTTCAATCCTCAAAAAGACAAAATTCGCAAGCTTGAGGTAATGAACATGTAATGAAAGTCTTTCTTGGAACACCTTCATGTGCCTCCTTGGCTTTGGAGCATTCTCCATCATGTTTTCCATAACCAAGACGCAAATATCTATGCCTTTCCTCTAAAACAATCTGCTAAACTATGCCTTGTGCATGTTTGCCTAACCCTTTACCTTCATAGCCCATTTTTTTTTAACAATTTGGACCCTATTCCTCTAGTTTGTCTTTAATAAATAGAAAAACATTCATCTCGAGAGGAAACTGAAGATAAAATTGAATTGCATACCTATTTTTCATGCACATACTTGGCTAGGGTTTCATTTGCAATATGGAGTTGAGTCTCCATCTCATGCATATTTTCAAGAAGCTCTTGCTTCTCCTCCTTCATGGCCATCAATTGGTCTTGAAGTATAGTGTTCTCCTTCCTATCTTCAACCATCTCTTGCACCATATCTCTCATGATGAAAATCTTATGCAACATCTCTTCATCAAAGATTCTTTCTAAGGAAGATGGATTAGAAACATCACTTGATGAAGCTTCCATCACACTTGTAATGCTTAAAAATATCCTTTGTTATGATTTGAGAGTTCGGTCCTCAATATTTTCCTTCTCCTGAAGAGATTAAATACACATAGAATTGCACACAGTTAAATTCTCCTTGAACAAATACAAAACCAATAGCTAATTTTCTAGCTAACCTTGGCAAGCCCTGAAATAATATTGGGCTAAAATGAGCTAAACCATGATTTGATACCAACTTGATCTAAATATGAAAAAACTAGTTTTGTCATGCTAGGGTCCTCAATATTTTCCTTCTCCTTAAGAGAGCAAATACACATAGACTTGCACAAAGTTAAATTCTCCTTGAACAAATACAAAACCACTAGCTAATTTTCTAGCTAACCTTGGCAAGCCCTGAAATAATATTGGGCTAAAATGAGCTAAACCATGCCTTGATACCAACTTGATTTGAATATGAAAAAAATATTTTTGTCATGCTAGCTTCCTCATTAGTATAGAAGAAAAGTGTGTTTAAGGATCGTCTCAAATATCTAGTTTATGAGAGGGTTTGTGTCAAATTTGTGTGTCTTTTATGATCAGTTCATGAGATTAATTAGCTTTCAAAACACATATACAAAAGGTAATTTGCAGAGAAAAAATACACAAAAAACACATTACACGGAGTTGATAAAGGAGTTCACTCCTCCTGGGCTACATATCCTTGGACCTACTTCAATTTCTTGGCCCTCTTTGGATTAATGGTAAATTCTATGATTGCACATACCTACAGTGCTCCAGTGGATTCCCATCCTTCTCCAATGGATTCAAAATACCCAAAAACCCCAAAGTAGCCTCTTTTGGCTCTTCAAATGGTTTTTAAGTGAAGCTAACATGACCTCCTCTCCTGGTGGCCTTGGGCATCTTTAATCTTCAAACGGAGAAAAATCACTCCCAAAAGTGCTTCTCTAGCTTTGAAACTTGTGCCAAACTTCTCAACACATCCAAATATACTAGGATAGACTCTTTATGAGCCCAATTTTGTCGAATAATGCTCCAGTTATGGTTTCCTCAATTTTGTCCTAGGAAACCACTCCAAAATTGGAGAGAACTCTAGTTAACTCCACTAATTTGGGAGTTCCACCGAAAATGGTGGACTCCACCAACTCCACCACCAAGATAAACATAGTTTAAATCTTGGAATAAGTGCTTTTTAACTAAGGTTTAGGCACGCTAAGCGTGTTTTAAAAAATCTGACTTAACATACAAATTAGCGCATTTAAACCTTGATTAAGGTTAATAAAGTGTGGTTAAGCGCTTAAAATCTGCACTTTAAATTCTGGCCTCTGCCGTGGTCACGTCGTGTGGTCCTGTGGACCAAGGACCAGCCCTATGGGTTTACCACTCTTTACCCTCGCCATTACAATGTTTGAAACTTAAATATAAGGTGCGCTCCATAAATTTTAAGATCCAATGAGTGAGTATAATGGTAAGTCTTGGCATTTGTGTGGAGGAGGTCACAGAGTTGAGCTTGACCTCTGCCCATCCACTGAATAAAATTTTTGCCACATGATAAAATGACATTTGACCTTTGCACATAATTTAATTCGAATTTTTGGAGGGGGCACGTGGTGGCCTCTGGGCTAGCCACGTGTTGTGACCCCATTGCCTCATTCAAAATGAACCAAAAACTGACATATAGCCCAGAAATCTGGGCCAACCACAAGCTGACAAGTGTCAGCACATCATTGGCTAGAGGGAACCCAACTTTGACCAAGAAATTGACCGCTTTGACCCTGTTTGACTTCTTGTTTTGAAAATCCACATGTTTGGCAAAGAAGACAACAAGCTCTAAATTTCACATACGGAATTGGTTTTTGTTGAAATGAAGTGCACCGAAATCAGGTTGACGATAAATTCACGGTCTTTTTTTTTTCAAGAGATTCTAAGCACTGATTTAAAAAAAAAAAAAAATCCCCCAATCAAATTTTGATTAGGTCGAGCTAAAGAATTCCAAATCCGATGCATGCTCGAAATCTGACTCAGAACCCAACAAGGGGAATGAAAAATGGAAGTATATTATTGGACGGAGACCATTGCCACCATTTCCACTACCATGATTTAGAAGGATGAGCCCGAAGATCTAGAGGAGGGGGAGCACCTCTTCCACTTCCAGATTTTGGTGAAGGGTTCTCCGATGTAGTTCATTTTCGAAAACAGAAGCGAAAAAAAAACTCATTTCAATAGAGGTCGTGAAGCAGCTAGTCCTACCAACCACAACACACCTATAACCATACACCATCGGGTGGCTTTACCAAGGGTGAGATCTCCATGTCAGCCAACAACATTTTCTTCCCTACAATATCAACCCCTTCATATATGAGGTACTGTGTGATGTTGCTCCTATTGAAGTTTGTGATGTATTATTAGGCTAACCATAGTTGTGGAAGCACCATGATATGTATGAATCTAGGTCCCGCACTGTTATTATTACTTTTGGAAATAAGTTGTACAGGATACCGGGGGTAGCAGTGTCTACCACCAACTCTTTAAACACATTGAAGCAATGCAGTAAGCTCATTTCCCAAACCAGGAAAAAAATTTCTTTATTATTTTCCCTTGAGGCAAGAAGAATATTATGGCGATGACCTCCATACAGGGCTAATCCACACAACAACAACATATGGAAAATTTCATGGAGGATTATAGGGATGTCTTCGCCTCACCCACAGGGGTACCTCTACATTGTCAGGTCAAGCACCCCATTGTTTTGTTCTAATGAGAAATGAAATCAAGGGGTAGATTTAGGATTTGTTTCAAAAATAGCACATCAACCTGTTGAATCCTTTGTTAAACTGAGAGGGAGGGGGGGGTGAATCAGTTTAATGAATTCATGGTCTTGAAAAATTTCATTTACACTTATTTACATCTTCATTTCATGATTAACTTAATGTACAATGAAACCACAATCTTAATTAGTGAGCAGTATGTATTAAGTAGATTAAATACAGAGTATCAACACATAATCATCATGTACATAGACACCAGATATAAGTGGAAACCCATAAGGGAGAAAACCACATATTATTATTTTTGTGATGCAAAGGCAAGCTCCAACTCCCTCTCACCACTAATTTTCTATAGGCTCCAACTTACAGGAGGCTCCTACCTCAATTCTGCAAGCTACAACTTGCAAGGAAGCTCCAACTCCCATCTATTTTCTACAGGCTACAACCTATAGGAGGCTCCTACCTCAGCCAGATACAACTGACATCTATCAAGCTACAACTTGATATGGAAGCACCAACTTCCTCACCCTTTCATAAAAAAAACACATGCTGATTTACCTGGATATCAGCTCTGTTCTGTTCCTTCTTCACTGTTGTCACCAACCTTCATATCTGCCTTATATCATCTCTGAATCTTCAGAGCTGCTCTACCTGCTCCTCCTTCTTCTTACCCTCTCTGCCTCATTTCTCCATTCTCTAACCTCTTTTTATGCATACCTATGTGTTATCATTTATAGATTTCACCTCATGACTGTTTGTATTCCACAGGGAATTCGAAGTGAATATGTATGACTCTTTCCCTTCCACCTTCTCGTTTTCTTGCCTAGCACATTCAGAAAAATATAAAAATATGTATACATTTCAATATTATAGTGGGGTATTTATTTTCCTACAGAGACTTGCATTTGCATCAAAAAAAATATAAAATTAATTAAAACATTTACATTTACATTTGCAACAGATATATCTCATTCAACCCTTTCAGTTCTTGTCTCACTGTGTGCTTGTCTTTTCTACTGCTGTAGTGTAACAGTTCTGCATACTCTCCTGCTTTCTATGCATGTACCCCTACCAGACCCACATTCTCCAAGTTCATTGTGCATATAAAAATGCATTCACCATTTTTTGCGCCCAATATAAAATCTCTTTCTAGCAATTTCATAAACTCTGCATGCGGAAGCTTATTCAATCAAAGGTCAAAACCTCATTATAAATCTGCTATTCTAAGTCCATGAAATGGATATTGATATCTCAACTTCAGATTCAAACCCATAGGATAAACCCGTATATGCTAATTTCCATTATATGGAAATATCGAATCAACATTCAATATTTCAATAGACCATTTCCTAAACTTCATGAAAATCGAATCAATATTCGAACCTTTCATTGAACCAAGGTATAAACTTCATTTAATGGTTGAGAAAAATCAATATAATATTAAAGCTCTCGGCCTTAGCTCTATTATCATATTTATTTAAATTCCCATCCTACAGCAATTAAGACTTACCAAAGTTCGACTTTGGTTTAAGCAATGCACCCATGCATATGGATGTTAATCAACCCAACATCAAATCTTCACGGCGTTAATTAAAATGTCAGAGCCAACATAAAACAACATTTGGGGCCCACAATATGCGCAACTTACCTCTACATTATCGACCATGCAACTTGACTTATAATCCCACAGTCAATCTCCTCTTGCGCTCCAACAATACTCTGGGCGCACATCCGACGGATATCACGCAATTTAACTGCACTCTCTTTAACCCCTCAAAATCACACGATAAAAGTGTTTTTACTCTTACCACTTTTCCCACGCGTCCCTCACTGAGCCATATCGCGTTCTAAAACCCAAATACGCTTACCACTTGAGAGGTTGTCCGATACCACTCTTGGTTTCTTCAAAACCGCTTTCATTGTTTAATGTTCCGGTTCCATTTATCGAATCATGGTTTTGCTTCAGTCACACCCATGTTTCTCTATGTTAATGATTTGTTCACAATTTCGTTTCAGTATTTCAACACGAAATCTCCACCCTTAATTTATTGAGTATTTCACAGCACCATGACTCCTACTTTCTAGGCTAAGCTATCAATCGGTCTTCAAACCTCTGCACCTCCAGTTCACGGGTTTATTTGTGCCATTACTTTGTAAATTCCACCTATGTTCAATCTATGACTCTGAACAGGCTAGGTTTCCATCCCCCAAACCTCTTCGGCACACAGACAGTGCATGATTGTTTCTCTATATTTAGTTACTGTGGTACAAATCCATCATTATGAATACAATGAAATCCTCATATGTGGCTTCAAAGCCAAGGCTTCTATTCACTATATATACACAACCAAGTGTATGACCCTCCTTTGAGATCGAATCTCCTTACATCTTTCAAGACCAAACCCTCGTTACATAGATTCGAGAGGTTATCTCTCTTCCATGATTCAATCTATGATCGATGTATACCGAATTACCATCAGTGTTCAATATTAACACATAAATTCAATAGGTGAATGTTCCTCTTCACACCACACAGCTTCTTTACAAATGTGGCTTGCACGTAGAATGATAGAATTCTCTATCCCACTCAATTTGTTTGTACATTTACTCAGTCTTTCCAAGGATATATAAACAAACCCTTCAACTTAAATCTATCCCAAATAATTATATGGATTTTCTTCAATTATATGCAGAACACCATTTAAAACCCCAATTACAGACTTTGTCCACGCATTACTCAATCAATCAATGTACACATATTTTCCGAACAAATTCTTTCATATATATACTGAATTTACTTACAAAAACTCCTTGTCTTTGGCCAAATCTTCAAATCAAATGGCCCTTTCAACTGCCCATAGGCTTACAAGAACAACCCTTGTTTGCTAAAACCTGAAGCACTCACACACTCTCCAACTCTCTAAAGACCCTGTTTCTTCTTTGTGATAGTTCAGGTGCTGCTCCTTTCTTCTCCTTTGCCATCAATGACAATATTTCCAACAGTATCCCATTTGGCATTGATGGAAATACTTTAATACTCTTCTTTTGCTTGCTTTTCCTCCCCCTTTGACATCAATGGCAAATGGTTGCACATTTCCTAGTGTGGTTTCCAAATATTTTCCATAATACTCTAATCTTGAGGACCTATTCCATGCACTGCTCACTAGCTCTCGCTCTTTTGCGACAATATTTGTTGACTGATCTCCCCCTAGAATGATGATTTCTTTTTTGATCTCCCCTTGGAATGATGCTATATTTTCATCTGAGAGTAACATCTGTAGACACTACCCCTAGTTTGTCTCTTAGATATTCGAATGGTTCTTTAGCAAGAGGTTTTGTGAATATTTCTGTTGTTTGCTCCTTTGTTGGTACATATTCCAACTTCACTACTTTTTGTGCTACTTGTTCTCTGAGAAAATGGTACTTAATTGGGATGTGCTTTGTTTTTGAATGAAATACACGATTTTTTGATATACTTATTGCACTTGTATTGTCACATTTGATTGAAATGGGATCATCCATGTTTACCTTCATGTCTTTGAGAGTTTGTTTCATCCACATTACTTGTGTGCAACATGCTGCCGATGCTATGTATTCCGCTTCTATTGTAGATAGAGAGATGGAAGTTTGCTTCTTGCTTAGCCATGAAACCAAACTTTTTCCCAAATAAAATGCACCTCAACTTGTGTTTTTCCTGTCATCCATGCAGCTGGCCCAATCTGCATCTGTATATGTTATCAAAGTGAAGCTTTTGATTTTTGGATACCATAGCCCATAATGAGCAGTTCCTTGTAGATATCTGAATATTCTCTTGATTGCTAGTAAGTGATTTTGTTTTGGAGCTGCTTGATATCTTTCCATAGGTCCTACTACCAACACAATGTCTGTTCTAGAGGCAGTTAGGTATAGCATACTTCCTACCATGGATCTGTAAAGTCTTTGGTCTATATCTGCAGATCCATCATTAGCACATAGCTTGCATCTAGTGATCATGGGAGTTGACACAGGTTTGTAGTCTTCCATTTGGAACCTTTTCAACATCTCTCTTAAGTATTTTTCGTGTGATATGAATGTTCCTGTGTTCTTTTGTTTAATTTGAAGTCCTAAATAGAAGGTGAGCTCTCCAATCATAGACATCTCAAATTCTGATTTCATTTCTTCAGCAAATTATTTTGTTAAATTCTCTTTTTTGCTACCAAACATGATGTCATCTACATACACTACTACAATTAGGAGTTCATCGTCATTAGCCTTTATGTACAAATTTTTGTCCACTCCTCCTTTCTTAAAACCTTGTTTTTGTAAGTATTTGTCTAGCCTTGAATACCATGCACGAGGAGCTTGTTTCAGCCCATATAATGCTTTCTTTAATTTGCACTCATAGTCTTGTTTATCTGTTAAGGAGAATCCTTTGGTTTGTTCCATGTAGACTTCTTCCTCTAAATCTCCATTCAAGAAGGCATACTTCACATCCATTTGATATACCTTGAAATCACGTTAGCATGCAAAGGCCAAAAACATTTTGATTGCTTCCATTCTGGCTACAGGGACAAATGTTTCATCATAATCAAGACCTTCGATTTGAGTGTACCCCTTGCATACAAGTCTGTCTTTATTTCTGATTACCTGTCCTTGTTCATTCATCTTATTCTTGAATATCAATTTTGTGCCAATGACATTTTTCCCAGTGGGTCTTGGAATTAATTCTCAGGTATTATTCTTCTTAATTTGGTCTAGTTCTTCATTCATATATTTTACCCAGTTTTTTTCTTTGTTGGCTTCTTCGAACTTCTTTGGCTCTATTTGAGATAGCATGGCTAGGTATACTTCTTCTTTCTATTCAGCTAGTTGTCTTCTAGTCTGGACTCCCACACTTTTTTCCCCAATGATTTGATCTTCTGGATGGTTCTTTTGAGTGTTTCTTGAGGGACATTTTGAGTTTAATTCAGTATCTTCTGTTGTCTTGCTCAGTTCATCATTATCTTGGTTCTCTTCTTCATGATCTTCTAGAGGATTGCTGCATCTTGTACTTCTTGTTATGTTTGGTAGATCTTCATCAAATCTTACATCAATGCTTTCCACAATTTTGTGTAGTGTTTTGTTGTAGCACCTATAACCCTTACTCTTGGATGCATATCCTAAAAATATTCCTTCATCAGCTCTTACATCAAACTTTCCCAGGTTTTCATCATTATTTTTTATGAAACACTTGCTTCCAAAGACTCTAAAGTGCTTGATTGATGATGGTTTACCATGCCATAGTTAGTAAGGAGTCTTGTCATAGTTTGGTCTTAAATGAGCTTTGTTAAGAATGTGAACAACTGTGTGTACTGCTTCTACCCCGAAGGTTTGGGGAATGTTACTTTCTTGCATCATTACTCTGGTAATATGTTGTACTGACCTATTTTGTCTCTCTGCCACTCCATTCTGTTGAGTTGTACCTACAATTGTAAACTGTTGTTTTATCCCATGCCCATTTCATAGGTCTGCAAAATCATAGTTTGTGAATTCACCTCCTCTGTCTGATCTGATGCACTTTAGCTTGCATCCTGTTTGATTTTCTGCCAATGCCTTGAATATCTTGAATTTCTAAAGTGCTTCAGATTTATATTTGAGAAATGCTACCCATTTCATTCTGGAAAAATCATCTATTATCAGCATGAAATAAGATTCTCCACTTGGTGCTTTACTTCTTGAAGTTCCACATAGGTCCATGTGAACAAGCTGAAGAGGTATACTTGTAGATATTTTCTCTTTGGTCTTGAAATATGTATGGCTCTGCTTGCCTAGTTGGTAGGATTTACATATGGTATTTGAAGGCTTCTTTATGACTGGCATATCTCTGACTGCATTCTTATTGCTCAGACTTATGATGTGGTCAAAGTTTAGGTGTCCCAATCTTCTATGCCATAACCATGATTCATCAAGTTTTCTTAGGTGACATGCTTCATCCTATTCTTTCACTATATAGACATTAATTTCTATTCGAATACCTTTGATCAAGGTCTTTCCTATGGTGCTTTATCTTACTTCACAGTCTTGTGCTCTAAAAATAACCTCACAGCCTTTGTCACACATTTGACTAACACTTAGCAGATTGGCTTTCAGCCCATCCACAAATAGTAGATCTTGATCCTTTCCTCTTCCATTATCCAGACTGACTGAGCCTTTCCCTTTGATTTTCCCTACTTTATCATTGTCGAATGTTACATTCCTAGATTTCTTTTCATCAAAGGTTAAAAACTTGCTTCGATCTCCAGTCATATGTTTTGAGCATCCACTGTTCAGATACCATTGGTTTTTCTGGTCTTGAGGTATTAGTACCAAGTCACACTTATTCAAATTATTTTTCCACTGCATGCATCCTTTTTTTTGGTACCTTTCCTGAGATGATGGACCACATTCTCTAAGAGGACATTTGTTACACTTGTGCCCAACTTGATGGCAGTCACAACATTTGATTATGTTTCTGAATGAATTATGTACATGAGTGAATTCTCCATTGTTCATCCATCTCTTTGAGTTTCCATACATCAGTCTTTTTCCATTCGTTTTGCACTCCTTGGCTTTATGGCCGAACTCCTTATAGTAAAAACAATACCCATAAAAAAAATTAGTGTACCTGATGAGGGGTTGTCTTCTCCATTTGTTTGCTTGAGGTAGTCTTTTCACTTTTTTCATCCTTTGTTGGTTGGAATCGATTCTCCTTTTATGACAGTATGCATCCTAGTTTGTGGCAAGCATAATGAGTGACATTTTTCATAGGGGGGAAGAATCTCCTTTGATAGCTTCCAAATTTTATATATTCAAGAGTATATGAGCCTTTTTCAGTTGATTGTTTATTTATTTCGTTCTTTGTCATTTGAGGTTCCTTCATGTTTCTGTTTACTTCATTGCAGGCTTCTACTTCTGTAGGAACCTTCTGAGTTGCTTCATTATCCTTAACAAATTTTACAAAAATGATATTCCTGTTATCTTTTTCTTTAACTTTACTTGTTTCTCCTTCATAACCTATCCTAGTTTTTATCAGAGGAGATATTTGAGCATCTAGTATTTTATTCAAATTATCCAAGCTTGTCATTTGAGAAGTGTTTATTGAAAATTTCCTTTGGGTGTTTTCTAATTTATTTATCAAGCATACTACTTCATCTTCCAATTTCTCTCGCTTCTGAATTTTATCCTCAATTTGCTTAAGTAGAGTGTATTCTACCTTCTTGGCTTCTTCAAGCTCTACTTTCAACTGAATGAGGTCTTCTGAATTTTGTTCTTCTCTTACATATTTGAGGAGAATGTCTTTCTATTTTCTGCACTTTAGTTTAAGTCTGTCTATTTCCTCCAGGGCACTTCTTAACTCCCCCTCAAGATCAAATTCACCTTCTTCCTCATCTTCTAGAAGGAATCATTCAAGCTCTTCCTTGGCCATCAATACAAATTCAGAGGTTCCTTCTTCATTTGAGGTTTCATTTGAGTTTTCAGATGCACTGCTATCTTGCTGAGCATAAAATGATTTTCTCATGTATCTATTCCCTTTCTGACAGCTCTTTGATATGGTTTTTTCTATCTCTTGAGTCTGATTCTTTGTCTTCTTATGAGGAAACTTAGATGTGAGTGTCCAAATCTTCCATAGTTAAAGCATTTAAATGGAATTTTACCTTTATACTTTCCTGAGCCTCTATCCAATCTTCTGAAAAATTTGGCCTCTTCTTCATTAGAGAAGGAACATGTATCTTATTTTTCTTCTTTGTTCTTCTCTGCCTTAAAGGTTGCCTCCCTCACATTTGACTTCCTTTGTGGCAGTCTCATCTCATAGGCTGTTAAGTTTCCAAGTAATTGGTTCATGGTCAAGGTTTCCTAATCATATGTTTCTTCTATGGCATAAACCTTGGGGTTAAAGCTATATGGTAAAGATCTTAGAATATTTTGAACAATTACACATTCTTTTATGGTTTCTCCTAGAGCTTTCATGTTATTCGCAATTTCTGCAACCCTTAAGAAGAAGCTAGAAATGTCTTCATCATCATTCATTTTTATATTTTCAAACTAAGCTCTATAGACTTGTAGTTTGGCTATCTTCACCTTTTTGTCTCCCTCATGGATGCTTTCTAAAGTATCCCATATTTCTTTGGTAGTGTTGTTGTGCATTACTTTGATCAATTCTGCCTCACACAATCCACTTAAGAGAGCATTCATGGCTTTAGCATTAGCTACAAAATCTGGTTTGGCATCTTTCTCTGAGTCGAACTCCTTTGGGGAATATCCCAATTCCATAGAAGCCCAAACTTCTATTCCTAGAGACATTATGTACGTCCTCATTCTTATTTTCCAGAAGGCATAATTTGTACTGGTGAAAAAAGGGGATTTATTTGTTGAGCATCCTTCTAGACTAGCCATCCTAGGGACCTAGGATCTCCTTCCAATTGTTAAACTGATACATAAGGAACCCGATCTGATACCAATTTTTGAATCCTTTGTTAAATTGAGAGGGGGGGGGGGGTGAATCAGTTTAATTAATTCATGGTCTTGAAAACTTTCATTTACACTTATTTACATATTCATTTAATGATTAACTTAATGTACAGTGAAACCACAATCTTAATTAGTGAGCAGCATGTATTAAGCAGATTAAATACAGAGTATCAACACATAATCATCATGTACATAGACACCAGATATAAGTGGAAACCCATAAGGGAGAAAAACACATCTTATTATTGTTCTGATGCAAAGGCAAGCTCCAACTCCCTCTCACCACTGATTTTCTGTAGGCTCCAACCTACAGGAGGCTCCTACCTCAATTATGCAAGGTACAACTTGCAAGGAAGCTCCAACTCCCATCTATTTTCTGCAGGCTACAACCTACATGAGGCTCCTACCTCAGCCAGCTACAACTAACATCTATCAAGCTACAAATTGATATGGAAGCACAAACTTCCTCACCCTTTCATAAAAAAAACACATGCTGATTTACCTGGATATCAGCTCTGTTATGTTCCTTCTTCACTGCTGTCCACCAGCCTTCATATCTTCCTTATATCATCTCTGAATCTTCACATATTCTCTATTTTCTCCTCCTTCTTCTTACCCTCTCTGCCTCATTTCTCCATTCTCTAAACTCTTTTTATGCATACCTATGTGATATCATTTATAGATTTCACCTCATGACTGTTTCTATTCCAAAGGGAATTCGAAGTGAATATGTATGACTCTTTTCCTTCCACCTTCTCATTTTCTTGCCTAGCACATTCGGAAAAATATAACAATATGTATACATTTCAATATTACAGTGGGGTATTTCTTTTCCTACAGAGGCTTGAATTTGCATCACAAACAATATAAAATTAATTAAAACATTTACATTTACATTTGCAACAGATATATCTCATTCAACCCTTTCAGTTCTTGGCTCATGTTGTGCTTGTCTTTTCTGCTACTGTAGTGTAATAGTTCTACATACTCTCCTGCTTTCTATGCATGTACCCCTGCCAGACCCACATTCTCCAAGTTCATTCTGCATATAAAAATGCATTCACCATTTTTTGCGCCCAATATAAAATCTTTTTCTGGCAATTTCATAAACTCTGCATGCGGAAGCTTCTTCAATCAAAGGTCAAAATCTCATTATAAATATGCTATTCTAACTCCATGAAATGGATACTGATATCTCAACTTCGGAGTCAAACCCATAGGATAAACCCATATATGATAATTTCCATTATATGGAAATATCGAATTAACATTTGACATTTTAATAGCCCATTTCCTAAACTTGATGAAAATCGAATCAATATTCGAACCTTTCATTAAACCAAGGTATAAAATTCAGTTAATGGTTGAGCCAAATCAATATAATATTAAAGATCTTGGCCTTAGCTCTATTATCATATTTATTTAAATTCCCATCCTACAACAATTAAGACTTACCAAAGTTCGACTTTGGTTTAAGCAACGCGCCCATGCATATGGATGTTAATCAACCCAACATCAAATCTTCACAGCATTAATTAAAATGTTAGCGCCAACATAAAATAACATTCGGGACACAAAATATGCACAACTTACCTCAGCATTATCGACCATGCAACTTGAATTATAATCCCACGATCAATCTCCTCTCCCGCTCCAACAATACTTTCGGTACACATCCAATGGATATCGCGCAATTTAACTGCACTCTCCATAACCCCTCAAAATCACACAATAAAAGTGGTTTTACTCTTACCACTTTTGCCATGCGTCCCTCACTGAGCCATATCGCTTTCTAAAACCCAAATCCGCTTACCACTTGAGAGGTTGCACGAGACCACTCTTGGTTTCTTCAAAAATTCACTGTTTAATGTTTCGGTTCCATTTATCGACTCAAGGTTCCGCTTCAGTCACACCCCTCTTTCTCTACATTAATGCTTTCTTCACAATTTCAATTCAGTCTTTCAACACGAAATCTCCACCCTTAATTTATCGAGTATTTCACAGCACCGTGACTCATACTTTCTGGGTTAAGCTATCAATCTGTCTTCAAACCTATGCACCTCCAATTCACGGGTTTATTTGTGCCATTACTTTGTAAATTCCACCTCTGTTCAATCTATGACTCCAAACAGGCCAGGTTTCCAGCCTCCAACCCTCTTCAACACACAGACAGTGCATGACTGTTTCTCTATATTCAGTTACTATGGTACAAATCCATCGTTATGAATACAATGAAATCCTCATATGTGGCTTCAAAGCCTAGGCTTCTATTCATTGTATATACACAATCGGGTGTATGAACCTCCTTTGAGATCAAATCTCCTTACATCTTTCAAGACCAAACCCTCATTACATAGATTCGAGAGGTTATCTCTCTTCCATCTTATCGATTCAATCTATGATCGATGTATACCGAATTACCATCAATTTTCAATATTAACACACAAATTCAATAGGTGAATGTTCCTCTTCGCACCACACAGCTTCTTTACAAATGTGACTTGCACGTAGAATGACACAATTCTCTGTCCCACTCAATTCGTTTGTACATTTACTCAGTCTTTCCAAGGATATATAAACAAACCCTTCAACTTAAATCTATCCCAAACAATTATATGTATTTTCTTCAATTATATGCAGAACACCATTTAAAACCCCAATTACAGAATTTGTCCACGCATTATTCAATCAATCAATGTACATATATTTTCAGAATAGATTCTTTCATATATATAATGAATTTACTTACAAAACCTCCTTGTCTTTGGCCAGATCTTCAAATCAAATGGGCCTTTCAACTGCCCATAGGCTTACAGGAACAACCCCTGTTTGCTAAAACTTGAAGCACTCACACACTCTGCAGCTCTCTAAAGACCCTGTTTATTCTTTGTGACAGTTCAGGTGCTACTCCTTTCTTCTCCTTTGCCATCAATGCCAATATTTCCAATAGTTCATCACCCTTTGGGAGCATAATCATGTTGGTACAGAAGAAGGATGGGACCTAAATACTATGTATCGACAATCGGGCGCTAAAAAATACCATTGTCCAGAATAGGTATCCAATCCCAGAGATTGATGAACCTTTTGACCAGATCAAAGGGGGCCAAATATTTCAACAAGATCGACTTGAACTCAGGGTATCACCATGTACCAATCAAACCCTCTGATGTGTGGAAGACTACCTTCAAATCCAAGAACGACCTTTTTGAATGGAAGGTCGTGCCTTTTGGGTTGACGAATTTGCCCGTGACATTCATGATGTTGAGGGAAGACATCTTGCGAGTCTTCACCAACTCATTTGTGGTGGTATATTTGGATGAAATCCTGATATTCAACTAGAGTTGGGAAGATCACCTCAGCCATATTCGAAAAGTCCTCCAAAATCTTCAAAAACACAAGTTGTGTGCCAATTTGGAGAAGTTCACTTTTGGTATGAGCTAGGTTCAATATTTGTGGTACATCATTAATGAGCAGGGTGTGCATGTGGACCCAACAGAGGTACAATTAATTCTGGATTGGCTAGCCCCAACCAAGCTAACAGAGCTCTGCAGTTTTCTCGGTCCTGCCAATTTCTACTGTAGGTTTGTGTTGGGGTTCTCTCATATCACTTGGCATTTGAGTCAAGTCACCAATGGTAGAGCGAAAGAAAAATGATTTTGGTATGAATCCCAACAAAATGAATTTTCTAAGTTGAAGCATTTCCACTGCTCTGCACCATTTCTCACATTACGAGACCTGTAACAACCATTTGAGATCGAGACAAAATATTTTGAATATGCTATTGGTGCGGTTCTTACTCAGTAGGGCCATCAAACACATTCCAAGAGTATCTGACCTATGACAAAGAGATGTATTCCATTGTGTAGGCCTGCCAATGAAGGAAGCATTACATTCTACAGAAGGAAACAATCATCCACACATACCACCAACCCTTGCAGTTCATACAGACACAAGGGAAGTTTTGAAATGATCGCCATTAGAAATGGTCCACATACCTACAACAGTTCCACTTGAACATTAATTATAAGAAGGGAAACACCAATAATATTGTAGACTTCCTTAGCCGACCACTGGTCATGGCATTGACTATTGAGAATTTGAAGGGCTGTAGGTTAATACAAATTACCTTCTTGGTAATTACTTGTGACCTTACTTGTGATACTTATGGCTTCTCTTCTTTTAGTTTAGTTAAAATTTCATCAAGTAAATTATCAAAAAGGCACATGACACAAAAATTAGGCTCTTAGAGCTAGGGAAAAACCTCTCCCTCTTGGAAAGGAAAACCTGCAAAGAATTCTTCTTATATATCTTCAAATGACAAGTACCATGACCCAGTCTTACACCCTTAACCTAGATGTGCTTCCAAGACCTTGAAATTCACCTTGCATATGATTGTAGATGAATTTATTGAATAGTAGGAAGGTAAATCATAGAATTACCTTCCTCACAATTACTTTCTCTTCTCCTTATGATCATTGTCTCAAATTCTGCTAATTCTATCTTGTTATCACAACCCTTAACAGTTTATATCATCTAATTTTCCTTGTAATAATATTTTGAAGTCTCCCCTACACTTGTTCGCATTCATATGTTGCTCTTATATACTATCCTTATTGCACTTATTTGTATACATATCCACACTTATATACTTCCCTTTTATCTGAAATAAGGTTTGGTATATGTCCACACTGTAATATAACATATGTCCGAACTGTATGTCCAAAATATCTCCTGTAGTGTATACCTGCAATTTATACTGTAGTGAGGTATATCTGCACTAAAACACTTAAGTTGATCCACATGAAACTATCCTCAAACCTTCTTGTATAGGGTTCAGTCTTATCCGCAATAGTTTTTTGAGATGGTTCTGTATTCCTCCAATGATATCTACACTTCTTACTCTTGAGATTGATCCGCACTTTTCTTCACCAAATGTTTACATAATAGGGGTATTTATAGGGAACTATTCCAACTCCTAAGATGACCATACATTCAGCTATGGGGTTGACTTCCTTGTTGTGATTTAGGCCGACATTTATGAGTTAATTCTAGCATTGATGTAGTTTCATTCTTCTTATGTATAGAGCTGGTCTTCCAAGATATATTGAGGGTTGTTAGGTGTCCTTCTTCAATGAGTTCTTATACAAGGTCTTGGAGCATATGATAGAGACTAGATATTAAACCCTAATGGACATCAAGAAGAAGTCATTTTACTTAATAAATCATGCTCATGAAACCCATGAAGCACATACAACAAAAATATATATTAATTTGACTTCCTATCTTACATAATTACATAATTACATAGTCAACATGAAGACCGACCTAGTTACAATTTTCAACACTGACCATCATGCTTGACTCTTGTGGGTACAAGACTTCAGAGGTCCTGCATCTATACAAGAGTGATCCTGAATTCGAAAACATATACTAGGCACTCCTGGAAGGCAAGCAAGTTCCAAGTTTTCACCTTGAGGATACATTACTATGTCACCTAGGACACCTTTGCGTTCCTTCAAGTGAGTGTACCAAGATTATTTTGTAGGCGCATTACACTTGAGTTTCTAGACACTTCGAAATAGAGAAAACAATGGTAGTGCTATAGAAGTATTTTTATTGGTCGAACCTTCGATAGGATGTTGGGAAGTACATTAAATCCTACACTAATTGCGCCATTTCCAAGCTGACCATCAAGAAGCAATGCATATATACTCCTCTTCCCACTCCTATTTGACCTTGGGAATCCATCTCCATGAATTACATGTCGGGCCTCCCTTCGACTAAGCATGACAAACCCTTTTTTTTCATGGTGCCTGACAGATCCTGTAATATGGCCATACTAGCGGCCTGTAAGAAGAGTATCATAGAAGAATCCACTTCTAAGCTCTTCTTTGAACAAGTATGTGTACAGTTCGGGATTCCACAATCCATTATCTCAGATCGGGATAGCAGGTTTCTAAGTAAATTTCGATCAAGCTTCTAGTTGATGATGGATACTAAGCTCACTAGGTCCATGAATTTTTGCCCCGAAACTGATGGCCAAACATAGGTTTTCAACAATATGATCATACATATTCTTCACATGTACAATTTGATTCATCCTCACACATATGACGAAAGCCTCCCCTATGTCCAGCACAACTACAATAGAGCTCTCCATAGCTCAACTGGACACATCCCCTTTTAGGTGGGGTTGGGATTCTAGCCACTATGTCCCATTGATGTGGCCATACCATTTGCAGCTACTGAGGTAGCTTCGGCCCATGCCCAGTTTGAAACCAATGATGATAACAAATTAATTGAGAAAATCTAGCACATTCACAAGCACGTCCATGACATATTGGAAAAATCCAATGCTAAATACAAACAACAACATGATCAACATTGGGTGCCACATAAGTTCTAGGTCGGTGACAAAGTTTGGCTACATTTGTAGGAGCGCCTCTTCGGGCCCCACCATAAGCTTTAGCCACTCTGATATGGGCCATACACCATTACATATGTTATAAGGGACAATTATTTTGAGCTCAATATTCTATCGTTCCTTGGCCTACACCTAGTTTTCAATGTGGAACACCTTCGATTGTACATTCCACCATTACTGGACAAATTTGAATTTACAGAACAACTCACACCAACAAAGCTAAAACTTGAATGCATGGAATAGGTCATAACTGATTATATCATGGACATAGGGATCAAAAACCCTTTCCAATAGAAGATCCAATTGTATCGAGTTGTCAAACCTGGCCAACTCCTGCACCAAGGCAAGTGGCTCAATAGGGAAAAAATTCAGCATAAATTTCCCCACCTCGTGGAGGAACTCAATGAAAAGGGGACCATTGCTTCCTAAGGGGGGAGGAATGATCCAAATAGCATTGGATGAATTATCCATTGGTTCATTTCTTACTCGGTAGGGGAATTCAGTAGCATATCACAGTGAGACACTTTCATACACATTCCAAAAGTATCCCACCAATAACAAAGAGATGTATTTGGTTGTGTATTCCAGTCGACAATGGAAGCATTACATTCTGGGGAAGGAAACATTCATCCATACATACCACTAACCCTTGCAATTCATATAGACACAAGGGAAGCTACATAATTATCACCATCAGGAATGGTCCACATACCTACAACAATTCCACTTGAACATTAAGTATAAGAAGGGAATCACCAATAATATTGTAGAATTCCTCAGCTAACCACTGGTCATGGCACTGATTACTGTGCTTGACTCTTGTGGGCATAAGACTTCAGAGTGGCTGCATTTAAACAAGAGTAATCTAGAATTCATAAACATATACTAGACACTCTTGGAAGGCAATCAAGTTCCAAATTTTCACCTCGAGGATATATTATTATGTAACATAGGATACCTCTGCGTTCCATCAAGCAAGCCTGCCAAGATGATTTGGTAGGTGCACTATAGTATATTTTCTAGACACTTCGAAGTAGATAAAAAAATGGCAGTGCTATAGAAGTATTTTTATTGGCTAAACCTTGGACAAGATGTTGGGAAGTACATCATATCCTGCACTTCTTGCGTCGTTTCCAAACTGACTATCAAGAAGCAATGCCTATATACTCCTCTTAGCACTCCTAGTCGACCTTGGAAATCCATAACCATGAATTACATGTTGGGCCTCCCTTCATCTAAGCATGACAAGGACTACATTTTCGTGGTCACAGACAGATCCTCTAAGATGGCCATACTGGCAGCTTGCAATAAGAGTATCACATCAGAAGTCATTGCTAAGCTCTTATTTTAACAATTATGGGTACACTTTGGGATCCCACAGTCCATTATCTCAGATCATGACATCAGGTTTCCAAGTACATTTTTCTCAAGACTTTGGCCGATGATGGATACCAAGCTCCTTAAGTCGACGAATTTCCACCCCCAAACTGATGGCCAAACATAGGTTGTTAACAGGATGATTGTACATGTTCTGTGCATGTATAATTCGATTCATCCTTGCACATGGGATGAAAGCCTCCCATATGTCTAGTACAGCTACAATAGAGCTCTCCATACCTCAAATAGACACAACCCCTTTCAGGTGGGGTTGGGATTCCAGCCACTATGTCCCATTGATGTGGCCATACAATTTGTAGCTACTCAGGCAGCTTCGGCCCATGCCCATTTAGAAACCAACATCGCAAACAACTTCATTGAGTGAATCCAACACATTCACCAAAAATTCCATGCCATATTAGACTAATCCAATGCTAAGTAAAAACAACAACATGATCAACATCGGGTTCCACACAAGTTCCAGGTGGGCGACAAAGTTTGGCTACATTTGCAGAGGAAGTGCCTCACTAGGCCCCACCGTAAGATTCAACCACTTTGATATGGGCCATACACCATCACATAGGCTATAGGGGACACTTCTTCTAAGATCAACACTCCACCATTCCTTGGCTTGCACCTAGTGTTTAATTTGGACCACCTTTGACCATCCTTTCCACCATTATTGGACTCATCCGACATTGCAGAAAAAATCACACCAATAGGGATAAATGCAGAATGCATGGAACATGCCAAAAATTATCAGATCATCGACACAGATATAAAAAATACTCACCACCAAAAAATCCAACTGTATTTAGTTTTCAAAGTTGGCCAACTCCTGCACCAAGGAAAGTGGCTCACTAGGTACCATATTCATGAAAAGTTTCCCCACCTCATGGAGGTACTCAACGCAATGGGTACCATTGTTTCATAAGGTGGGAGGAATGATGCAGGTGGATATTGGTGGCCACCCACCTATTCCACTTGGAACCCCACCATTATTTCTTTCAGTTTTTCAGTTTCCTTAATTGTAGCATAGTTTATTATTTTTGGCATTTTTTTGGGTCCTGAACTTTCAGAGCTATTTTGAGGCCGTAAACAACGTATTTTGGGAAAATAGGGTAATGATGTGTCCCTGATTGAATTTTATCACACGAAAGCTATATTTCTTGGATTTGTATTTCTAACGAGGCATTTTGTGCCTCAAACAAAGATTGTATGCCAAAGTTACAACCCCGGGAACTTGATGTACCAATTTACCCAAATAGGGCCCATAGTTTTGGTGTTTCATCTCCTAGGGTTAGGTTTTTGGATGTTTAGGGTTTTAAATTTTTTATAAATAATAAATAGGCCTTTTATTCTCATTGTAACATAATTGGGAAGCATTTATCCACCACAACTCTTCTTAGAGATAAGCTACAATCGCCTGAGCTAATTTATTTCCATTATGATTGTAACCATATTTCAGTTCTTTTATGTTAATTAAATGAAGTGTTATTTATATTCCATATCTCTAAAAATGGTTAAATTTTTATTCTGCTACATTCATTTCTAAGTTCAGATCAGTGGTATCATAGCAGTCTTCTCTTTTTATGTTTTTTCTTTGCATGTACCCAACGAGGTCAAGGTATAAGGAGTTAGGGATCGAACTAGTTGAAACTTTGCAATACCATCCTCACAAACCTTGAAAACCTCCCATGGTAGAAGAAAATAAATATGATGGAGAAGGAGATCATTTCAAAATATTTCTCGAAGAATCCCTAGAGTGACATAGGAATGCGAAGATGGACAACTTTGTAATATCCCAAAATGGGATTTGCTAGAAAGGCATGAGTAGAAAATGCATTTTCCAGGAATGGCTTCTACAGGATTTGAAACCAAGACTTGGATACATTATATAAATGTATCTAAGACCGAAATCCAAGAGGAGGCTCCAAATAAATTCCTCTAGGTGGGCTAAACAGATCTACCACACCTAGTTATCTTGAAAAAGTGCCTGATGAAGCGATTGCAGCAATGTATGAACATACAATGGAACAACAACATTATTTTTATTAGCTGTGAGAAAATAATATGTAAATATCCTTCCCTTTGATATTACAACAGCAAATGTATACAATTCTTTTAGGAACCAATTGCTCAAGCTAGGCAATGAGAGCCTCAAAAGAACATGTATAAGAAATTGGAGAACACTGCTACTCAGAATTTACACAAGGTTATATCAGCACAGTCTATTAGAGATAATGAAACATACTAAATGATAATGGAAGGATATGACAATGTATGTCTCAAGAAATGAGGGAGAGAAAGCTCTCAACCACTGAAAACAATAATACAACAATCCTTAGAAGGATTGGCTGAAATATACACAAAATGGAAAATCTGCAGAAATGTCAAAGTTGCAGGGTAGCAGCTGCAACTCAGAAACTGGAAATAACTGGAGAGGGTTGAAGATGCTGCATATAATGAGAATACCTCCTCCAATGGATATTCTAAGTTAAAGGCTGATCCTATCATTGAATATCTCACCCTCCAATCAACACTGCAAACCCTTACTGCAAGTGCACTCTGAAAATAATGCAGTCTAAGAGGGAAACTGCATTTTAGGTGGAATATAAAGTGTTGGCCAAGTGCCAAGATCTTAAATATGCTCTGAATCCTTCCTTACTGATCTCCCAAAGGAAATAAGGCTCCCTCCTCTTAAAAACAAGCCAAGGAATGGTGTTGTGGGATCCTCCACTGCAACACCCTGCAACACAATGTTATACTTGAGTAGAAATAACGTTGTAGCTGAATGAGGTGGACTTTTCCTTGAGCCTGGATGTGGAGAAATGAAGTGAAATCCCTCAAGAGGCCTCTCAAGAAGGAGAAGGAATCCTAAACATGAATCCCTCGTGCTAAACAACACTACAACTCAGCTAAATAGTCGGAGACTGCAAATATTCTAAGAAAACAAGAAATCAATAATCATATGCATGAATAACAATGGCTACCTTTCCCTCCTTTTAAAAAAATGAGAGCTCCCTCTCCATGGGTCCCACTCTTTAGGGTTTCCTCCATCAAGGAAACTTCCCTCCTCTTTCTCTACGTTGTCCCAGAAGATGATCTCCACCTTCTACCACTACGCTGTTTAACTTGGTCAACTAGACTTTGTCCTCATGAAAAAATTCCCTTTTCACACTATAATGGATTTTATTCCAACTCATGGGCCTCTGTAATATTCCAAAATTTTCCTACAAAAAAATATAATATTAAGTTTTTCTATTTTCACTTAGGAGTTGAATAATTGGGTGAGGAGGCACATACATAATAAAAAAATGGATAAAATCCCTCTTATTATGAAAGGGGATCATTAGTGGAACTAGATTTCACACCCTCGTGTGTGAAAGAAGATATTTTCAAGAAGACAAGATCAAGTTTGACCAAGTCAAACAACGCAGAGGTAGAAGGTGGAGAGCATCTTGTGGGATAGTGCAATGAAAGAGGAGGGAAGTTTCCTTGATGGAGGAAACCCTAAAGAGTGGCACCCATGGAGAGGGAGCTCTCATTTGTTTAAAAGGAGAGCAAGGCAGCCATTGTTTCTCATGCATATGATTATTGATTTTATGTCTGTTTAGACTATTTGCAGTCTCTGGCTGTTTAGCTGAGTTGCAATGCTATTTAGCATGAGGGATTCTTGTTTAGGATTCCTTCTCCTTCTTGAGAGGCCTCTTGAGGGATTGCACTTCATCTCTCCACATCCAATCTCAATACCAAAGCATCCTCCTTCAGCTACAGCGCAATTTCTGTTTAGAGCTAAGTTGTGTTGTAGGGTGTTGGATCCCACAACACCATTCCTTGGCTTATTTTTCAGAGAAGGGAGCCTTATTTCCTTTGGGAGATCATTAAGGAAGGATTCAGAGTATATTTTAGATCTTGGCACTTGTCCAACACATTCTATTCCACCTATAGTGCAGTATCCCTCAATTATTGTGTTATTCTCAAAGTGCACTTGTAGTGAGGGTTTGCAGTGTTGACTAGAGGGTGAGATCTTCAGTGATAGGATCAATATTTCTCTTGGAAGATCCATTGGAAGAGAACTTGTCATCAGATGCAATATCTTCAACCTTCTCCATCTAGTTCCATTTTCTGAGTTGTAGCTGCTACCCTGCAACTCCGACATTTCTGCAGATTTGTCATTTTGTGCTTATTTCAGCCAATCCTTTCAAGGATTGTGTATTGCTGTTTTGAGGGGTTGAGATCTTTCTCCCCCTATTTTATTTGAGATGTATATTGTCATATTTTTGTATTGACACCATTTTGTAGCAGTCATTATTTATATACTGCGCAGTCGCAGCCTAGGGCATTCTCAGTGTAGAAGTATATCTCATATTTCATGTACATGTTATGTTGAGGCTCTCATTACCTAGATTGAGTGAGTGATTCCTCAAAGCATTGTATACATTTGCTGCTATATTATAAATTTATTGGCTATATAGATCTTCATGTGTTCATGGTTATAAAATAACACTATTATTCCATCTCTTGTTCAAGAATTGTTGCAGTCCCTTCATCGAGCATTTTCTGAAGACAACTAGGTGTGGCAGGCTTGTTTCACCCACCTAGAGGGATTTATTTTGAGCCAAATCTTGGATTTCAGTCTTAGATGCATTTATCTAAGGGATACAGGCCTTGGTTTCAAATCCTGTAGCAGCCATTCCTGAAAAATGCGTTTTCGAGTGATGCCTTGCTGACAGTTCCCATTTTGGGATATTATAGTGGTATCAAAGCATCTTTCTTGTCTCAGACTGTAAGTATCAGCCCAAGAAGAGAAAAGAAGATTAGAATGATGAAGAATATGATTTTTCTCTCATCATTGTTCATAAATAAGAAGAGCCTCTCCAAAGAGGAAGAGAAAAAAGAAGAGGAAGGACCATGCACTTCCTATTCTCATGAAGGAGAAAGAGACAATCATGAAGGACACTCAGATCATCAGATTCTAAGTGATTACCTTGTTGAGTAAAAATATCAATCTAGAGCCTTCAAGGAGACTCTAGCTTTTCCACAATTCATCCAGTTAAAGGAAGAGAAGAGACCCTACAGCAGAAGAGAAATCAGAGGCAATAGATTTCTATTGTCTACATTTGATGGGTCATCTACAGCAAGAGCTTGGGTGAGGAAGCTGGAAGAATTTTTATTGCTACATCCTATAGTGGGGGAAGAGGCTGTTCAGATCTCAGCACTGCACCTAGAAGGTGAAGCCCACATTTGGTGGTTTAGCCATTTGAGCCATTCAAGAGTGTCTACTCTTGCTAAATTTTCTCAAAAGCTGATCAAAGAATTTTACAATAGACACCCAGAAGAGGAGGATCCCTCACCACCACTTGAGGATTTTTGTCCTAACGCTGTCACACTCATGTAGGAGTAGCCACATGCATCAGCAGTTGGGGCAGCCAATACATTGGAGGAAGGAAATCTTGCAGCCCTACAAGAGGTTCCCAAATCGCATCAAGGTATGAAAATATTTCCATTATCTATTGTTGCAGTAAATCGTTTTGAAAGTTGTAGAAATTTTCTTTTGCATGACCAAGGGTAAAATCACACTACTAATCTAGAGCAACATGATTGCACTGCGCTGTGAAAATGGTTCAAGGAGGAGATGAACCGTCATCCTCATGCACCCTTGTTGAGTTGCACACAATCCTTGAGATTAGGGTGTAAAATTTTGGAGGACGAAACAAACCATGACACTCCTATGAAAGACCATGGAACTATACTTAAGTTGGAGCATGAGATAGCCATTGCATCCCTGGAGATATTAACAGCACTGTCAAACCATGATGGAGAGGAGACGTTACCTTCATCACATTTGGATCCTTGTGGATTCAACATAGTCATGGGAGGATGGTAGCCCTCATGAGGGGAGTACCAAGAGGAAGAGAGGGAAAAGACATCCACATGTGATTGAGTGGATGTGATTGATGAGCAAGGAGTTGGGAGGCTACTTGCAAATATATGACACCAAGCAGTAGGAGGCTTGGCTGTGCTGGCTCCTCTTGAAGGAGTTTGGCCTTTACTTGGCATGTCCTCTTATTAAGGGGATGTGGAGGGAGAAGAGGTGGAAAGATGCTTGCATCATTGGGCAGCATGGAGTATGGATTCATGGTGTTGATGTGACACACATATCATTAATTATGTCTTCATCACATGAGTTGTATGATGGGAGCATAAGGAGGCAACAGGCACTTTGGTTTCTTGAGTTGTGCTTGAGAGAGCAAGGGAAAATTTTCTCTCACATGTTATGTGATGTTGCAAGAGTAGAAGAGGGCACTCTCATGTGCAAAGGGGCTACTCCCTGGCCTTGGATGATTTGGAAGCACTTCCATCTTGGGAGGTATTACATATTTGTAGCAGCATTACTAGAGGAGTCTTTGACAAGGAGCATGTCAATGAATAGAGCTTTGTATTGACAGGAGCCTATTTGCATGAGCTCACAACATTGTCACTTTGGAGCAGGGACTTATGGATGGAGTGTCTCGAGGATCACTTCACATTGGATGCACTTGGTGGACAAGGAGGAGGTGAGAATGATAGAGTAGTGGATAGGGGCATCTATCACTATGACATATTCTTCTTGACTTGGATTTCCAAGCATGAGAAGGATGATTTTCTTGCAGCACATGGTTCATTCCTCTTCATAGCATGCCAAAACACCATGGAGGACTCAATCATGAATCCATGTACCATATTATTTCCGGCATATGGTAAGGATTTTTTTTTTTACATGTATTGACTTCTATACTCTTACCATTACTATGCACTACATTTCTCCACAAGAGGGCAAACTTTTCACATTGCTCCATGATCGATGTTGGGCCAATATATATGATGGAGGCAACCATCTCTTATGTGGCCTTGGGAAAATTTTTTCTCATTTCGTGTATTGTCAGTTTTTATATCCAACTATTTTCCACATGATGACATACATGATTAACTATGCATCAATAGACATTTTTCCTTGTGATTTCCTGAAGCAGCAGTTTGTAGAACTGCGTTGTACTTACTTAGGAGACTGTTGGTATCTTCTAGCACCACATGAACCCATCAATATCTCCTTCATTCTTGTATTGATCATGTCTTAATTTGATGATATTGTTTCTATTCTTTTTAAGAGCGTGATTGGGAGATTAACACATGAGTTGGATGTGTCCTTGTGGGGAGAGAATTCCCACATTTTATGCACAACATGTTCTAATGGGAACATGGGAGGAGATATGGCCACCACAGCCACACATTTGTTATCTTTTTGGGTGGGCCGTGAGTTTGATAGCCATCCATTGTATAACCATGGGCAAGTATTTGATCATGTATTGTTGACACATTCAGCCATTTACTACTCAATAGTAGATGTGATGATTTTTGTATGTTACTTGCTATACTATTTTCTGAAGTCGCAGTGGATGAGACTGCGTTGTGTCCTTTTGAGACATTGTTTGTATCATGTATCATAATGTAAAACCTTCAGCAAGCTTCTCATTAGGATTTTCTATGATGACCATTTCATATTCATCATGGATGAAATATTTTGGGCCAGCTTGTTCTTCAATGTTGGAGGGGAAATCTTTGGAGGATTGTTCTTCATTTTGCCACTTGAGGGAAATACTTTTGTAGCCCAGGATCAACACATACTCTACATTCATCATGAGTGGAGAGAGGGACAGCATGGGATAGGCTATTATTGTTACCATATTCAGATTTTCAGCCCACCTTCATTTCCGGAGTTTGAGGTGGAGGAATATTTTCAAGAGTTACCATGTTGGGAGGTGACTCATTTTGTATGGATGATTGCTTGGTGATGGAGAATCCATTTGGGGAAGGTGTTTTCCCAACACTTTTCAGTCTCCATGCCTTGGAGGCAACTCCTCAGTTCTATCCTTGCAGTTACTTAAGGACAAGCAACATTTGGGAGGGGAGGACTGTAATATTCTGAAATTTGCCTACAACAAATTGGAATATTAAGTTTTTCTATTTTCACTTAGGAGTTGAATAATTGGGTGAGGAGGCCCATACATAATAAAAACATGGATAAAATCCCTCTTAGTATGAAAGGGGATCATCAGTGGAACTAGATTTCACACCCTCATGTGTGAAAGAAGACATTTTCAAGAAGACAAGGTCAAGTTTGACCAAGTCAAATAGTATAGAGGTAGAACGTGGAGAGCATATTTTGGCACATCGCAGAGGTAGAAGGTGGAGAGAATCTTGTGGGACAACGCAGTGAAAGAGGAGGGAAGTTTCCTTGATGGAGGAAACCCTAAAGAGTGGGACCCATGGAGAGGGAGCTCTCATTTTTTTAAAAGGAGGGCAAGGCAGCCATTGTTTCTTATGCATATGATCATTGATTTTATATCTATTTAGAATATATGCAGTCTCTGGCTGTTTAGTTGAGTTGCAGTGTTGTTTAGCATGAGGGATTCTTGTTTAGGATTCTTTATTATTCTTGAGAGGCCTCTTGAGGGATTTCACTTCATCTCTCCACATCCAGGCTCAAGGTCAAAGCATCCTCCTTCAGCTACAGCGCAGTTTCTGTTTAGAGTTGAGTTGTGTTGCAAGGTGTTGTAGTGGAGGATCCCACAACACCATTCCTTGGCTTGTTTTTCAGAGGAGGGAGACTTATTTCCTTTGGGAGATCAGTAAGGAAGGATTCATAGCATATTGTGGATCTTGTCACTTGTCCAACACATTTTATTCCACCTACAGCATAGTATCCCGCAATGACTGCGTTATTTTCAAAGTGCACTTGCAGTGAGGGTTTGCAGTGTTGATTGGAGGGTGAGATCTTCAGTGATAAGATCAGCCTTTCACTTGGAAGATCCATTGGAGGATAACTTGTCATCATATGTAGCATTTTCAGCCTTCTCCATCCAATTCCATTTTCTGAGTTGCAGCTGCTACCCTGCAACTTCAACATTTCTGCAGATTTTCAATTTTGTGCTTATTTCAGCGAATCCTTTCAAGGATTGTGTTTTGTTGTTTTGAGGGGTTGGGATCTTGCTCCCCATATTTTATTTGAGCTGTATATTGTCATATTTGTGTATTGACATCATTTTTCAGCAATCACTCTTTATAGAATGCGCAGTCACAGCCTAGGGCATTCTCAGTGTAGCAGTATATCTCATATTCATGTACATGTTTTGTCGAGGCTCTCATTGCCTAGATTGAGTGAGTGATTCCTCAAAGCATTGTATAAATTTTATGCTATATTATACATTTTTTTTCTATACATATCTTCATGTGTTCATGGTTATAAAATAACTTTGTTATTCCATCTCTTGTTCAAGAATTGTTGCAGTCCCTTCATCAGGCAATTACTAAAGACAACTAGGTGTGGGAGGCCTATTTAACCCACCTAGAGGGATTTATTTTGAGCCTCCTATTGGATTTCAGTCTTAGATTCATTGATCTAAGGGATCCAGGTCTTGGTTTCAAATCCTGTAGCAACCATTCCTGGAAAATGTGTTTTCCAGTCATGCCTTGTGGACAGTTTCCATTTTGGGATATTACAACCTCCTTACCCATTTTATTCACCTCATAGATGAAATAAACAGAATCAATGTTCTAATTAGCTTCATGCTAATTTTGGAAACATTAGAAAATTTTCCCAGATCCTTCCACATGTGATGCATGTTCGTCTGGAAGTCATTCTAGAGCCACCACTCCCTTCAAGCTAGAATTCAACTTTGGCATTCCCATATCTAAAGTTTGGATAGATTCAAACATCATATATAAATGGTTAAATATGTTGGAAGTATATTTTCCAGTTCATGATTTTTCCAATAGGGAAAATATTACTTTTTCTCTCCTTAAAGTTTCCCCCCATTTCAAGGACTAGCTGTAAACCTAATGTGAACAGAGGTACGAGAGAGAGCCCTCATAGTTTTCAGAAGAACCTACTTGGAATTATTTCCAAGATGCCGTCAAGGAAAAATATTACCCTGTGGGGAGCTATGAGGACAAGTACAAAGAATGGAATATTCTACGACCGCAAAGGAATTAATATGTGCATGAGTTGACGAATCTATTCCATACCTTCTGCACAAAGTTTAGTATTGAAGATTTAGAGAAACATCTGATTCCTAAGTACCATAATTGTTTGTAAATATACAAGAAATATGAAATGGATTTCCTTTACATCTCCTATCTTTTTGCAGCATACAAATATGCTTTCAAGATTGAGCGAAAATTTAAATAGAAGAAGCGAGACTTTGAATGTGTGAATATGAATGAAGGGAAAGGCATCACCAACCCACAAAACAAGGTAAGAAGCCAAGGTGGGGTGACATAGTATAACCTATCAAATCCACAAGAAAAGAACAACTCCAGGAAAACAAAGAAGGACATGAGGAAGTGGTGTGAGTTCCATAAGAGCCCCACTCACAACATAAGTGAGTGTTTGGCCAAGAAGACACTAGTGGTTGAGTTAAAGGCTTCTGAATCATATGCATGCTCAAACTCTGAGTTAAAGCCCAAAAAGGGGAATGAAAAAGAGAAGCATATTATTGACACAGAGCCTAATGCCACTATTTCCACCATCAAGATCTAGAATAATGAGCCAAAGATCCATAGGATGGGGAGAACCTCGTCCACTCCCATATGTGGATGAAGGGTTATCCATTTCAATTCATTGTCAATAGTAGAAGCCAAAAGAGCCTCATTTCATCAGAGATCGTGAAGTGACTGGGCCTGCTGACCATATCACACCCATATCCATACACTATCACGTGGATTCACCAAGTAAAATATCTCTACGTTAGCCACTAGTGTCACCTTCCCTACAACATCAAGCCCTTCATAGATGAGTAATTGTCTAATGTTACTCCTGTTAGTACTCCTTAGTTTCCCAAGGCTAAGAAAGGAAACTATTGAGGTAACCACAGACCAAATTTTGACTTGGCAGCTAGCCCTACCAAATCAGAGAGGGAAATTAAGCTCATAGCTAATGGATTTGATTGGAGAATATTATAGTTTTAGGCTAGGTATTTTGCACATTATGGTTTTGATTAAGGTTTTTGGGATAAACCTGAAGCACCAGGTTTAGGAACTAGGCCAAGTATTCCAAAAGATCAGTTGTAGACATAGAATGAGGCAAGGTAGGTGTAATCAGTGACACAAATTGATCTATCATTGTAGTGTGGTGAGGATGAAATCATATAGAAGGAATTAGGTGATCATAATGAATTCACTTGTTCAAAGGATGAAAACACTTATGTGACAATCTAAAAAAAACAGAGCATATGAAGCAATGTATTCTGTTTAAAACTTAAGAGATAATCATGATAAGACATAAATATTGTTGCTATAAACATATGATAATAAAATGCATAATAAATATTGAGGAAAACAAGTGCCACTAACCACAACACATGAATCCCATAAAAATAGCTGTGGCCACCTGTATATTATTTTTTCCAAAATCAAGTACACCAGTTCAAAAAATGTGCGAACTTCAAGTATCAAACACTCTCATTTACTTATCTCTCAGTACATATAGAAGACAAAAAATATTTTCCGTCTAAGTGGTCAAATCCTGATCCATAGCAACTGAATCATGCACCTATAAACTCATTTCCAAATCCTAGGGAAGTTAGAAACAAGTTTCCCCTATTTTTAGCTAACTGGTTGAGATTATCACTCAAAGAATTGATTACAATATTTTTTACAATGATAATAATTAAAAATTATATTAACATGAAATAAAATCATGAGTAAACTATTTACATCAACCAATATTGACTTTTGACATTCATGTGCAATAAAAAATCTCCAAAGACAGAAACACAACAAATAACCCAGAAATGCAGCAAATGTCCTTCGCAGAAGTGCAACAAATTTGGCTTGATATTTTGATGACTTGGAAGAGGTTTTGAATTTTTATGAATGCTAGTGAATAATTATTAAAATTTCTACCATACTCTCGGACCATTAATTCATCCAAAATCTTCATTTTAGCCCCCTCAAAATTGATCTTAAAACCAAGTTTCCATAAATGCAACGAATTTCCGAAAAGGTGGTAGAAAGGTGTAAACTCCTTGTTTTATCATTTACTAAAAATTTATCATTACTCAAGAATACTCAAGTAGTTTTATAGTATCCTTATGCTTTAATCTATCTAACCATGCTTGAAATTCTTGATTCTGACCCTCTGCGAAAAAACATAGCAACTAGTTGTTGTGTTTCTCTACATTGAAATTTCTGCACTTTTCTAAATAATTGGGGTCAAAGATGAAATGATATTGTTGTAACCATAATAAATTTTACAACCCTGTGAAATTTTTTTACACATAAGGTTGTTATAGAGAAAATCCTCTCTCTGTTTTTGAAAATTCATCTTCATTTGGTTAGAAACATATTTTGAAAATGATGACAAAAACAAAGTCAAAAGCACATCGAATTTTCCAGAAGCGTAGCAAGTGAAAATTATGCAGCTTTTATGCTTTCGGTGAAGTGTAAAATCCTCATAATGATTTTATTGAATAGCCTAACCTATTTATGACACCCTTGAAGCTTTAAGGCTTGAAATATTAACAAATTTCCCTCCACAAAATTGATTTTAATCATGACTTCCCAGAAGTGCAACAAGAGGTGGAAAAGTAGGGAAGAAAGGTGTCAAAAAGACATTATTTGAGATTTTTTGGATGTTTAAAGCACAATATTTTTCTCCTACAATCCTCTTCTGATGATATAATTCCTTGAGCAATCACAAAAAGTTTGAAAATTTGTTTTATGTTTCTTGAAGAAAAAGCGAAACAAGAATTCGTTGTGCTTCTTTAGGTTACATTTGCAGAAGGGATTTCAGATTTTATTGTAGTTGGGCATTGTCCAAATTGTTGTGAGAATTGAAGCTGCACCTAGGAGGCTATTTGTGTATTTCTTTAATTTAATGGAAAATAGGATTATTAAGTCATGATGGCAACCTAGCTCTTGCACCTTTAAGCAAAACCCTAGGCAGCTTGCCCACTCAAAATATTTTCTAATGAATTATAATCCATGGACCTCCTGGATATGAGTTGGCTCATGTCTAGAGATATCTCCTCCATTATACCTCCTACTTTCACTGCTATTCACCATGTTTATAGCTTCAATTTTGATATAAAACCCTAGTCTTAAACAAGAAATGGAAAGGTATTTGTTTTGCAAAATTGGGCTAGAAGGGTGGCAACTTAAGGTTAGGTAATGGAGGATATGGGGGGTAGGAAAAAATATTAGAAAATTATGGGAGGTAGGTATAGGTGTTAGGAACACTATGAAAGTGGAATTTCCCAAAATAAGTGAGAAATAAGGGGGGGAAAGGGGAAAATACAGACTTGTGCCAAAAGTGCAGCAACAAGCTAGGTTTGATAAGGGAAATGGTGAATATGGGGGAATTTGAGTGTGGGGATTGATGGATAATGTTTCATGAGGGTAATAAAGGATATGTATACTCAAAAACAAGGAAAATCCCTTTCAATTGAAGCTATAGACCATGGAAAGTAGAAAACACAACAAGAAAGCACAACAAAACCCTAGGGATAGATTTCAATCGGCTATTTGAGGAAAAGACTACATTGAGGGTTTTTTAAGATTTACTTACTTGTTTTATGAAGCTCTCAAGAAAATGAGATGAAAAATGAACCTTTCCTTCTTCCCTTTAGCCTCTAACTAAAAAGGGCAGAAACCTCCTCCAAAAACGCAACAAGCAATGAACAAGGGTAGTGATGAAGAAATTCAAATCTCTTATGGCTATGGTAGGTATTACAATGATAGAAAGGAGCTCTTGGAAATTTGAAATGATACAATGAAAATTTGAAATGTGTTAATTCTCCTTTTATCTTGAAAACTCGATTTTTTGGCTTGATATTGGAGTGACATCATGTGTACCTTTGATGATGTGATTTGTACTAAAACATTATTTATTCAACATGAAGGTTAAATTTCCATTGATGTATATGTAACTTGATACTCTTGATGTACTTTATTCCCTATTTTTCTAACTTTCATGACACTTTACTAATTTTGGATGATGAATGACTTCAAATGGAAATATGATTACCACACACCCAAATTAATGAGCATGATTATTGACTAGACCAACAAGATATTCATGACACTTTCATAATCAACCTTATGACACCATGACTTTTTATTTTTGTATTTTTAATAATGACACTTGATGAAAGAAGAATGAACTTTGGTGACTCAATGACTCATGAAACTGATTTCGAACTGACCTTGATGACCATGACATATGATGTATTATGAGAGTATCATTAAACCTACACAATGACTTAGGACCATTTGACAACCAAGAGACATGTCAAATTTTATTTATAATTTGACCATAAGACTCTAACTATAGTGGAAAGTGTAAATTTGATTATTGTGACCACTCAACACTAACATTGGCTCACATGGCCACCTCACTAATGTGTATTTTCCTCAAGACCCACAAAAAAAAAAGGATTTTCTGGATACTATCACCGAGCTCAACTCTGTCCGGTGGTTCCCCTTATGGATTTGCGGAGGCGACTTCAACCTGATTACTGTGCTGGAGGAAAAATATGGTGGTCGCACTAGATTGGAGGAGGACAGCATCAGATTCAAAGATTTCATATGCAGTAATCTGCTTATGGATCTTCATCCTTCCAATGGCACCTACACATGGAATAACAAGCGCAAATGCCCTCAGCACATCGCCTCTCAGCTAGATCGATTCTTAATCACTGATAATGCAATATGCCTTGGCGGGGATTTCCAGTCTTCCATCTTGCCTCAGGCGGGGTTCGATCACTGGCCTATAATGTTGCATTGGAAATTCCCAGATTCAAGATGTAATCGACCCTTCTGCTTCAAATCGTTCTGGTTCTCTCACCAGAACTTCAAAGAAGTGGTTTCTGAAGCATGGCATTCCTTCATTCCACCAGCAGGGGCCAAGATGTATCAATTCCAAGAAAACCTCAAGTAACTCAAGAAAGCACTTAGAGATTGGAATAGAACACAATTTGGCAACATATTTTCACACAAAAAAGAACTTTAGCAAAAAATGAGCACACTACAGCAATGTATCATTTTTGAGGGTCGCTCAGATGAGTACGACCAACAGGAAAAAGTTCTTCTCACCAAACTAGAAGACAAAAGGAAACAAGAGGAAACCTTGTGGCGACAGAAATCACGGATCAGATGGCTGAAGGATGGGGATAAAAATAATAAATCCTTTCACGGGTCAACCATTCAACGATGAATGCACAATAACATTGCTTTTGTCAACAATTGGCAGGGAGACAGACTTGAAGTCCATGAAGACATTGAGCAGGAATTCAAATATTACTTCCACGACATCCTGAGTGAACCTATAGGAGATAGGACTCAAGCAATACATTCAGTCACACATCATATACCAAAAATCATCACTGAAGAGCACAATAGCATGCTGCTCCGACCAGTCACTCTTCAGGAAGTGGAGGAAGCCATGGCACAACTCAAAGATGGAAAAGCGCCAGGCCCCGATGGGTTCACTGAAAATTTCTTTCATGCTTTCTGGGAGCTGATTAAAATAGAGGTCTGAGAGCTTGTGGAAGAATCTAGGTCAATGCATTGACTTCTTCCCTCTCTCAACATGACCTTCATAGGTCTCATTCCCAAGGAAGAAGAATCCAGCACTCCGGATAAATATCGACCCATCGCACTTTGTAATGTTATCTACAAACTGATTTCAAAAGTTGTGGATAATAGGTTGAAGCCTCTTCTACCTCTTCTCATCTCGCCTGAGTAGACGGGCTATGTCGAAGGACGTCAGATCCTGGATGGAATCATCCTCTCACATGAAGTGATACATTCCCTGAAGATCTTGAAGAAACCAGGTATGATCCTCAAGCTTGACCTTTCTAAGGCTTTTGACAAACTTAGCTGGACTTACATCAATCAAATGCTCTTGGCCTTTGGTTTCAATGCTACCTGGACTCGTTGGCTCATGAATCTCATATCTTCCCCCAGTTTTTCCATCCTACTCAATGGATCTCCTTCTAAGCCTTTTAGGTCCTCACGAGGTATTCGTCAGGGTGACCCTTTATCCCCCTTTCTATTCGTCTTCATGGCAGAGGGTCTTAGCCGTCTTATCCATCATGCTGTTTCATCCGCTTCTATCAAAGGCATTTCCCTACATGATCGTCCCCCCATTTCCCACCAACAGTTTGTGGATGACAATATGCTATTTGGTCATCCCTCTGTCCAAGAAGCTCCAGCCTTTAAGTCCTTGCTAGACCTCTTTTCAGTTGCCTCCGGAACCACCATAAATGCCTCAAAATCTCAAATATTTTTCTTCCATAATCCCATACTTACTCAGCGCAATATTGCAAGAATTCTGGGTTTCACGACAGCGGTGCTTCCCTCGAAGTACCTTGGAGCTCCCCTTATTGATTCGGCCATAAAAAACTCCTCTTGGAGGATTCTTCTTGACAAACTAGAAGCAAGGCTCTCTTCTTGGACCTATCGCTCGCTCAACATCGCCAGCAGGCTCATCCTTATCAAATCTGTTCTCCAAGCCATGCCTCTTTATCTTTTCTCTATTTTGGCTGCCCCAAAATGGGTTATCAAAAAGATCCGCAACCTGAAAAGGAATTTTTTATGGAGCCCCTCGAGTCAAAATAGAAAATGGGCTCTTGTCAAATGGTCAGAGGTCTACCTCCCAAATTCTTCGGGCGGACTTGGCTTGCGTGATCCCTTACAAAGCAATAAAACGATGGGAGCTCGCATTTGGTGGCATTGGCTCTCAATACCACATTCACTTTGGGCTCGTCTCTGGCACTCTAAATATGCCCCTGGAAAACCTCAGGAGGATCTCATTCGTATGACCACTACTATCCCTGGCTCGTTAATCTGGAATGCGACCAGGCAACATCGTGCTTTCATACAAGAGCAAAGTTTTTGGGAAATTCACTGAGGCACTACTGCGAGATTTTGGGAGGATTCCTGGCAGAAGCTTCCCAAGCTTGCAACTCTCTTTCACAAACCAAAATGGCAGGCAACGCTTCTGCAATCTGAGCAAACACAGGTCCACTAGTTCTGGAAGCAACAACCCTTTCACAACCTTCATCAATGGAAATCTGCAGATACTTGGCAGGAAAACTGGCAGGAGGAGACTTATGAGGAGATTGATCAAGAACTCTCCCTCAGAAGGATAAAGGTCTCCGATCTTAGGGATAAGCTGCATTGGGGTTACACTCCCAAGGGAAATTTCACTACCAAAGAAGATTTTCAGTTGCTCTACCTTCCCAAACAGACACCGAAGGAGAACTTGTGGAATCACGTTTGGCAACCTGAAGTCTGGCCTAAAATATACACATTCTTATGGCTTCTCAGCAAACAGAGACTCCTCACTTGGGATAAGTTACAAAACACGGCTTCATTGGGCCTTCTCGATGTCCCAATTGTACTCTACACACTGAAACCATTCAGCACCTTCTGGATACTTGTCCGTTAGCATCACAAATCTGGGAGCGCACAGAAATTTGTAACAGAAGAACTAGTAGATGCAGGGGAGACATGGTTAACACCATTCGTTACTGGCCATTACAACCCTTCCAAAGTAACTTGCTCAACTCTCTCTGGGCTCTCATTCCAGGGTTTGTCTACTGGATCATTTGGAAGGAGTGCAATAACAAAATTTTCAAAAATCATTGTACCCCTATTGATCAAATATGGCTGCTTCTTAAACAAACCCTCCAAGAAACTATGTCTATTAAGATTTGGCAAGATTCAGATATGCCCGCCACCCCTACAGGACATCTTATCTTGGAGAGTTGGAATCTCAACCTTTCCCCATCTGCCTTGATCTCAGCCAACTCCTCCTTCCGTAACAACTCTCCCCTCTCTTGGTCTCATCCATCGCCTTTCTCATTCAAATTGAACTTTGATGGAGTGGCCAAGGGCAACCCCGGCCCAGCTGGCTTCGGTGGAATATTTCGAAATAATGACAGTTTAGTAATGCACATCTACTATGGCTCGCTTGGCAGAGACTCCAACAATGCAGCTGAGCTTGAAGGATTATGGCATGGAATTTGTCTAGCTGAAAAAGACAATCTCTTCCCCCTGGAGGTGGAGGGGGACTCTCAAATTCTAATTGAAGCGGCTATTAGAATCCAATCGGGAACTCCAGTGGCCAAAATTGTTTCTATTTGGCACCTCCTCAGCAGGCTTGAAAAATTTGAAGAATGCCTCAGCACCCCTCGTACCATTACCTTCAAACATATCAGGCGTACTGCTAACATAGTGGCTGATCGTCGAGCTAATCATGGTGTTAATCAACAACTCCCTATCTTCTCGGGTCCCCTGCATAGTACCGATGATGCCCAACTCAAACAAGACTGCACTCAATTGGTGCATCAAGATCTAAACTTTCTGAATGCGGGTGTCTGATGGTGGTTGTACAAGGGCACGTGGGTTTACATGGGTTGGCGTGTGGCCTCACACCACTGCCATCCAATTCAACGCTTGGCCTTGTATTAATTCCACTGCAAACGACTTCAATGCTGCAATAATGCAGTCTTTATCCGAAGCCAGCCTATTAGCATTTTAACAATGCCGCTTCAGTCCAGAATCATCGAGGTAGCTCCTCCATGATTGAATTGTTATGTGGTAGTAGCTACGCCCCGCTCTCAGCCCTGCACTAGGAGGCGGTGTGATATGTTCTGCTGCACAGAACTCACGCTGGGCTTTCTTTACATTCACCGCACCTTATGCCATTCTCATTACAATTCTCCTTCTGAGCGGGTCTCGGCCTTCCTGGTGGGAGTTTCCCGGCATTTCTTTTTGGCTTCTGACTACAATTCCCATTCTGCTGACACTCGTATCTCCTATCCTGCTGCAGCACAATTCCTCGCCTCCGACATAGAATGAGGTGCAGGAGAGGCACTAGCCGTGGGACTGCTGCTTGTCTACCCTCTACCTCCACCTCTAACTCATCTTCCCAGTCCTCTAAGTTCTTCTTCGGTCGTTACCCTGCCACCAGGAGTGGCTATGGTCGAGGGTCTGGGACGTTCACTCAAGATCGAAGCCTCCATTGCTCTCCTTGCCCTTCAGCTCAGTCCCATTTCTCCCAAGTCCGCATCCCCTGCGCCTTTTGTCATTCCACCATTATCGCCAACATCACTTTTGATTTCCATGCCGATTCTGAGATTGGGGGTGGTCAAACTTCTGTGGCGCCTTTGGAGAAGACAGACAACGAGCATCATCCTATTCCACCTTCCGACAGCAGGTAAAATGAGGAGCACCATCACAGCCGAAATCCAGTTACCATCATTCTTACAGGTCCGAGTGATAAGCAGTGTGGCGGCTCAATTGGAACTGAAACCCCTCAAGCCATGGATGAATACCCATATGAATATGGGTGCCGGATTGTGGAGGAAGCGCCATCCAATTCTCATGAATCCTGAACTTGACTTTAATTTCAGGTTTTTGTCACATAAAAGTAGGTCAGGATCTACTATCTGGCGTTTTTGTTTTCACAATTTTCATGTTCAGGATTATGCTTCTATTTGGAACAGCCATTATCCCCTGCGTGGGAGGCCTTCTCTTATCTGTTTAGTTTGGTTCAGGGCCGTAGCTTCTATTTATGGTTTTTGTTTGGAACAGGGTTGTGGGTTTGGATTTTGAGTATTTTGGGAGAGAATTCTGTGTTATTGAAAAACTGCAGCAATACTGCGCAAGATCTTATGAGGCAGGGACCTCTTTGTAAAAAAAATTTGTATCAATAATAGGAGTAGACTTATTCAAAAAAAAAAAAAACACTAACATTGGCTCCAATGGGGATGGAAACTCCTTTAGGAGGTGTCAAGAACCCTGTAGACCAGGTAGCTATGTTGATTAGGCAATGGAATCACTACAACTACAATCCTCAATCTGACTCAAATCAAACTGAAAACTAAATTGTACATCGTCAACTGCAAACTTTACTGGAAACTGATACTGAAAAATATGCTCAGAAGGTTGAGCTTATTCATCACACCTTAGCTACTCTAATTTACAAAAAATATTAACTCAACCAGATGATATGGAATTTCCACTGCAGCCATGAAAGCAAATGGATATCTGATTTATTTCTCCTCATACTTTCCTCAAAGGAAAAGTGTTGTGGTAATGATAACACCAACTGAAAACTGAACCCAATCTCTGTGTTGGCGAAGAAAACAAACTCCACTTTTTTTTATAATTCCAAAATAATGCCCAAGGTGTCTTTAAAATCATGAAGGATTTCCTCTTGTTGATCAATAAAAGAATACAAATAAGCATTATTCCCAACTGTTGTTTGTTCTTGTAATATGCCATCAATTTCAATACCACTCTCATAGTAAATGGTGGCATTTTTTTATCATCCTCATTATTAACAGCAAGGAGAGACATTGTATATTCTTGATTTTTTTCACAAAATAACTCCACAACATATACACCAACAAGAGTTAAAGATAACCCTTCACGTGATTCTATTTGAAATGTGCCATATACCGGGTTGTTTATTTCTTTCAAATTTGTAGTATGTGTTGTTTGAGTGTCTAAAGTTTCTACACTACTTCTTTAGAAAACTTATTAAGCCCATTTTTTTCTTGAATGAAAGAATCAAGAAATGAACAATCATGAGAGAGATATGGATGAATATCCTCATACCTTTGATCATCAAAATATTGAAAAGTCTGCTGCAAATGTTCATCAAACTCATAGGATGTAACATGACTGTCATACATAAGCACCGAATATTCATTAAAATAGGGCTAAATGTTCCTTTGTTCTTCTGAAATGTCTATAGGTTGTTGAATCTCACCAATAAGTTTAGGAAAACAAAGTTCATTGAAATGTAGATTTATTTCATTTTTAGCCAAGAGAGAAATTGTTGTTTTCTGTAAGTTTTCTTGAATGTGATGGAAATTAGTTTCTACATCTTCTTCATATTTAAAATGCTTCTCATGGAATGCCTCTACAATCTCATCATCCGTAAACTTATTATCTTCATAAATACTTTCCAAATGCTCAATAAACTTTTCAAAATACATGAAACTGTATTTGATCAACAACAAGGAAGGATGACATTCTTTATACATCTCATAAAATGAAACATTCAAATCAACAAGAGAATATAGGAAACCATTTGGAAGACTTTCGTACCAAGATCATGCTTTTCCATCTAACGTAACCATAAACATAGTCATTAAAAAATCCTCATGAAATTCAACCTTAAGTTTGCGTACATGCATGTGAAAGTTGACCAAATGAAGAGAAAAATCATCACATTTTCCATATCTGCATTTTGGAAAGTATGTTTTCCAATCAACCTGAGGCATATGATTTGGAAAGTCTGGAACATGATCTCGATGCATAGGAGAGTACCTTTTGGATTGAGAACTCATTTCGCTTTATGGATCTTACTACTAGTGGAGCCTTTGGATCAAGTTTGGAGTCACCAGGTGAATGATTCAGCATTCATGTGTCTGATCACTGTCCACCATTAGCCATCAGATATGATCCTTGACATTCACACCCAGCGAAAATGTGACCTTTCGCTCCTCGAAAACAAAGCCAAAATATTAGTGCTCCTATTTTCCCAAGGATGAGAAACGAAACTATTGAGGTAACCATAGACCAAGTTTTGACTTGGAAGCTAGCCTTACCAAATTAGAGAGGAATCTCTATAAAATTAACCTCACAACCAATGGAAATGATTGGATAATATTAGAGTTTTAGGCTAGGTATTTTTCATAGTAGGGTTTTGATTAGGGTTTATCAGATAAAGAAACACTAGGTTTAGAAACTAGGTCAAGTATTCCAAAAGATCAATTGTAGATAGAGAATGAGGAAAGTTAGATGTAATTAGTGACAAAACTTGATTTTTCATTGTAGTGTGGTGAGGAGGAATTCATGTAGAATGAATTAAGTGAGCATAATAAGTTCACTTGTTCAAAGGATGAAAACAGTTGTCACAATCTCAAACAAAACAGAGCATATGAAGCAATGTATTTTGTTTAAAACTTAAGACATAATCATGAGAGGACATGTAGATGTATGATAGAAACATATGATAATCAAATTCATAATAAATACTAAGGAAAACAAGTTTCACTAACCACAACACATGAATCCCATAAAAACAACTACAAGTGCCTGTATATTATTTCCATCAAAATCAATTAAACCAGTTCAAAATATGTGTGAACTTCAAGTATTCAACCCTCTAATTTACTTGTCTCTCAGTACATATAGTAGAAAAAAAATATTTCCCCTCTAAGGGGTCGAATTATAATCCATAGAAACTGATTCATGCACCTATTAACTCATTTCCAAATCCTAGGGAAGTTAGAAACAACTTTCCCCCCATTTTATCTAATTGATTGAGATTATCTCTCAAAGCATTAATTACAATATTCTTTACAATGATAATCACTAAAAATCCTATTAAAATCAAATAAACTCGTGATTCAACTATTTAAATCAACCAAGTTTTACTTTTGACCTTCATGTGTAGTAAAAAATCTCCAAACACAAAAACACAACAAATAACCCAGAAACGTAGAAAATGTCCTTAGCATAAGCACAACAAATTTGGCTTGATATTTTGATGACTTGAAAGAGGTTCTGAATGTTATTGAAGGCTGGTGAAGAAAGCCTAGGATGCATACTATACCCTTGGACCATTAATTCATCCAAAATCATCATTTTAGCCGCCTCAAAATTAATTTTAAAGCCAAGTGTCCAGAAATGCAGTGAACTTCTGAAAAGGTGGTAGAAAGGTGTAAAAATGGCCTTGATTTATCATTTCCTGCAAATTTATCACTACTTTAATATTCCAAAATTAGCATGCAACTAATTGGAATATTAATTTTTGGATAGTTTACTTTTTGGAGATAAACATTCCCTAAAATCACTTGAGCACATTATTCGGTGATAGCGTGGGGCCTAGGGGTCGAAGTAGCATCGTGAGGGAAGTGGCACCATGGGCAGCGTGGGCCCATGACAACACAGAGAGAGAGGGACAATGTGGCCAAGAGGGACATCGCAGTTTGGTGGGGCCTGGGTGAGAGCAAGGCTCTCCAAGTGTAAAGAGAGGAAGAGGCTCCTCATTTATGGATTCAATTAGACATTGAGCACACATTTTCTGTTGAGAAAAGTATACAAGTGTTATTCAGTACACCGAATGTCTCTGAGCAGAGATCCCAAAATCAGCCCTGGGGGCTTTGAGTGCCTACTCGAGTGAGGATTTCCATCCATTGATTTTCAACTAGGAGTGTCAGGGGTGGAGATTTATCAGGGGATTCAGCTCGAGATAGTGGGAAGGGATCAACCCTTAGCTATTCCTTCATTTTGGTAGAGGAGGAGGCCACCATTCGTAGAGATACATTCAGGGCCAACATATTCCATTGAAACAACGTTATTCCTCAAGGGATGTGATTTTCCGAGGTCATCCATTTGAGAAACCCTTTCTAGGCTCTTCTAGGTATTAGGAGAAGAGCTCATTCCCAGAGTTTCATATTTTTCTGAGCAGGGGAAAAACCCTAAAGAGCGATCCTACTCCAGCAGTAGTAGCAGTCCGAGAGTATTTCTGATATTATTTCCATCTTTCCTTGTCTAGGGCAAGGTGCCATCATTCTGATCACCTTTGTTATAGGTCAATTTGGGCGCCATTCCCAATGATCTGGTTAACTGGGCATCATCTCCAGGACTGATGATCAAGGGTCTATCATTCCCTATCATTTCAGTTGCTATATGCTCTAAGACAAAAAAAAAAGACAAATCAAACAAGACTTTCATCAAGCAAAGGTTTCCATGGTTTGAAGCCTATTATATAGCATATGAGAGATCACCAACGCAGGCTCGAAGGGGCCTAAGTGCATTGCATATGTAGGTAGCCCCATGCAAGGCCACTTTTCAAAGTACTTCCCGACATTCAAAGGTGCATTGGTCACATTGGGAGCGAAATTCTCATTGTTCCAGAATCTCCATTTGGCCAGTGCCTTCTAGAAGAGTTCACATGTGTCAAGCTTCGGATCCAAGTGTCCATTTGACATCTACATGAATCGAAACATGTCTTGCCTATTTTTGGAAAGCCATTGATTGCAAAACAACCTACAATTCATCTATAAATTGAACACAGATCTAATTGTTTGAGAAGGAATAATTTGAGTAGAGAAATGCTGGAGAATTTTCAATTGAGAGTTTCATTTCTGGAGCTACTAATGGAGAGATTTATGCTGTGATGAGACTTGGGAACTTTGCTGGAAGGTTACTTCAAATCAATCACTATGTTGTAACCTCTCCTTCTATCATCAATAAAGAGTACTTATTATTTTTCCCTACATGCATCTATGTTAACTTTGATTTTACATATTGTAATATCTTTCTTGATGAATGTAGTTTATGATTTACTGATTTAGCTAACTAGCTTGAATAGATATCTATATTATTGCATCTTCTGTTGTTTCAATGTTCTTTCTTGTAGGAAGAATTCAACTCACAAACTGCTTGAATTTGAAGTTGTAGTGGAAGCGACAGAAGGAGCCAATTGGAAGAAACTAAAAAAGTAAGCCTCCAATCCTCTCTGTGTATCTATTCTGAGTTAGGATAAATGGTAGTACAGTATTTCACCTGTTGTTTTAGACTAGCACCTGTCTAGGGAAGCGTAGTTCATCCGTAGATTACAATTCTAGCCCAACAAACTAGTGACTCTGTTGGGGAGAATTTCTCTTAGTTCTAGGTGTTATAGTCTCTGATTTTCTTTGTAAATCCACCCAGTAGTTGTTTCACATAAAAATTAAAATTTTTCAAAGATTATTTTGCAAATACAATGAGTTAAATAGTAGCTTTTTCTTTGTTTACTGCGCCCAATGCACCCTTAGACTAGGCACACTACTTTGCAGAGCACTGCCTCCTTTCCAAGCCTGCGTTGTAGAGCACTGTCTCCCCTTGGAGACTGCGTTGACTCCTGAAAGTGACCAAATTCCCTTGAATTTGACTTTGCAAATTGCTTCAGTTTTGTTTGCTGCCATGTTCTGAAAAGTTTGATGCTCAATTGACTAGTGACTCTATATAATTCTTCCTCCTTTGGCTGAAAATTTGTTCAATTTTTGCTTAGAAAAGTTTTTCTTTATCATTGACAAGTTGATTTCAAAGTATTTTTTACGGTCGCATTAAGAATAATTTGCTTTCGAAATAGGAATTTGTTGTAAAATCTTCATTTCCTTGATAGGAGAAATTGTTGTTGAAATCCTCGTTTTTCCTTCAAAAGAGAAATTTTTGTTTGTATTCTTCATTTCTCGAAAGTAAAAAGCATTTGAATTACTGATATGGTGCACCTAGTTTCTTTTCTGCATTCATAACATTAAGGAAACTGAAAAGAAAAACTTGCATTTTCATGTAGGATTGTGTGTTTTTTGCAAAAGGAACATTAGGAAATCTGCATTTAGTTTGAGATTCATTGATTTTGTTCTTGTTCATTGATTTGTTTGATCTAAAATTATTTTTCTCTCTTCCCTTATTAGCTAGGTTATTCATTGAAAAAGCTAAAAGTGAAAGTTTGTTTATCATTCTTAGCTACATTTTAGGAATTTCATATACATCATCATGGTGAACCTGAAAGGAAAATTGTTAAGAAAAATCAACAAAATAAATCTTAATTTACTTAACAATGCTTTGGAACATTAACGATAACATTTAGAAGGTCTAGGCTAGAGACATGTTCCGACGTCGTAAAACATAGCAGCTGTTGTTAACTTTTCTGCGATACATTCCAAGTGTGATACCTCACTCCACGTATGTAAGTATATTGTAGCTCTTCCACGTACTCTCGGCTATATCGGGCAGTGTTACAGTACGATAAGTATAAAGGGGTGCTCTCACTGTGCAGTTTCGCATCAAAAAACACTAATACGGACTTGGGCCTCCACGTACCTTAGAGTATATTTGGGAGGAAACATTTTAGGTGCTATCCATCCATAGTGAACTGAGTCAGCCACCTTGAAATTTTGATACACCAAACACAACATTCGGGGAGATTACCTGCCCGTACTTCTTGGTTCGCCAGGAGGTATTTTGCAGTTCACAGTTTCTTGGTAAAACCTTTTGCCTAGCATTACCCTCTTTTTGTTTATTTTTTTTGGATAAAATAAATCAGTAATCATGGAATAACACAATCCTACCCCCCTTTGTTCATGTAGATTAGCTTTAAAACCACCTTTACCACCAGAATTTACTTCTAGTAGGCGAAGGTGATCACGATCTACCGAATCAAGTACAATTTGTACCTCTGGCGAAACATCATCTTTTAACCTAGAGTTAGCTCAAATTGTTTCCATACATCCCAATTCATTTACTATTGTGAAAATGGAGTTTTCACAGCTACCTGTGGTCACGATCCATTCAATTGCTAAGACCAGACCTCCCGAACCTGACATTGTTTAACTGGAAGTTGATCCAGACCCCATTGTGCTTTAGGGGGAAGCTATTATTGGTCAAACTGGACATCATCCCCAGGACCAATGAAATAGGGTCTATCATCCCCTTATATTTCAATTGCTATCTTCCCTAAGTGGAGAAAATATTGATCCCGAAGTTGAGCAACCGGAAGTTGTTCCTACCTTGGTCATCCCACAAAGTTCTGTAGCTATATAAACTCCCATATCACACAGTCAACTGTATGAAATATATTTTGGGCCTGACGGTGAATTTCTTCCTCCTAGTTTAATTGTGATTGAATAAATATTACAAGACGAGACACCTTTAACTCCAACTCATTTTCAGTAGGAGCTTTACCTAAACGAGTCTTTTCCTCAATCACCTTCCTCTGATTTTGTTGATCCTGTTTCACTTCGAGTACCCATAGATTCTATAGGGTATACATTGGGTCATTTGACCATGGTTGAGATAACATCCTAGACTAAATAATCTATTTCAGCTGCGAAAGTATCTATTGTTCCTTCATCTTCGATGTTTTTTCCATTGAATTCACCCATGTCATCATTTGGAATCCTATCTGGTTCCTACTTTATGAGTACTGAACGGATTGATCCTTTATTCACATATTCAGTGCAATATCAAGATGGTCCCATCAGTTATTCTCCTTAGTGGCCGGTGATTTTACAGAAATTACCCTCTCAAATTCCAAAATTCAATGAAAACCTTGGAGAAGACCCGTCAACGCATGTTATAACTTATCATTTATGGTGCTCATCAAACTCCTTAAATGATGACTCTGTTAGACTATGTCTTTTCCAGAGCACACTCACTACTCCAACTGCACAATGAGGATGGTTCTTTTCCTGTTTCAGCCTCATTAAAAAATGAAACAGGTGTTGAGGATAGTTCTTTTCCTGTGTCAACCTCGATAAATGAAACAGGTTCCCATGAGGATGGTTCTTTTTCTGTGTCAACCTCGTTAAAAAATGAAACATAGTTATGAGGATGGTTATTTTTTTGTGTCAACCTCGTTAAAAAATGAAACAAATGCCTATTAAGGATAGTTCTTTTACTGTTTCAACCTCGTTAAAAAATGAAACAGGTCATGAGCATAGTTCTTTTCCTATGTCAAGCTCGTTAAAAAATGAAACAAATCCTCTCCTATAATGAACCTTCATTCCATCCAGCTATCAGTAACCAGTAATATACTTAGTTGAATGAAGCTTGGGGGGCATTTGCTCTTGCAGGGGGCATTCAAAAAATTCTTACCAATTGCATGCAATCAATGGCTGAAGTTCAGGGGCAAAAATAGCTTTAGAGCTCCAAAATGAAAATGGTAACTAGTGAATGGTAAAAATGAATAGCAAAAATCTTTTTATTTAGTCATTTAATTGTTTCCAATGAATATTTATTGCTATGACTATGGTTTTATTATATTTTTATCATGAAACATGTATTTTTAATCCATTTGATGTTGTTCTGAACAGGTCTTACAACTGATGAACAGATTAGTCGTGCAGATTTATTTCAAGAATGATTTGACCACTAAGCATACTTTTTCTCCTTATTTTTCGAGCTTATTTAAAAACGAAAAATTATTTGAAGCGCACTTTTATCTCTTTTTCGAGCTTCGATAACAACAAAAAAGGAACCCCTTGAGTCTTCTTTCAACTCTTTTCAGACTCCGATAATGTGAAAATATTTCCGAGCACTTGTCATTTCGAGTTCGTTAAAGTAAATGAATTGATATCTACTCAGTATAAGTTTAACCCTTTTTCAAACTGAGATAGATTAGTTACGAAAAAGGAATACCTTGGTTAAACGTGACCAAAGAGGTTCTTTTAGATATTATTTTACACTTTTCGGGTCTGAGAGACAAATTTACGAAAAAGTACTTATGGAGATCTATTTTGTCCTCTTTTTCAAACTCTCTAAATATGAAAAAGGTCAGGGCTATCACTGTCATTAAGTCGTTAAAACATAACATAGCGACGGGCTTGTCGATCATGGCAAGAATTGAGTTTCATTCATCGCTAGACTCGTTAAATTATTAAATAGCGATACTTTATTCACTTGAAGGGTTGAATTGTAGATCAAGCAAATGTTATCCTCCTCAAGCTTGTTAAAAAATAAAGAGGTACTGGTCGAAAAATGACTGGGGAAAATTTGGGAAAACTAAGAAAATTTTCTTTTTGGTAGCAAGTCACTCTTGAACATGACACTTCTTTTACTCCATGTCTGTGACTGTTTGGGTTGGGTAATCATCTTGATGGTTCATTCACACCTATGGTTCATCATACCTTCACTTCAGTTTTGGGTCAATGCTACCAACTCATAACATTGTCACCGATATATTCAAGAGAAGTCATCTAGTGATTAAAAACTCATCCATCTGCAATACTCGTAAACCTTCATTTTCATGACCTTCATCCCAGAAAATTGTTATATCAAGTCATACCCCTGTCTCCGAAATCAGTAACTTCAATTTTGCAATAAGGTGACTTCTTGTCGACAACAAATCAATATCTAGGAAGTTCACTTAGAAACATCAGATTCTAGTACCATGAGGCTTGTTACAACATCGAAAAGATCCTCGCTTCCAGACCTTTGACTGAAAGATTTTGTTTGGCGTTCGACATCAAATCATCTATTCATGCCTTACAAAATGTACTGCAATAATTTGAGGGCCATTGACATTAATGGTGGTTCTCTCATGTTTGTTAATAGCTCACATTATTGGCTAGTAATCAAATGATGTCTTTCCATGTTTGACTACAAATCATATATTCGCATGGCTAGACTTGTACTCGAATGATCGAGTGAATGAGATAAGAAGACCTCGGATCTAGTTTCAGCCATCCATGCTACGATTTCAGGATTGTTGTACACATCATCTGTATGGTGACCTTCCATACAGATTGTCATCCAAACATGGGCCTATATCTATAGGCATGTCTGTATCTGGGCAACATTCCAATGTAGATGACTTTTTGAATTATGTACATGTTATTAGATTGTTTATGTGCTGACTATGGGAATGCCTACCCTCAGCAATTATGATCAATAGAGGATATATCATGATGTAATGTATTGTAATATTGATGCAGGTGACCATTCCGCTTCATTTCCAGGCTCATCACAGTGTAAATCATCTCAATCAAATGTTCTTATTATTTGGATCTCATGCTTTAGGGGGGAGTTGATATAGGTCAATTTGGGCAATTGTTGTGAAACCAGCTCCAAAAATAGAAGAAAAGAGATATCAATGCCTTAGAAATAAGCCACTTCAAGGGGGCAACCTCCAATACATTACATGAATGAAAAATTCTTGGATGATTCAAATTACAAAACCTCCTTTCTATATATAGGAGTCCATGGGGCCACAATGTAATCCTAGCCGACCTAATAATAATAATTTAAGGACACAATAATAAAAATATGGGGGTTAGAAGGGTACAATAATAACAATAAGGGGGTTACACTAACAAAAATAAGGGACTATACTAGTAATATAGGGACCTAACATGCCCCTTTCCTTCAAAAAAGTGTTGTCCTCAACACTTGAATAGATCTGGGTGCTTCTGTATAAAATTATCATCCTCCCATGTAGAATATTTAGTGGGTAAGTTCTTCCACTTGATCAGATAATCTGAAATTGATTTATTTTGTAGCTATCGAGTTCTTGTTTCTGTGATCGCTTCAAGTTTAAATACGATTTTTCCTTACTCATTAAGTTCTGGCAATATTGTTTGAACTGGAAGATTTTTGACTATAACCTTCTTTAAGCATGAAACATGGAAAATTTGATGCACTCTTGAAGAAGCAGGAAGCTCCAATTTGTATGCCATAGTACCAATCTTTTGCAACACCTTTTAAGGACCATAGTACTTTGGCGATAATTTATTATCCTTCTTAGCTTACTTGAGGGACATTTGTTTGTATGGTTGTAGCTGTAAAAATACCCAGTCTCCTACATTAAAAAATCTCTCACTACAATGTTGATCTACCCGTTGTTTCATTCGATTTTGTGCCAAATTCAAGTTGTCCTTTAAGAGTTGGAGAACTTCTTGTTGATGCTCGATGTGATCTTCCACAGCTTGAAACTTTGAATTTCTTCTTAAAGATGCTGTGATGGATGGTGGATGATATCTATAAAGTGCCATAAATGGGGTCATTTTTGCTACAGTATGGAAGGAAGTGTTATACCACCATTCATCAAGAGGTAACCACTTGACCCATTGTGTTTGTTTATCAAATACAAAACAACGAAGATATCCTTCTAAACATTTATTTACTATCTTAGTTTGACCATCAGATTGAGGATGATAAGATGAGATATGAGCTAATTGAGTACCCAAACAAGAAAATAACTCCATCCAAAAATTTTTAGTAAAAATGGGATCTCTATCACTCACAATAACCCTTGGGTTTCCATGTAGCTTTTGAATTGTGTCCATAAATGTAGTAGCAACTGTACTTGCTTTAAATGGATGAGATAATGCATAAAAGTGTGCATACTTGGTAAGTCTATCAACTAACACCATGATGACACTCTTTCCTCCGGACTTAGGTAAATGTGTGATAAAATCCATTGAAATCTCCTTCCAACGTTGACTTGGAATGGATAAAGGTTGTATAAGACCCGGGGTCTTAATTGTCTCAACTTTATTCTGCTGGAAAACCAAACATTCCGCCACAAAATTTTGAATATCAGATTTAAGGCCATCCCAAAAAAGTTCTTTCTTCAGCCTGTGGTAATTTTTTAAAAATCCTAAGTGTCCTCCTAAAGGAGAAGTGTGCAATTCCAAAAGAATCTTTTGTTTTAGTTGGGAATTATTACAAAGATATAAGCGATCTTTGTACCATAAGGAATCATTTTTCCAACTAAATGTATCAGATGTACTAGGATCTTGCTGCAACTTTTAAATGAGTGTCCACACTTCTTCGTCCTTCTTCCATTCATCCCTTGCTTCGGTTATCCAATCTGGTTGGATAATAGAAATGGCACAAAGCAATGCTTCCACCTCTTCATTCTTTCTTGAGTGCATCTGCAACAACATTTAGCTTCCCTTTTTTGTAGATTATTTCAAAGTCATAACCCAACATCTTTGTGACCCATTTTTGCTGCTCTTCTGAAGATAGTCTTTGTTCAAAAAAGTGTTTAAGACTATCATGATCAGTTTTTACCTTGAAGTGTCTTCCCATTAGGTAAGTTCGCCATTTCTTTAGTGCATGCAGTATTGCTAACATTTCCTTCTCATAAATAGGTTTCTGTAAATACTTTCCTTTGATTGGATGACTTTCAAAAGAAATGGGTCTTCCTTCCTGCATTAAAACTGCACCAATTCCATTTTCTGAGGCATCACATTCCACAATAAAGGTTTTTGTGAAGTCTGGCGTAGCTAAGATCGGTGCTAGGAACATTGCCTCTTTAAGATGTTCAAAGGCCTTAGTTGCTTCAGGAGTCCATGAAAATGCATCTTTCTTCAATAATGTTGTTAGAGGTGCTGCTATTCTCCCATAATTCTTAACAAACTTGTGATAATACCCTGTTAACCCGAGAAATCCTTGTAACTGCTTTATGGTTGTGGGGACTTTCCATTCCTTAATGGCTTTAATGTTTTTAGGGTCTACCTTGACACCCTCCTGAGATACAATATTACCTAAATATTCCACCTGTTGTACTCCAAAGAAACATTTGGATGTTTTTTCATATAATTTTTTCTCCTGCAATAGTTTGAGCACCCTGTCAACATGTTAAACATGATCCTTCCAAGGCCTCCTATAGATTAGTATATCATAAAAAAATACTAGCACAAATTTTCCAAGGAAGGGTTTGAAAATGGAATTCATCAACCCTTGAAATGTAGAAGGTGCATTGGTAAGGCCAAAAGGCATGACCAAAAATTCATAATTACCCTCATGAGTTCCAAATGTTGTTTTCGGAATATCTTCAATATTCATTCTAATTTGATGATATCCTGAACGAAGATCCAACTTGGTAAAATAAATTGCTCCATGTAATTCATCAATCACAGGAATGGGAAATTTATCTTTAATGGTGAGCTTATTGAGCTCCCTATAATCAGGACACATGCACCATGATCCATCCTTCTTGTGTACCAATACTACAGGACCATAGAAAGAACTTTGACTAGGTTGAATTATACCCGCCTCTAACATTTCTGCAATCATACGTTCAATTTCGCTCTTTTGGACATAAGGATATCTATAAGGCCTGATGTTTGGAAGAACACTTCCTGGAATCAAATGAATAGCATGATCATGATCAAAAATAGGTGGGAGTCCTTTGGGAGTTTCAAATACCTTGGAATGATTGTCCAAGACTTTTTGGAGATCTGCAGAAATAGATGATTTTGATGTTGGAACTTCTAGTGAGAATAATTGTGCAATTATGCCTCGTTGTTCTTTCTTTAGAAGCTTTGTCATGGAATTAGAGCTTATTATCTTTCCCAGCTTCCCTACAATACCCCGTAATTCGACTTCCTTTCCTTCTGAAAAAATTTCAAGAAAATTTCTTGAAAATTAAAAGCTACCGTCCCCAAAGATTGTAACCATTGTACTCCTACTACAACATCAGCACCTCCCATAGGAATGGAAAGCATTGGACTATTCAATACATATTCCCCCATGGTTAGCTTGATATTATGGCATTTTCCAGATAAATTTATAGTTCCTCCATTTGCAACCATCACTTGACATTCTGGTGCTGGGTATAGGAAAAAATTCAATTCCTTGGCTACCTTACAATGAATAAAATTATGGGTGCTACCTGAATCAATCAAAACTATTACCTTTATCTTCTTGATATGTCCTTCTATCTTGAGAGTTTGAGGAGTGGTAATTCCTGATAATTCATTACACGATATGGTCAGACTCATTTCTTCCTCTTCTATGGTTGGTTCCTAGTGTATATCCTCTTCTTGTTCATTTTATTCTTCCTGTCCAAAATCTATGTAAAAGAATTTCTTCTCAGCACACTTATGACCTTTAGTGTATTTGCTATCACAACTATAGAAAAGCCCTTTTTCTCTTTTTTCTTCCAATTTTTTTGGTGTCAACCTTGTAGGTTGTTGAAATCTAGGAGTAGCAACACTTCCCTCTTTATAGAAGTGATTGGTAGGCTTCCTTGTCGCCATAATTTTACATTCATTTTTTCTTGCCAACTTGAATGCCTTCTCCAATGAATCAGGTTCCAAAATGCGAACTTCATGTTGGATGTTATCCTTTAAAGTACCTATGAAGAGATCAATTATGTGTTCCTATCGAATATTAGTTACCCTTATATTCAATTTTTGGAAGTCCTCAATCTGCTCCCCCACTAAACCCTTTTGTTTGAGATTTATCAATTGGCTAAAGAAGGTGCTGCTCTTTGTATCCTCATAATGTGCTATCATTTCCTTCGTAAAAATCGACCAGTGACGATTTTTTTACGGGAGCAAAGCCATCGATACCATACAAATGTATTTTTTTCTAAATGTAAAGTTTCAATGTGTACCTTTTGTGTGTTTTTCACATTATTCATATTAGATTCATATTAGATTCTATGCCAGCTTCCATGTCATCCATCTTAGCTTCCATGCCATTCTTTAAACCATCCATCTTAGATTACATGCCTTTCTTTAAAACTTCCATGTAATTTTTTGTTGCTCTTTGCGAGAGTGAAATTTGTTGCACTTGCTCTTGTAATTTTGATATGTCATGTTGCCATTCTTCGTCTTCATGAGTCATAGTAGAGCCTTCTAAAGGCTTAATGGGTGTTGCATTATTTTTAGGGGCCATTTGAGAATCCAATACTGATATCTATTCTATAATATTCCCTCGGAATCAACTCAACTTAATTCTTCAAACAAGACTTATGCAATTCAGGAAAAAACAATACACACCTTTTACTTGCTTTTGAGGAGCTCGATATTGAAATTGACTTATCTCTATAATTGCAGATCCTAAATATCTGACATTCGGCCCTGTAGTAGTCCTATGAAGCTTCTTTCAAATGCCACAGGTCTGATTTTATTTGGAGTCATCAAAACAAAGTTATGTCTAGTCTCCCACAATGACCTAATTATGGACTAGTTCAGTAGAGAAAATTTTACGACTTGCCTTGTGTCACTGGTTGCTCCCTTGTATCTGAAATTTATAGACAGGAAACTACAGTCCGTGCACTTCCAGTAATTTTTTACAGAATTCAAATCCGATGCTTTGAGAGAGAGTTATGAAGATTTTCCCATGATCACCTCTTTGAGATGAAATTCGGGAGCCTGAAAAAGACCTAACTTCCACAGATCGTATCTCCAAAAATATTATGAACCAAGCTCTAAAATTCTGTGACGATATTCCTTAGGATTTTAGCTTCACGCTATAAAAATTTCAGCTTCTAAACCTTCGTAGAAAAAATTTTATAGCGAAAATTCTGCGATGACCTTTTTAAGTGAAATTCAGGAGCCTAAAAAAAGATCTAACTTCCACAAATCATTTCTCTGAAAATATTGCTAACCAAGCTATGAAAGTTTGCGAAAATGTTCCTCAATATTTTGATTTCGCACTCTAAAAATTTCACCTTCTAAATCTTCTTAGAAAACAAGTTATACCGAAATGCCACGATGACTTGTTTGGAGCAACAAAACCCTAGAATCCCAAACTCTAATACCAAATGTTGTGAAACCAGCTCCAAAAATAGAAGAAAAGAGATATCAACGCCTTAGAAACAAGCCACTTTGAGGGGGAAACCTCCAATACATTACATTAATGAAAAATTATTGGATGATTCAAATTACAAAACCTCCTTTCTATATATAGGAGTCCATGGGGCCACAATGTAATCCTTGTGGGGTCACAATGTAATCCTAGCTGACCTAAAAATAATAATTTAAGGACACAATAATAACAATATGGGGGTTACAAGGGTACAATAATAACAATAAGGGGGTTACACTAACAAAAATAAAGGACTATACTAGTAATATAGGGACCTAACAAAATTGTTATATCAAGTCATACCCTTGTCTCTGAAATCAGTAACTCCAGTTTTGCAATAAGGTGACTTCCTGTCTACAACAAATAAATATCCAGGAAGTTCACTTAGAAACATCAGTTTCCAGTATCATGAGGCTTGTTACAGCATCAAAAATATCCTCACTTCCGGACCTTTGACCGAAATATTTTGTTTGGCGTTCGACACCAAATCATCTATTCACGCCTTACAAAATGTACTGCAATACCTTGAGGGCCATTGAAATTAATGGTGGTTCTCTTGCATTTGTTAACAACTCACATTATTAGTTGGTAATCAAACGATGTCTTTCCATGTTTTACTACAAATCATATATTTGCATTGCTAGACTTGTACCCGAATGATAGAGTGAATGAGATAAGAAGACCCCAGATCTAGTTTCAGCCATCCGGGCTGCGATTTCAGGATTGTTGTACACATCATCTGTACGGTGACCTTACATACATATTTTCATCCAAACATGGGCCTATATCTTTAGGCATGTCTGCATCTGGGCAACATTCCAATGTAGATGAATTTTTGAATTATTTACATGTTATTAGATTGTTTATGTCTTGACTATCGGAATGCCTACCCTCAGCAATTATGATAAATAGAGTATATATCATGATTTAATGTATTGTAATATTGATGTAGGTGACCATTATTCTTCATTTATAGGCTCATCACAGTGTAAATCATCTCAATCAAATGTTCTTATTATTTGGATCTCATGCTTTACGGGGCAATTGTTATAGGTCAATTTGGGCACCATTCCCAATGACCTGGTTAACTGGGCATCATATCCAGGACCAATGATCAAGGGTATATCATTCCCTATCATTTCAGTTGCTATATGCTCTAAGACAGAAAACAAGACAAATCAAACAAGACTTTCATCAAGCAAAGGTTTCCATGGTTTCAAGCTTATTGTATAGCATATGAGAGCTCACCAATGTAGGCTCTAAGGGGCCTAAGTGCACTGCATATGCAGGTAGCCCCATGCAAGGCTGCTCTGAAAATCACTTCTCGACATTCAAAGGTGTGTTGGTCACATTGGGAGCGAAATTCTCATTGTTTTGGAATCTCCACTTGGCGAGAGCCTTCTAGAAGAGTTCACATGTGTCAAGCTTCAGATCCAAGTGTCCATTTGACATCTACATGAATGGAAACATGTATTTCCTATTTTTGGAAAGCTATTGATTGCAAAACAACCTACATTTCAACTATAAATTGAACACAAATCTAAGTGTTTGAGAAGGAAGAATTTGAGTAGAGAAACGCTGGAGAATTTTCAATTGAGAGTTTGATTTGTGGAGCTGCTGCTGGAGAGATTTATGTTGTGATGAGACTTGGGAACTTTCTTGGAAGGTTACTTCAAATCAGTCACTAAGTTGTAACCTCTCCTTCTATCATCAATAAAGAGTACTTCTTATTTTTACCTACATGCATCTATGTTAACTTTTATTTTCCATATTGTAAGATCTTGGTTAATGAATGTAGTTTATGCTTTACTGATTTAGCTAACTAGCTTGAATAGATATATATATTATTGCATATTTTTCTATTTCAGTGTTCTTTCTTGCAGGAAGCATTCAGCTCACAAATCGCTTGAATTTGAAGATGTAGTGGAAGCGACAATAGGAGCTAATTGGAAGCGACTGAACAATCCCCCAATCCTCTTTGTGTATCTATTCTAAGTTAGGAGAAATGGTAGTATATTTTTTCACCTGTTGTTCTAGACTAGCACCTGTATAGGGAAGCGTAGTTTATCTATAGATTACAATTCTAGCCCAACAACCTTTATACTCATTGTAACTTTAGTTATATAATAAAATTGCTCATTTTTCTCCATATTTTTCATTTTTTATGTGATATCTCTCTATTTGTTTTGAATCCTTGTTTATGTCACTTTATATTTTTATTTATTTCTACACAGAATATTACAGTGGTATCAGAGCTCATAGACTTGGATCATCCTGTGGAGCAGATTGTCTATGACACTGGAAGGAAAACCATATATCACTTCTCAGGGAAGGAAGTACAAGGACCAAGAGCGTAGGCTTGAGACCAATTTTGGAGAGGGAGACCAAATTCCGGTTATGGACGCAAAGGAGGAAGATCGATGGTAGGTGAGAAAGATGAAGGAAGGGATTTCATGGAACTCCTCCTAAAAATTGTATAAGTGATATCGAGGAGAATAGAAGAGATGGGGCAGAATTTTACCGTAGACCAGAGGCAAAGAGAAACCCCAAAAAGGTTTCAAAAAGAAGAAGGGCCCAGTACTTCTTATCAACAGCAAAGAAGACTGGAGAAGGAAAGAGCATCACATTATTCTACTAGATCCACTTTCTTTGATGAGAAAGAGGACTAGTCTAAATGTGATGAGGGCTTGGGGTATGAGACCCTAAGTGAATATCTGTCTAAATACAAGTCACAGCCTAGAGCATTGAAGGAGAATTTTTCTCTCCAATAGTTTCTGAAACTCAAGGAAGAGAGGAGATCCAGGTTCTTCTTGCATACATTTGATGGATCTTCCACAAGCACTTTGAGGGCTTGGAGGGAAGAATTGGTTACCTTATTTCTCAATGTCCTATTTTAGAAAGAGAGGTTTTGGAGTTTGCAGCACTGCACCTAGATGGTGAAGAAAGAGATTGATGGTTCAGTCACTTGTCCCATATGAAAGTGTCTTCTTATGCAGATTTCATTCAGAGACTGAAGAAGAAGTTTGGTAGGAAGAAAATGGAGACATACCACATTGATACATCTCCCATCATTATTGAGATAGTACATGAGGATCCAAAGGAAGATGTCCTCATTATTACTCTGGAAGAGGAACTCCTACATCCACCATCAGCTGCAGAAGTACTTGCATCAGGTGAAGGAGCACTTGCATCTTTGCAAGATGGTCTTGAGCAGTTCACATTGTGAGTCCCATGCATGATTCAGGAGATGCATGAGGAATAGGAGGCAGATAACAGCGCTGGTGCAATAGTAGAAGAGAAGCCATTACCATCCCTAGTAGTTGGAGAAACCATTGCACCGGTTGGAGGAACTCTTGTAGATTTGCAAGATGTTCCCATGTTTCATTTGATCTAAGGTTTGCAAACATTTCCACTTCCTATTATTTCATCACATCATATGGAGAGTTGTGGGGACACTCCATCGAGGAAATTGTATGACCTAGGGTTGAAGCACACTGCTGATTTGGAGCAGTAGACTATCACTGCACAGAGGGCCCTTGACTTGTTCAAGGAGGAGATATATATTCATCCTGGTTTATTATTGTTGAGCTACACTCAACACTTTGGGTTGGAGTGTGGATTTTTGAAGGATAGGATGAGCATAATCCTAAACAATCCAATGCAAAACTGTATGTTCAACATTGTGTATGATCATGAGACAGTAGATGCACCATCATGGAGATCAGCAACGTTGTCATTGAGCAACAGTGATGAGTTTGGGTCCCAACTATTATTGGGGTATTATGATGACCAATACACTTGTGTATTAGAGGATAGGCAGATGGTTGATGGAAGACATCTTATGATGGATAGCATCTCCCATTATTATGATGTATCCTTCTTGATGAGCACTTCACAGCTCAATGAAAAGTTTTTTCCTACAACATATTTGGATCCTTATGGGTTCAACTTGGTCATTGATGAGTGGTCTTCATGTGGAGATATCTAGGAGGTTGCTTTCAACATCCCATGAAATGGAAAGATAGTGATCTGATTTGGGAGGATGGTATTCTCCATGAGGTGGATACCAGTTTGGGGCATGATGGAAGACACCCACAGTTGGATGGATGGGTGTGGATGGTGAGGAAGGAGTTGGTGAGCCACTTGTAGATCTATGACACCAGGTAGTAGGAAGAATGGCTACATTGGCTTCTCTTGAAAGAGTTTGGCCATCATGTGACATATCCTATGTCAAAAGGTATGTTATGGTTTGAGAAATTCCATGGCACCCATATGATATGGCAGAAGAAGATTTGGTTGTATGGGACATTCTACAAGTCAATAATAATGATGTTACTTCATGTCTTGTATGATGATGAGATGAGGAGGTAGCAAAGGCTATTGTTTCTTTGGTTACTCTTAGGAGAGTATGGGATGATTTTCTCCCATACTTTGAATGATATTTCAGGAGTAGAGGATCACACAATCATGGTGCAAAGGGGATACTCTTAAGATTTGGAGGATTATGAGGTACTTCCACATAATAAGGAGTCTCCCATATGTAGCAGCTTTATGATGTGTGACTTTGGCATGGGGCATGTCAAAGAGAGGAATTATGAGATGATAGGAGCCTTATCACAAAGGCCAACAATGTTGTCACTTGGGAGCTGGGATTTGTTGATGGAGTGTTCCAAGGATCACTTCACATATGTTGCACTTGATGAGCAAGTAGGAGATGAGAGTTATGAAGTGGTGGATGGAGACATCCATTACCATGACATGATATTCTTTACTTGGGTCTCCAAGCATGAGAAGAAGGTCTTACATGCAACACTTGGCTCATTTATTTCCATTCAACAAGGCTTCATGGAGATATATCATACCACTATGGAGAGATCATCCATGGACATCATTATAATCTTACTCCTAATACATGGTAAGAGTTGTGTTTTTTCACTTATTAATCATCTAACAAATTATTTTCATTCTCTTTCCATCTATATACAATGCATTTCTCCACAAAAGGGCAAGTTTATATTTGGGAGTCATGGTCTTTCTAAGACCAACATCAGTGACGGAGTTGGCCATTTATTGTATGGATTTGGTAAAGTTTTGTGCTATTATTTGTATGCTTAGTTGACACAAAATGCCATTTACTATTTTCTAGTAGATGAGATAACATACACAGCTAGCAAATTGTTGGGAGACAACTTGCCACATGGTTTTCTGAAACAACAGTTAGCAAAACTGCGTTGTAACCACTTGGGAAACTGTTGGTACCTTCCAGCACTACATAAAACCTTCATTATCTTTCTCATTTGGATGAAATATTAGGATGATGTCGTATTTATTGTATATGGGATGGTTTGGGCAAGCATGATTCAGGACACTAGAGAGAGGATTTTCGAGGATCCAATTTTCTTCTTGCCTCTTGAAGGCAACATTATTGTAGCTCAAAATCAATAGCCACTCTACACTTATCATAATTGGAGAGAGAGACAAAATGGGATAGATAATTTTTTCTATCAAGTTTAGCTTTGCAGTTCACCTACATTGCAAGAGCCAAAGGTGGAGGATTTTTTCCATGAGTTACCGTTTTGGAGGGTGAATTATTTTGTGTGGATGATAGCTTGGGGATGGGAGCTTTACATAGGAATGATGGTTCCCAATATATTTCAAACTCCATGCCTCAAGAAGGCCTCTAGATAGGATATAGTTGCCTCCATGGATATCCCACTTCTTCATGATGAGAGCCATTTGGATTTGTCACCAAAGGCTAGCTTATACACTTGGGAGGAGAAACTTGGAGACATATTGATGAGAAAACATCTTGTTCATTGGAGAAACTTATCATATAAAGATGATATAGGAGGAGGAGAGGAGGCTCTTCAGTTCTATCCTTGTAGTTACTTTAGTACAAGTAAAATTTGGGAGGGGAGGACTGTAATATTCCAAAATTAGCATGAAACTAATTGGAATATTACTTTTTGGCCAATTTTATTTTTGGAGATGAAGATTCCCTAAAGTCACTTGAGCACATTATTGTGTGACAGCATGGGGCCTAGGGGTCGAAGTGGCAGCGTAAGAGAAGTGACAACATGGGCACCATGGGTCCATGACAGTGCAGAGAGAGAGGGAAAACGTGGCCAAGAGGGACAATGCAGTTTGGTCGGGCCTGGGTGAGAGAAAGGCGCTCCAAGAATAAAGAGAGGAAGATGATCCTCATTTAGGGATTAAATTATGCATCCACGTTTTGTCTCTTGACATTGAGCACACTTTTGTTGTTGAGCAAGGTTTTCAAGTGTTGTTCAACACACTAGGTGTCTCCGAGCAGAGATCCCAACCTCAACCTTGGGGGACTTCGTGTGCCTGCTCGGGTGAGGAGTTCCATCCATTTATTTTCAGGTGGGAGCCATAGCATCTTCAGTTATGGATTACACACTACTGGGACAATGCAGTCTTTAAGAGAGATCACACATTTCTTGGAGGAATTAGTGCTGGGGGTGGAGATTTATCAGGGGATTCTACCCGAGATAGTAAGAATAGATCAACCCTTAGCTATTCCTTAATTTTGGTATAGGAGGAGGCCACAATTTGTAGAGATACATTCAGGGCTACTGTATTCCACTGTAACAACGTTATTCCTCAAGGGAGGTGATTTTCCGGGGTCAACCATTCTGGAAACCCTTTGTGGGATTTTCTGGGTATTAGGAGGAGAGCTCATTCCTAGAGTTTCATATTTTCTGAGCAGGGGAAAAACCCCAAAGAGCCATCCTATTGTAGCAGTAGCAGCAGTATAACAGTAGTAGCAACAACAGTTTGGAGATAACGCAGTCACTGACAGAGAAACCATTTCGGGAATATTTCTGATATTATTTCCATCTTGCCTTATGCAGGCCAAGATGCCATCATTCTGGTAAACTTTGTACTCATTTTATCTTTAGTTATATAATAAAATGGCTCATTGTTCTCCATATTTTGAATTGTTTATGTGATATCTCTCTATTTGTTGTGAATCCTTGTTTATGTCGCTTTATATTTTTGTTTATTTCTACACCAAATATTAGAACTGCTAAAGCATCCTCAAGTATTTTGTTGGTATCCTTATGCCTTAAGCTATCCAACCATGCTTGAAACTTTTTATCATGACCCTATGAGAAGAAGCACAACAACTAGTTATTGTGTTTATGTACATTGAAATTTTTGCACTTTGGTAAAAAATAAGGGTCAAAGTTGAACTAATATCTCTTTAACCATAATATTTTTTACAAAACTGAGCAAGTATTTTCTAGATAATGTTGTTTTGGATAGAAACCTCTTCAATTTTTTGAAAATTCATCTTCATTTTTTCAGAAAAATCTTTTGAAAATGATGACAAAAACATTGTCAAAAGCGCAACGAATTTTACAAAAGTGCAGCAACTTAAAAGGCTGAGATTTTTATTCTTTTGGTGAAGTGTAAAATCCTCCTGATGATGTGATTGAATATCCTACCCTATGTATGACACCCTTGAACCTTTAAACCTTACACTATTATCAAATTTCCCTCCACAAAACTGAGTTTAATAATGACTGCCTAGCAGCGTAGCAAGAGGTGGAAAGGTAGGGAAGTGAGGTGTTAAAAACACATTATGTGAGATTTTTCTGATGTTTCAAGCACAATATTTGTCTCCTTAAAACCTATTATGATCATATAATTCCCTAAGAAATCAAAAAATTTTGAAAATGTGTTTTATGATTCTTGAAGCAAAAGCACAACAAGAATTTTATGGGTTTTTGTAGGTTACATTTGCAGAAGGGATTTCAGATGTTATTGGAGTTGGGCACTATCCAAATTGCTGTCAGAATTGAGGCTACACCTGGGAGGCTATTTGTGTATTTCTTGAAGTTAATGGAAAATGGGCTTGTTAAATCATGATAGTAACCTACCTTTGTCACCTTTAAACAAAACCCTAGGCAACCTTCTTGCTCAAATGATTTTCTATTGAATTTTAATACATTGACCTCTTGCATATGAGTTGGATCATATCTAGATATATCTCATCCCTTATACCTCCTCCTTTCACTGGTCTTCACCATGTTTATAGCTTCAATATTGATATAAAACCCTAGTCTCAAACAAGAAATGACAAGGGATTTGTTCTGCAAAACAGGGCTAGAAGTGCAACAACTTGAGGGAAGGGAGTGGAGGGGATTGGGGGTAGGAAAAATTCTAAGAAAATTATATGATGTAGGGATAGGTTTTAGGAACATGATGAAAATGTAATTTCTGAAAATGAGTGATAAATAACGGGAGAAAAGGGGAAAATACGAACTTGTGCCAAAAGCGAAGCAACAAGTTGGATTTGATAAGGGAAATAGTGAATATGAGGGAATATTAGTGTGGGGATTGATGGATAATTTTTTATGACGGTAATAAAGGATATGTATACTCAAAAACAAGGAAAATACCTTTCAATTTAATTTTTAGACCATGGAAAGTAGAAACCACAGAAAGAAATTGCAACAAAACCCTAGGGATAGATTTCAATTAGTTATATGTGGAAAAGATTGCATTGAGGGTTTGTTAAGCTTGGCTTACCTGTTTGATGAAGATCTAAATCAAATGAGATGAAAAATGAACCTTTCCTTCTTCCTTTTAGCCTCCAACTTAAAATCACAACAACCTCCTGTAGAAATGCAGCAAGCAATGAACAAGGGTAGTGATGAAGAAATTTGAATTTGTAATGGCTATGGTAGGTATTACACTGATAGAGAGGAGCTCTTGGAACTTTGAAAGGATAAAATGAATCTTTGAAGTTTTTTAATTCTCCTTATATCTTGAAAATTTTATTTTTTGGCTTAATAGTGTAGTGACATCATGTGTACCTTTGATAAAATGACTTGATGATGTGATTTGTACTGCAACATTATTTGTTCAATAGGAAGGTTACATCTACATGATATGTAGATGTACCTTGATACCCTTGATGTACTTTATTCCCTAATTTTCTCTCATGACACCTTACTAATTTTGGATGATGAATGACTTCAAATGGAAATGTGATGACCACACACCCAAATTAATGAGTATGATTACTAACTAGACCAACAAGATATTCATGATACTTTCATAATCAACCTTATGACACAATGAATTTTTCTTTTCAGATTTTTAATAATGACACTTGATGAAGGAAGAATGACCTTTGCTGGCTCAATGAATCATGAAAATTATTTCGAATTGACCTTGATGACCATGACATATGATGTATTATGAGAGTAGCATTACACCTAGACAATGACTTATGACCATTTGAAAACCAAAAGACATGTCAAATTTTGTTTATAATTTTACCATAAGACTCTAACTACAGTGCAAAGAGTAAATTTGATCACTGTGACTATTGAACACTAACAAATCCTCTTGAATTTTGTTAAATATTATTAGGCCAACCATACTTGTGGAACTGGCATGTTGTGTATGAGTCTAGTCCTCACATTTTTATTATTACTTTGGGAAATAATTTGTACAGGATATTGGAGGTAGCACCGCCAATCACCATCTCTTTCTCACTTTGAAGCAATGCAGTAAGCCCATTTCCCAGACTAGGAATTTTTTTTCCTTATGATTCTCCCTCAGGGAAAGAAGATGATTGTGGCCATGGCATCCACACAGGGCTCCTCCGCACAGCAAAAACATATGGACAAGGTTATGGAGGAGTACAGAGACATATTCACCTCACCCATAGTGGTACCTCTGTTAGTGTCAGTCTTTGCAGCCTTCCTCCAGTGATCAAACATGCTCTTACAAAGTGATTTTAAGGTGTCAAGGTAAAATTTTGTCATTTCAGTGACTCTTCAAGTAAAATTTGGTCACTAGGTATTAGGTCTAGGGTTTTCTTTTACTCTTATCAAAGTTGTCCAAATGTCGGTTCATGTCACCATTCAGCTGAGTGTACCATCATTCAGAGGGTTTTCATCATCATTTCAGGTTCCAATGGGTCATTTTACACCTTGTTCATGCTTTGATTGTGCCTTGGTAAGGTTCATTTCCCTCTCCTAGGGTTTTGAAGGTAATTTCTCTTGGATGGTAAAATCATCAGCAAAACTTGTATCCTGATGTTCATACACCTTCCCCTATCCTTAATGTACCTTATTAAACACTTCCCATCACTGATATCCCCCAAATTGCTCATTTTTGCACAAACCCTAGTTTCTTGCTACAACTTGGCAATTTTCTAGGCTAGGCCTGTGTTTTTCCCTTTTGGACCCCTTCCCCTCACTCAATCTCTAAAATTCCACTTTCCCTTGCTTCCTAACATCCCTCCCTACTTCCTAAAAGTTTCTCAAGAATTTATAAGCCCCTTATCCCCTTCATTTCACTTCATTTCGACAAATCTCTTGTTCCACACACTTGGATAGATTTCACTCAAATGATGTTTCTGAGCAATAAAAGATGAATTTGGGAAAACTTAGAGCGGTTTTTGTCCAAAATAGGCCAAGGACGAAAAAAATCCTTCACTTTTTACACAGGTGTCATGGTTTTACAGAAATGTCAAAAATACCGTTGCCTCAGGAGAATTGAATGCACCTCTGAAGTGACCTTGGGCAAATCAAGATTTATCCTAGCTTGGTTGGAAAAATTGTTGGGAAAAATACTGAGAGGGGGGGTGAATTAGTATTTAGTGCAGACAATCGAACTTTTTCTTTTTCCTTTCTAAAAACCCATACACTACTTTACTGAAGGAAACTAGTGTGTATACACGGATATCCTTTACATAACTTGCGTATGTCCAGAGATCTAGTTATGTGTTTGAATCTTAACTCAGATCATTGCATTATTCATTCATCAGATATTTCAAAAACAGTAAACAGGAGTAGACAGAACAGAATAATCATCACACATATGCAACACACATGAACACCAGGATTTTTAGGTGGAAACCCAATTCGGGAGAAAACCACCGCTGCCGTTGTTTCAGCCTTCAAAATTTATTATTAAGAAAACTTCTTACAATCATGTACTGTTGTAGACTCAAACCAGCACGCAGGCACCCACCTGCAGAAGGCTACAACCTTCTCTCGTTTACCAGCCTCTCCTGGAAGGGAGCTACAACCCCCTGCACTAGTTTACCAACCTCTCGTGGAAGGGAGCTACTACCCCCTGATATGAGTACCAGCTTCTACTGGCAGAAAGCTTCCACTTTTATACTGAAGGCTTCAACCCTCAGATCCACTGCAGACCATGTTTCATCAATTTTCAAACTGGATCAAACAACTCTAACAAAACCCTTTACTTGTCAATAAACAACCTTTGCACAAAGCATCAAACCACTGTAGCCAGAATATCAGATATAACCCAGACTTCAGAATAGATATGCAGAAACACATTCAACCTTCAGCTACCATTAGATCAGAAATCATACGAGCTTTTGTTTAATCAGACCAGCGTATATACGCGCTTTCCATAAGACGAACCCGCGTATACTTCAGTACATTTTCCAAAGAAAACCCTAACTGCGCATACGCGCTTTTCTTTCCACAGACCCGCGTATACACGCGCTTTTCATGAAACGAACCTGCGTATAGATCTATAAAAGATAAATTTTGCAGTACAGACCAGATCTATAAACTTACCCAGATTTCTTCAATCTCTTCAATAGGATTGCGCTAGGTCTTCTTCACTTCTTTTCAGATCATCCTTGACATTCACCATTTCTAGATCTAGAGATCTTGAGCCTTCATCATGTTCATAGGAGCATCCTAGATTAAGATCTATCAATTAGGAATAGGGTTCACCCAAACAGATATACTTCAGAGTGAAGTATTCATCAAAGCCCCGACTCATGCACACCCCATGCACAATGATTTTCTTCTCCTTATATAGGTTTACCCTTTTTCAATACCATGAGCCAAAACCACATCTCATCCGATGGTATGCCTGGACGGGATCAAATAGACAACCCAACGCTCAATACAATGGGTCAATACCATGGTAGTAACCCTTGGTTTTAAAAATTTAGAGCGCAATTGAGCATACGCGACTTGGCACGTACTTTTCCGCGTGCATACGCTACTTCTCCTAGACAAACCTGCGTATGCCTTAAGACACACACTTTTCATCATTATTCTTGCACATGCTGATATTTATTTTGCTGGTACTTCTTCCCTTCTTGTAGAACATCAGATTTACATCATTAATGCATCAAGAACAACTTCATTAAGTAGGTTGCCATCATCTTCATCAAGTGGTTTTCCATCAAGGACAACACTCTGCATCATATTTCCAACACAAATGACTTCCTTGATAAGTCAAATAATAACTAGACAAAAATATCTTTCCAATGAGCTATCATGAGCTCAATGTGGAGTTGAGGAAGACCTTCAAAAGTTGACTACAACAGTACTCTGCCTTGAGGCAACCTCATTTTGCTCATTTTGACCAGTCTTGGCAGATTTGATTTTTGACAAGGCAAATGAACTCCAAATTGAAAAATTACAGTTGGGTTGGAAATTAGAATCAATAAGCTTTCCAACTAGCTATCACATGCTCAATTTGGACTTCGGTAAGTGCCTCAAAAACAGGCTCAAAATGGTGTGACGCATTGACTTTTTGGGCGCGGCGCATAAGAAATTTGGCCTCATTTTGACTCTTCAGCTCAGAAATTCGCCCAGTTTTGACTAGTTTCACTTTTTGATGTAATTCTTAATCTATCTTGATGTAATTTGATGACTATGATGTAATTTTGGCTCATATTTACTTGTTCTAGAGGATTCATTCACTAAAAAGTGAAAATTAAATGAATGAATCAGTTTCCTTCCATATAGAGGCAAGTTGTTTGATTGCCTAGATTTCAGTTCCTTGTTTAGAATTTGTTGAAACAGCTCCTAGAAGGATGAGCTCGAACCCTAGAGGCATGGGAAGGGGTTAGACTTGTCTATATATTGTATTTTCTGAGACATCTTCAGGGTTGGACTCTTGGGAATAGTTTGGCACCTCATTGTATATTCATTTCAGGTTTTTGGCAAAGGAAAGACCAGGGTTTTGCAACACTTGTTGGGATCCTTGTGGCTCTGAGTTTTGATGATGTTTTTCTCCATGTATCTGTAAGTTTCATTAATGTTATATGTATGCTATTTCCCTTCTCTTTTCTTCTGAAATAAAAAAATGAGTAACTAAGGTAGAATTCATTAGTTTGCTGGTGCTCTGCCTCAAAATTTTGTTTAGTTTTATATGTTTTCCTCCGTTTGAAGAGGATCATTGCACTTTCCTACCCTCTTCAGCTCCTCAGCAGTCTTTTCTGTCCATTCATTGAATCTAAGACAGCAAAGCCATTGCCTTCCCTGCCCCAACTTGAACTCTGCAAGAATTTGGCCTCCTCCCCAAGCCCAAAATTGCCTTTCCCTTTTTCCAATAAAAACCCCTAAAAAATCATTCCAAACTCCTTGATTAATATACCTAGCCTAAAATTAGCACTCATTTTAGTCATCTCAAGGCCTATCGATATATTTTTCCTGAGATTGACCTGGAGAGAGCCCTCTCCTGTTCTGGTAGGGCTAGCTACCATACTGAGCGTGGTTTGGTGTTACCCTGAATCCCGCCTTCCTTCAGCCTGAGGTGGATTTGGGCAATAACATAGTGGCGAATCCACTGGGGATAAAATGGTTTGCTTATTGGTGTTAATTGTTTTATAAGCTATAGACGGAGCCTGAAGTTATGCTAGATAGCCTTTGAAACGCTTTTGATTTGCATTAGCGAAAGTAGATAAACGCTGCTTCAATCAATCTCCGGTCTAGCTTGCGAACGTGACACTTGACTTGTAGATTGTCTTGCCCCAGTATATGTATCATGTTTAGATCTGATGGTTGATGGTGGACAACGATCAGACATAAGAAGGCTGAAATCATTCACCTGGTGACTCCAATTCAATGTAGAGACTCCACTAGAGGACTAATCTGAGAAAATGGAAGGATCTTACACAAAGTTAAGGTATCCAAGGTGGAATGGTATTGAGGATCTAGTCTGCTTTCTTGTAAACTATTTCTTTGTTGTTCTTGAAGCTATCCTGAAAATTTTTCATAATTTGTTGTATGAGAAAGGTGAACAAAATCTTCACTCGACCCATTCAAAAAGTGTAAATGTTGAGTTTCCCTTTTATCCTGGTCTCCTTACTTTTCCCACATCTTATGATGACTCTTTTTAGAGCGATGAGCCTGAAAACAAGACTGATCCCATAGCTCTTGGATATACTCCTAAACCTTATATAGTCCCCGATAGGTATAAACCTCTTGTTTTACCTTCTGTTCTCCATGCTTTTCCTACAAATTATTACCTATATCTACCAAGATTTGACGGTGAGTGTAACAATGTCAACGTTGAGCAACATGTGCAGAATATTGAGACTTTTCTAGACATTTTTGAAGTCGATGACGAAGATGTTAGTATTAGGCTTTTTGCTCTTTCTTTGCAAGGCAAAGTCAAGAGTTGGTTCAAAGCCCTACCTAATGCAACCATCTCATATTTCCAGCAGTTCGTTAAAGTTTTCCTTGACAGGTGGATGATCGGACAGAACATTTTCTTGATTATAGAAGAGTATAACCAGTTGAAAAGACTGCTAGGGGAGACAGTACAACAGTTTTCTGCCAGATTTAACCAAGTATATTTTTTGATGCCAGCTGATATAAGACCACCTCTTAGATCTGCTCTCTTGCACTACCAGGGTGCATTTGATCCGGAAATGGAGTTTCAGCTGAGAGAAAGGAATATTGCAACACTTCAAGAAATGCAGAACAAGGCAGTGAATGTAGAGGCTCATTTGTTGATCCGAAGGGCAAGATTGAAGGAATAAGAGATGAAAAAAATGGATCTGGAGAAATCGACATCTCTAGAGGTAAAGCTTGACATGTTGGTAAGTGCAGTGGAAGAGATGATGCAAAAGAACACCACAAGGAATGAGTATAATGTTCAAGCCCATGACTTGCTGATTGAAGAAGAAAAAGTGACTGATCCAAAACCTTTTGTTTCATATCCCAGTTGTCATACTAATTGTTTTATAGATCATTTTGAAGAAGAGAGAGCTATTGATATGACATGTATGCTTGATGATGTGTTGTATACTGATGATTTTCCTCAGTTTGATCAGTATGATGATGATTATGTTCTCCAAACCGAAGCTAATCTTGCAGAAAAATCAACAATTAGTTTGTGGAAGGAGGAAGTTGACTTTCAACAATTCCAGTACAGTGATCAACCGATGCATATCAGCTATGACAATGATGAGGAAAGTGCATCAAATTTTGAAGTAAGTGAAGGATATTTGCCTTTTTGTTTTGATTCGTTTCAGTTCATCAGAGATAACTTCCATACAATCAGAAATCAGCTGTCGAAAAGTCTTGATCTGGACCATCTTGAGCGCAATGAAAACCTTGTTCAAGACTTCTCATATTCAGATTTTCAGCCCTCGAAAGCCATTGATTGTCAAGTTGCAGATGAGGACATGGAAGCTAATACATATGATTTAATGCTACAAGGTGATTCCGTTCCATTTTCTTTCGAATCATTCCAATATTTGAAGGGTAAATTGCATGGTAAATCTTCAATTGAGCAGCCTGTAAGAAATCAGCAATCTCTCAGTGTTAATGTTGAGGATGAGACAGATAACGAAATTCTTGAGCAGCCTGTAGCATCAGATTTGCAGCCACCAAATGAAATTGAAGGTCAGATTACAGATGAAGTCGTGGAAGCTGAAATACATGATTTAATGATGCAAGAGGATTCTGTACCCTTTTGTTTCGAAGCATTTCAGTTTATAAGGCAGAATCTTCGTAATATCTCTCAAGAAAAAGATGAACAGCCAGTAGGATGTCAGACAGTTTCAATGGATACATCACAACAGTCTTCTCAAGTTTTCGAGGATCCTATTTCTGATGTGTTGGATGATGTTTTCAGTCAAATTCTTTCTCCATTGACTTTATGTAAGGTTGAAACGTGTGCTGATATAGACTTGATCCGGCAGCCAGTCTCTTTGTCATTTTTAGCAGGAGTCTCGTCACAAAGCTCATCACAAAGCTCATATCAAAGTTTGAATTCATGGTATGAGGAGAAGAGAAGTAATCCATTGGATGAGCTAAGTCCTAGTGTGCATTTTGAGTTCCTTATGCAACATGAATTTCAAGATCCTTATGCAGTGTTTTTGGAGGCGGATAGAGAATCCATAGTATTCAACGGATTTGTTCACAAGTTTTCATGGGAGTTGCCTTTCAGTAGTTCTCTCTTGTTGTTCATAAATGAGCACTTGCGGAGAATCCAAATAGCAGCTGCAATACTTACATGGTTACATTGGTTGTTTCATTTCACATGATCAGGTGATGAATGGAACAATTAGAGTAGGTTGTATTGAATAAGCTTCATATTGAGAATATTTCTAGTTTGTCGGTTGTGTTTAAGTATAGAGTCAGTTTTTAGCTGAGTGAGAGTCAATTTGTGTCGTCAAGTCATCAGTTTTCAGTCATGCATTTCAGCTTGAGTTTTTTATTCCATTTCCCAATGGATGAAGGCATTGTCTGCTTTCCAAAGATCTGTAGTTCTTGGCACCTCCAAGGAGCTACCATCCCCATTGGAGCCAATGTTAGTGTCAGTATTTGCAGCCTTCCTCCAGTGATCAAACATGCTCTTACAAAGTGATTTTAAGGTGTCAAGGTCAAATTTTGTCATTTCAGTGAGTCTTCAAGTAAAATTTGGTCACTAGGTATTAGGTCTAGGGTTTGCTTTTACTCTTGTCAAAATTGTCCAAATGTTGGTTCATGTCACCATTCAGCTGAGTGTACCATCATTCAGAGGGTTTTCATCATCATGTCAGATTCCAATGGGTCATTTTACACCTTGTTCATGCTTCAGTTGTGCCTTGGTAAGGTTCATTTCCCTCTCCTAGGGTTTTGAATGTAATTTATCTTGGATGGTCAAATCATCAGCAAAACTTGTATCCTGATGTTCATACACCTTCCCCTATCCTTAATGTACCTTATTAAACACTTCCCATCACTGAGATCCCCAAAATTCCTCATTTTTTCACAAACCCTAGTTTCTTGCTACAACTTGGCAATTTTCTAGGCTAGGCCTGTGTTTTGCCCTTTTGGACCCCTTCCCCTCACTCAATCTCTGAAATTCCACTTTCCCCTGCTTCCTAACATCCCTCCCTACTTTCCAAAATTTTATCAAGAATTTAAAAGCCCCTTATCCCCTTCATTTCGCTTCATTCCGACAAATCCCTTGTTCCACACATCGAGATAGATTTCACTCAAATGATGTTTCTGAGAAATAAAAGATGAATTTGGGAAAACTGAGAGATTTTTTTGTCCCAAATAGGCCAAGGAATAAAAAATTCCTTCAATTTTTACACAGGTGTCATGGTTTTAGAGAAATTTCAAAAATACCGTTGCCTCAGGAGAATTGAATGCACCTCTGAAGTGACCTTGGGTAAATCAAGATTTCTCCTAGCTTGGTTGCCCAAATGACTTCCTTGATAAGTCAAATGATAACTAGACAAAAATATCTTTCCAATGAGCTATCATGAGCTCAATTTGGAGTTGAGGAAGACCTTTAAAAGTTGACTGCAACAACACTCTTCCTTGAGGCAACCTCATTTTTCTCATTTTGACCAGTCTTGGGAGATTTGATTTTTGACAAGGAAAATTAACTCCAAATTGAAAAATTCTAGTTGGGTTGGAAATTAGACTCAATAATATTTCCAACGAGCTATCACACGCTCAATTTGGACTTTGGGAAGTGCCCCAAAAATAGGCTCAAAATGGCGCGACGCATTGAGTTTTTGGGCGCGATGCATAGAGAAATTTGGCCTCATTTTGACTCTTCAGCTCAGAAATTCGCCTAGTTTTGACTACTTTCACTTTTCGATGTAATTATTGATCTATATTTTTGTAATTTGATGAATATGATGTAATTTTGGCTCATATTTACTTGTTCTAGAGGATTCATTCACTAAAAAGTGAAAATTAAATGAATGAATCAGTTTCCTTCCATATAGAGGCAAGTTGTCTGATTGCCTAGATTTCAGTTCCTTGTTTAGAATTCGTTGAAACAGCTCCTAGAAGGATGAGCTCGACCCATAGAGGCATGGGAAGGGGTTATACTTGTCTATATATTGTATTTTCTGAGACATATTCAGGGTTGGACTCTTGGGAATAGTTTGGCACCTCATTGTATATTCATTTCAGGTTTTTGGCAAAGGAAAGACCAGGGTTTTGCAGCACTTGTTGGGATCCTTGTGGCTCTGAGTTTTGATGATGTTTTTCTCCATGTATCTGTAAGTTTCATTAATTTTATATGTATGCTATTTCCCTTCTCTTTTCTTCTGAAATAACAAATAAGTAACTAAGGTAGAATTCATTAGTTTGCTGGTGCTCTGCCTTAAAATTCTGTTTAGTTTTATATGTTTTCCTCCGTTTGAAGAGGATCCTTGCACTTTCCTGCCCTCTTCATCTCCTCAGCAGTATTTTCTATCCATTCATTTAATCTAAGACATCAAAGCCATTGCCTTCCCTGCCCTAACTTGAACTCTGCAAGAATTTGGCCTCATCCCCAAGCCCAAAATTGCCTTTCCCTTTTTCCAACAAAAAACCCTAAAAAATCATTCCAAACTCCTTGATTAATATACCTAGCCTAAAATTAGCACTCATTTTAGTCATCTCAAGGCCTATCGATATATTTTTCCTGAGATTGACCCGGAGAGAGCCCTCTCTTGTTCTGGTAGGGCTAGCTACCAGACTGAGCGTGGTTTGGTGTTACCCTGAATCCCGCCTTCTTTCAGCCTGAGGTGGATTTGGGCAATAAAAACCTCTACATTATCAGATGAGGTACCCCATTGATCTGACCCCAGGTGCGTCACTACCCAATGGACTGATCTATCGACACTTTGTTATAGAGAACGATGAAATAAAGAGGTAGATTTATGATTTGTTGTAGAAAGAGCACATTAGACCAAGTTCATCATCCTGCAGGAGTCCGATATTGTTGGTACAAAAGAAGGATAGTACCTGGAGTCTCTGTATTGACTGTTGAGTCTCAAATATGCATCTTTCTTATACACCTTTCCAAACCTTTTTCATTCACCTGGACCTTCTCAGTCACCAATATCATTGCATATTAATTGTAAAAGAGATTTTAAAATGGTTTTTAAGTATGTTTTGTGTCTGCTGTTTGATTTAGATTTTTGCTCATTTAGCTGTGGAATCTTGTCACTTTCCGCAGCTGCTGCAACTTTCTGCAGCCATTTTGTCAAAGTCTATGTTGCAGGTGTCTTCAGGAAAATCGGGCCACATGGGCAAGTTTAAAATGACGTGGACATGGATAGTGTCCTATTCGCTCGGTCGAATTCATCTCGGAAGGCTGTGGTCAAAGGTGGCCAAGTGGTGGTCAACCGTAGAGTCCCACGGTGACAGAACTCTGTTTCTCATCACGTGGAGATTTGCGTGGCCGTTTCTAAAACACGGGAGGCACATCAACACCTGTAAACGGCTCCATAAGCCAAATCCAACATCCACTCTCCATAGATTTACTCCTCAAGGCGGCCATAATGCTAAATCTTTGGACGTAATGGTTCACGTGTCTTCCTTCAGCGCAGACTTTCTGGAATTAGTTATATCTCTCTCTGTTATAAATAATGCGTTCTCATACGCATAATAGTTAGATCTTCTATAGCTCTGTAATGTAATTGCGTTTCCATTGTGTTGTGACATTTCTATGACCGCATTTTAATATATGAGAAGACCTTGTTCAAAAGCGTAATTCGTATTTGAAAGCTGCTCCCCGAGGTCTGTACAGAGGGCCCCTGCACACGCTGAGGTTTTGTGTACTACTGTATAGTTTCATGCTTCATTTCTTTATGTTCATTATGCTATAGTCATTCATGTATATATAGATTACATCTTCCATGGTATTTACATTTCATCTCTGTCTATAATCCTTCATGCTTTACATTTTACTTCTGTCCATAATCTTTTATGTTTTATGTTGTTGTTAATTGATCAATGTTCTTGTTTCAGATTACAATAGGCAGCCCGGGCATTTGCACATCTTTTTCATAATGACTAATGACATGGAATCAATATTGTCCTTCTGCTGATTTCCTTTTCTTAGTGTTTGTTTAATTCCAACAATGTTTTGTTTATTTTAGTCTTGCACATTTGCTTTAAGTAGTTAGATTAGATATTAAACCGTTCATGTCATTTTCAGTTACCTCTGAAAGCCATAGCGAGACTAATGGTGAATGTATAGTTTGATATTAGTTTACTTTTCTGCAAGTTAGATATTAAACTGTTCATGTCATTTTCAGTTACTTCCGAAAGCCATAGCGAGACTAATGGTGAAGGATTGAAGTATGAATGTATAGTTTGATATTAGTTTACTTTTCTGCAAGATAGATATTAAATTGCTCATGTCATTTTCAGTTACCTCCGAAAGCCATAGTGAGACTAATGGTGAGGGATTGAAGTATGAGTGTGTAATTTGATATTAGTTTATTTTTCTGCAATTTAGATATCAGATTGCTCAAGTTGTTTATGATTACCTCCGAAAGCCATAACGAGACTAATGGTGAGGGGTCAGAATATGAGTTGATGTAATTTGATTTTAGTTTTACTTTACTTGCAATCTTTTCTTTGAGTAACAATTTCTTTTGTGTTTAGACAGCAGCAAGGGTAATGGTTTTCATGATCAATAGTTCACTGTTTGTTTAACTAGGATAGTAGCACATTTCATTTCCTTTTAGGAACTAATTTTCTCATTGTATGTTTCAAAATACTTTTGAAGTTTGAAAGTTTGGTAAATCATTATAAAGGACATCATTGCCTTGAACAATCATAACCATACTTGTCTTTTAGAATTTTCATTAGGAAACCAACCAAGATAAAAATAAAAAAACCAAAAACGACAAAAAAGTAAGAGATAGGTTATCTTGCACATATAGTGCGCCACACTTCGTCAGCTTACGAATCCCGGATTGACAAATTAATGTAGCAATTTAGGACACACTAAATTGACCAAACATTTTGGCGCCGTTGCCGGGGAAGTGTAACTAGGTAGCCAATTTCTTAAAAAAAAAACAATAAAAAGAAGGGAAAACTTGATAACTTCTTGAAGTATGCTCTCCTCTTGCACCTAGTGTGATCTGGAGGATCAGAAAAGAGAGTTATTGGTTCCATAATTTCTTAAGTATGCTCTCTTCTTGCACCTAGTGTGACCTGGAAGATCAGAAAGAGAATTATTAGCCAAACTTAAAAAATAAAAATGACATGCATAGAGCAAGAGATTCTAGGGGAAGGTTTATAGCTAGAGCCAAGAGTTCGATTTTCACAACTCCATCTTCTTCAAGGCATAGACAAGATTCACCACCATCTACCCCTAGCCTTAAGATTCTTGGAATTAAAGGAACAGCTGAATTAGAGGATTCTCCTATACCATCTACTAAATCTCATTTAGAAAAGGATCCTTTCTTTACTTCTACAGGAGAGTATCTTGTAATCAAAGAAGTAGAATCACCTGAAGAAGAAAAGGAAAAGACTCCCTCTCATCCTCCCTTGATAGAAGAACCAGAGGACTTTGAGGACTCTAAAGAAACTATCATGGCAGAGGAAATAATAGATGGATTTGGAGGTAGAGGTAGAGGTAGAGGAGGAGGAAACAATGGAGATAACAATGGTGAAAGTAATAATGGAAGAAATAGGGAAGGAGACAACTTGTTTGGATTCCCTATAGTTGATGAGGAAACTCATACAACAATGAAAAATATCTCACCATCTGTCCTCCCCAAATTTTATGGATTGCGAAGTGAGGATCCTGAAACATTTCTGTTTGAGTTTGAAGTCGTGTGCCGAACTTATGACTATATGGAAGACTCTCAAAAACTCAAACTGTTTCCTTCAACATTGAAGGTAGCCGCTTTGAAATGGTTCATGGGATTAGCCACTCAATCTATTAGGACTTGGAATGATATGAAAAAAAAAAAAATTGGATAGATATTTGGATTATTGTATGCCCACCAATCACAAGAATGAGGTATTCAAAATGATGCAAAAAGAAGATGAAAATTTGGAAGATTTACTTGAAAGATTTCAATAAAAATTAAAAAGAGCAAAGATGAGCAACTTAGATGATGAAACTTTGAAAGCCCTCATATTAAAATTCATTAGAGATGAATGGATAGATATTTTAAACATGATGGGGAAAGGAGACATTTCTCAACTTCCACTTTGTGACATAACAGAACTATGTGTCCATCTCTCAAGAGGAAAATCTAAAATAGGGAAAGGGCCTAGGGATCCTTCTCTTATCAAGGCTAAAAAATCTGCAACTGGATCAGTAAGTAGGGCAGAGATTGGAAATATGCTTGATGAATTTAAAACTGATATCTTAGGGAGCCTTAGTGAACAACTAGACACCCTTAAGACCCAAAACAAGCAGAAAGCAGAAACAGATGCTCTAGCCAACTTTTGTTCGAAATGTAGGAAGAAACATGCTTTAAGGGAATGTCCGTTGGATGCAAAAGTTGTAGAAACATGTATAATTTTCTCAGAGAATCATTAGACCAAGGATTGTCCTTCAATTCCTGGACTCAAAGATGTCTTTCAAGAAGACCCAAATTCAGTAGAATCTCTCTGTTTTGTTGCAAGAAGACCTTGGCAGGGACAACAAACTCAAGGGTTTAACAACCCTATGAATCTTCAAACCCCACCAAATTGGAATCCTTGGCAACAACCTTGGCCCAAACATCAAAATCCATATCAACCATGGGTACAAGGGATGCAAAATTCTTATGGGAGATTTTCTCAATTTTATCAATATCCTCCATATTTTCAAAATCAACAAGCTCCACAACTTCCAAACCCAAATCCACAACTTTCATTGCCATTTCCACAACAATCTTCTCAACAAAATCCAAATCCTCAACTCATTCTTCCATACCAACAAAAGACAAATCAACTTCCAGCTCAGCCATTGCCAAATCCTAACAATAAAAATCCTCAGAATACTTACATGATAGAAGGACAACAATTTCATACCTATATGATTGTTCCTCTCAATGATGTACAACTCATATCTGGTACAGTTTTAGAAAAACCTTCTATAGATGTCCAAGAGCAAGATACCTCTGAGGAGGGCTCTCTTGAAGCCAATAAAATTTCTGAGGAAGCATCTCTTCAAAACTCAAACATTCAAAAAGAGAAAGAAAAGTTAACACCCACAACTCCTATAGTTGAGCAACCTGCATCTTCATCTACACCGCCTTTTCCTGAAAGATTACAAATTGACAAGGGGGTAGAAAAACAAATCTTGTTGCCTAACTATGATTTTCTAGATGAATTAAAGAATGTTTGTATCAAGATTCCCTTGCTACAAGCCATTCGAGAGATTCCTATTCTAGCAAAAACAATAAAGGAGTTGAGTTTCAAAAGACCAGGAAGGAAACTAAAAGATACAAGAAGAATCCACCTGGTAGGAAAAATTGTAGATATCATGATGGGAAAATTACCATGCAGAAGTATGTAGATCCAGGAAGTCCAATTGTCAAGACACATATAAATGGGATAGAAATTCCAAACACATTGATTGACTTAGGGGCTGCTATCAACATTATGAGTAGACAGACTATGGACCAGCTAAAACTTCCTAACCTTCTTTTTACACCTACTTTACTGCAACTTGCAGATCGATCAATTATTAAACCAGATGGTGTATTAGAAGACATTTCAGTCTCCTTAGATTCTTGGGAATATCCAGTAGATTTTATGATTTTGACTCCCAAGAGTAATCTAGGAGGACATCCACTTATCTTAGGAAGACCTTGGCTAGCCACAGCTGATGCTTTCATTAGTTGTAGATCTGGGGATATGTACATTCTAATGGTAATTCGACAAAGAAATTCAATTTGTATCCACCAGCAAAAGCAATCACAGAAGTAGGAGAGAATGAATGGGTTGATGATGAGGATATTATACAACCTGTTCTTACCATTTCTGAAATCAGTGAGGATAGTCAAATTTTGAACACATTAGAAAATTTTGAGACATCTTCAGAATATGACCCCACACAATTTCAGTTGGAATCTGACATAGAATATTTATCATCAAGACAAATGTCTCTTTACTCTATGGAAGAGTTTGGTAGTTCTATCATTGAGATTTTTCCAGGAAAAACATTGAATATCAACAAAAATTTGGAAAAGTCACAACAGGAAGAACTAACCAAAATCTTGCAAAAACATTCTACTGCATTTGCATGGGAGTATACTGACATGAAAGGTATTGATCCTAAGACCTGCATTCATCATATCTATATTGAGGAAAACAGTAGACCAATCAGACAACCTCAAAGAAGGATGAATCCAAATCTTAGGGAGATAGTGAAAGAAGAGCTCCAAAAACTTCTCAATGTAAACTTCATTTATCCAATTTCAGATAGCCGATGGGTTTCTCCTTTGGTTATAGTACCTAAAAAAAATGGTAAATGGAGGGTATGCATTGATTACAGGAAATTGAACAAAGCAACTTTGAAGGATCACTTTCCTTTGCCTTTTATCGATCAGGTATTAGACACATTAGCAGGTAAAAAGTACTTTTCATTTTTGGATGGTTTTAGTGGCTATAATCAAATTCAGGTAGCACCTGAAGATCAAGATAAGACCACATTTACTTGTCCATGGGGAACTTTTGCCTACCGAGTGCTTCCCTTTGGGTTATGTAATGCACCTGCAACATTCCAAAGAGCAGTACTAGGAATTTTTTCTGATCTAATCCATGATTGTGTAGAGGTTTATATGGATGATTTTACATTTTATGGTAATTCATTTGAAGAGGCATTAGAAAATTTGGAAAAAGTCCTTATAAGATTTAAAGAAACAAACCTTTCATTAAGCCATGAAAAATGCTTTATGATGTTTACTGAAGGTATTGTTTTGGGGCATCATATTTCAGGAGATGGGATTAAAGTTGATAGATCAAAAGTTAAAGTCATCTCCAAGTTGCCTATTCCAAATTGTCAAAGAGATGTTAGAAGTTTTCTAGGATTTACTGGTTACTATAGAAGATTTATAGAAAAATTCACTAAAATAGCATCTCCACTTTTCAAATTTCTTACAAAAGACTGTGAATTTAAATGGGATCCTGATTGTCAATCAGCCTTTGAAACTTTGAAAACAAGAATATTTGAAGCACCTATCTTGAGAGCACCAAATTGGAAACTCCCTTTCCATATTTCTACAGATGCTTCAGATACAGCTCTGGGAGCTGTGTTGGGTCAAAAATATTTAGTCCCTTATGCCATTTACTATACCAGTAAAAATTTGACTCCTACTGAGTTGAACTATACTATGACTGAAAAAGAGTTTTTAGTTGTTGTTCATGCAATCAATAAGTTTAGACATTATATAACAGGCTATGAAACTTTTATTCATACTGACCATTCTGCAATTAGATATCTATTGAACAAACCTGTTACTAATGGCAGAGTGACAAGATGGCTCTTACTTTTGCAGGAATTCAATATTACTGTGTTGGATAGACCAGGAAAACAAAATACAGTAGCTGATTTCTTGTCTAGGATTTAGAATTTTAAAGAAGATTCTCCTGTAGAGGATAAGTTTCCTGATGAATACTTGTTTGCAGTAACTATTAAGACTCCTTGGTATGCAGATATTGCTAACTATTTAGTTACAGGGAAACTGCCTTCACATTTATTTCCAAGTGAAAAACGAAAAATTATTCAGGAGAGTTCAAAATATTCATGGATTTCTAACGAATTGTTTAAAACAGGGCCAGATCTTGTGATCAGAAGATGTGTCAGGGAAGATGAAATGCCTGATATTCTTAAGGCATGTCATGATGAACCATGCGGCGGGCACTTTGCAGACAAAAGGGCAGCCTATAAAATCCTCTCTTTAGGATATTATTGGCCTTCCCTCTTCAAAGATGCAAACAATATGTCAAAAGGTGTGACAGCTGCCAAAGAGTAGGGAAACCTATCCTTTCAAATGAAATTCCATTGCAAACACAGGTACTCATCGAACCCTTTGAAAAATGGGCTTTAGATTTCATTGGACCTATTAATCCACCTTCTAAGCAAAAGAAGTATATACTAGTTTTTACTGATTATGTTACTAAATGGGTAGAAGCCAAAGCATTAGTGTCTGCTACTGAAAATTTAGTTGTTAATTTTCTTTATGAGGATATTTTTACTCGCTTTGGTGTTCCAAGAGAAATTTTGACAGATCAAGGAAGCCAATTCACATCCAACTTGGTGGAGAAGCTAATGGAAGAATACAAAATCAAGCATAGAAGATCTACTCCTTACCATCCGCAAGAAAATGGTCAAGTGGAGTCTACAAACAAATTTTTTGAAAGTATCATCACCAAAACTGTTCATCTACATAGAAGAGATTGGGCAGAAAGGCTTTCTGAAGCCTTGTGGGCCTACAGAACTACATGGAGAAATACAACAGGACATTCTCCCTATGAACTTGTTTATGGGAAATAAGTCCTACTCTCCATTGAGTTCCAAGTCAAGACCTTCAAGATAGTAGTTCAGTTGGGGATGGATTTATCAGAAGCTCAAAAGCATAGAATGGAGCAGTTGAATGAGCTAGATGAGATCAGACAAGAGGCAATTCTAAGAACTGATCTAGTTCAATATCAAAGAGCTAAATGGCATGAAAAATACATCAAAGAGAAGAAGTTTCAAGAAGGAGATTGGGCATTGCTATTTGATTCAAAGTTTAAAGATTTCAAAGGAAAATTTCAGACTCATTGGCTTGGGCCATATGAGATTGACAAGATCTTTAGCAATGGAGCGGTAAGAATCAAGACCATTGATGAGTTTCAAACTCCTCTTATTGTGAATGACCACAGATTGAAAGTTTATCATAAGCCACTCTCAAAAGAGGATTTTGTCAAAATGTTTCAAGAAAATTCTGCAATCAGGCTGGTACAGAAGAATTCTTCTTCTCCACCAGCCTAGCTTTTGTTCTTTTCAGTTAAAAAAAAAAAAAAAAAATTGTTGTATAAGCCTGAAAACCAATCATTGATTGGCAGTCTTATACAGAAAATGTAGGGTGAAAATCAGGAACACCTGACACCCTATATTTTCCAAAAAGAAAAAAATCTCTCTTTCATTTCACAAGTTTTGTGACCACCCACTTCATTCCATTCCACTTCATTCCACTTCATTTCACTCCACTTCATTCCATTTCACTTCATTTCATCTACTTCATTTCATTTCACCAATAAAATTTTCTTTCATGACTATTTTCACTCAGTCAGTTATCATCCATCTATTTCTATTCACCCAAATAATAGTTGTGTCAGTTTCCGCAGCTGACACCAGTTTCCGCAGCCAGAAGCAGATTCTGCAGCTACCACTATGTTTTTCAAAAGAATGTACAGTCAAATGTATTTTCACAATCAAGAAATCAAATGCAGGTATGAAGACATATTATGAAGACAGGGGGCATTCAAGACATCAAATGAGAAGCAACTAATTGAAGACCAAGGAAAAATGGCAAGAATTCCAAGGTATGAGTAAAATTTATTTCAAATAGCATTAAAACACATTTTTACATAGTTATGAACCATAGCTCCATTATGTGAAATGATTGTGTTGACAAACTCCGTAACCACTCCACGATCTCTATATGATCCGCCCATAATCCTTGCATTCATTTTCAAACGGTCCATAATTGAGCCTCCGATCTTCACTCATACTCTGATACTCCACCTGTGATGAAGAAACGTAGTTGATTTGACTATGGCTTCTTTCAGCCGCACGAAATCCGTAGCCTTTGTATAAACGTGCTTAAATTTACTCTGCAGCCACCAAATTTTAAACACTGCCAGATGTGTTATACTCCTCCTATTGTTCTATTAATCTCACAGCCACATTTCCACCGAGCTCACGTAACCCTTCTCTATTCCGCTTCACCCCATTTGTTCTCTATTACGCTACAGTCTGTATACCCATTCTCTGATATCTGCCTACAGTCATCGTGCTCATTTCCGCTCATTTAGCCATCTTACCTCCGTTGAACCCTCCTCACGCAGACAAGTTTTAAAAGAGCAGAAAGAAGGATGGGCCAGTTGTTGAGAATAGAACCAGAAGGACCTAAATTCATGGAAGGATACCCACAAGTTAGAGATTTATTGAAAAAGGCAAAGTGGCTTCAGTTCATCCAAAAGTTTAGAGGCTACCATAAAGAGGTGACAAAAGCGTTTGCAAGGTCTTTCAATGGCCTGGAGGTAGATATTGGGGACCTTAAATTCACAGTGAATGAGGCATCCATAGCAGCTGCCACAAAACTTCCTCAATAAGGTGAACGATGGTTCAAGAACAAAAGCATTAGTGATGAAGCCTGGAGAATGATCTTGCGTAACCTAGGTATGGATGTAACTATTTTTAAAAAGGGAATTCATGTTCATGCTTTGAAAGAGGAGTGGGCTACTTTGCTGCTAGTTATTCAAAAAATTATCACCTGTGAGGGCCGTTTTGGGTCAATGTATATGTATCATACCCGGTTGCTGATGAATTTTCTAGACAACCAGACCCTCAATCTGCCATACTTTTTATTAAATAGTTTGAAGAAGATGTCTGTGACCGTTCAGAAGCATTTAGGGGACGTGGAGCCACATTTGTATCACCATGGTCTTGTGAAAATTCTGATTGAAAAACAGTTAAAAGAGAAAAAGGACACATGGGAACAATTTTTGATTAGAAATTTCTTTGAAGAACCTCAAGAAATTCCTGAGGGTAGTACATCAAGAAGGAGTAGGAGGAAGAGAACAAATGATGAAACTCAAAACACTCCTACTACTACAATTGAAAGAACTAGTGGAGAAGGGAGACTGTCAAAGAAGAGGAAGGAAGAAACCAAAAGTAAAAAGCCAATAACATCAAAAGAGACAAAAAGTATTGAGGCTATGCATCAAACCCCTTCCTCCGAAGAAGATCATCAAGTGTTATCTGAGAGACTAGTTCATCTTCAGGAACAGTCATCTATGGCCAAAAAGAGGGGAAAAGAAAAACAAAAAGGAAAAGATAGTGGTCCACAGCGTGTAAGAAGAAGTTCCAGACTTAAAAGGAAGTTGAGGAAAACACAAACGAAAGGACCCCATTTCATTGATTTGGGAGAAGAAACATCTGAAAAATCCCCAGCTGGCCATAGTCCATCTCATTCTCAGCCAGACGTTGACATGAGCCCTTTTCAACCAGATTTTGAAGCCAATTCTCCTCCACGGCATTTTGGGGACAGCCCAATAAAAACAACACCTGAGATAGACCCAAAGCAGCAAGAAGTATATGATTATATAGAATCTTTAGAAAGGGCAGCCACGGGTCCTAGCACTTCATCCACTCAGCCTCACACAACAAAGGAAGATCTCGTCCAATCATTGAAACAAGAAGTCTTTGAATTGGAGGTTTTAAATAAACACATTAAAAATGAAAATGAGGCATTGAAGGAACAAAGCAAACTGGACAAGATCATTCATGACAATACCATGCTACATCTGGGACTATGGCAGAAAAAGAATAGAAAATTGAAGAAGAAATGCCAGAAGTTAAGTAGAGCATTGGTTAATATCAAATTCAGGTGCTTGATGAAGAAGCCCAGGATGTTAGCAGCACCAAGGAAGAGGAGGAGAGGACTGGATGTATTGGCTGAAGTGTCAAGGCATATGAATTGAATAAGGATTATCCAAATTTTGGTTGCATGAGGACATGCAACACCTTCACAGTGGGGGTATGTTGAGTCTCAAATCTGCATCTTTCTTATACACCTTTCCAAACCTTTTTCATTCACCTGGACCTTCTCAGTCACCAATATCATTGCATATTAATTGTAAAAGAGCTTTTAAAATGGATTTTAACTATGTTTTGTGTCTGCTGTTTGATTTATATTTTTGCTCATTTAGCTACGGAATCTTGTCACTTTCCGCAGCTGCTGCAACTTTCCGTAGCCATTTTGTCAAAGTCTATGTTGCAGGTGTCTTCAGGAAAATCGGGCCACATGGGCAAGTTCAAAATGACGTGGACATGGATCGTGTCCTATTGGCTCGGTCGAATTCATCTCGGAAGGCTGTGGTCAAAGGTGGCCAAGTGGTGGTCAACCGTAGAGTCCCACGGTGACAGAACTCTGTTTCTCATCACGTGGAGATTTGCGTGGCCATTTCTAAAACATGGGAGGCACATCAACACCTGTAAACGACTCCATAAGCCAAATCCAACATCCACTCTCCATAGATTTACTCCTCAAGGCGGCCATAATGCTAAATCTCTGGACGTAATGGTTCACGTGTCTTCCTTCAGCGCAGACTTTAGGGAATTAGTTATATCTCTCTCTCTTATAAATAATGTGTTCTCATACGCATAATAGTTAGATCTTCTATAGCTCTGTAATGTAATTGCGTTACCATTGTGCTGTGACATTTCTATGACCGCATTTTAATATATGAGAAGACCTTGTTCAAAAGTGTAATTCGTATTTGAAAGCTGCTCCCCGAGGTCTGTGCAGAGGGTGTGTACTACTGTATAGTTTCATGCTTCATTTCTTTATGTTCATTGTGCTATAGTCATTCATGTATATATAGATTACATCTTTCATGGTATTTACATTTCATCTCTGTCTATAATCCTTCATGCTTTACATTTTACTTATGTCCATAATCTTTTATGTTTTATGTTGTTGTTAACTGATCAGTGGTCTTGTTTCAGATTACAATAGGCAGCCCGAGCATTTGCACATCTTTTTCATAATGACTAATGACATGGAATCAATATTTTCCTTCTGCTGATTTCCTTTTCTTAGTGTTTGTTTAATTCCAGCACTGTTTTGTTTATTTTAGTCTTGCACATTTGCTTTAAGTAGTTAGATTAGATATTAAACTGTTCATGTCATTTTCAGTTACTTCCGAAAGCCATAGCGAGACTAATGGTGAGGGATTGAAGTATGAATGTATAGTTTAATATTAGTTTACTCTTCTGCAAGTTAGATATTAAACTGTTCATGTCATTTTCAGTTACTTCCGAAAGCCATAGCGAGACTAATGGTGAAGGATTAAAGTATGAATGTATAGTTTGATATTGGTTTACTTTTCCACAAGATAGATATTAAATTTCTCATGTCATTTTCAGTTACCTCCAAAAGCCATAGCGAGACTAATGGTGAGGGATTGAAGTATGAGTGTGTAATTTGATATTAGTTTATTTTTCTGCAATTTAGATATCAGATTGCTCAAGTTGTTTATGATTACCTCTGAAAGCCATAGCGAGACTAATGGTGAGGGGTCAGAATATGAGTTGATGTAATTTGATTTTAGTTTTACTTTACTTGAAATCTTTTCTTTGAGTAACAATTTCTTTTATGTTTAGACAGCAGCAAGGGTAATGCTTTTCATGATCAATAGTTCACTATTTGTTTAACTAGGATAGTAGCACATTTCATTTCCTTTTAGGAACTAATTTTCTCATTGTATGTTTCAAAATCCTTTTGAAGTTTGAAAGTTTGGTAAATCATTATAAAGGACATCATTGCCTTGAACAATCATAACCATACTTGTCTTTTAGAATTTTCATTAGGAAACCAACCAAGATAAAAAGAAAAAAACCAAAAACGACAAAAAAGTAAGAGATAGGTTATCTTGCACATATAGTGTGCCACACTTCGTCAACTTACGAATCCCGGATTGAAAAATTAATGTAGCAATTTAGGACACACTAAATTGACCAAACATTGACTATTGAGCGTTTAACACAGTCACTATCTAGCATAGGTATCCAATCCCATGGATTGATGACCTTTTTCACCAAATCAAGGGGGCCAAATATTTCAACGAGATCGAATTAAAGTTCAGGTATCACCAAGTACCAATCAAACCCTATAATGTGTGGAAGACTACCTTCAAATCCAAGGAGGTCCTTTTTGAATAATCGGTCATGCATTTCGGGTTGACAAATTCCCCCGCAACCTTCATGAGGTTGATGGAAGACATCTTGCGAGTCTTCACCAACTCATTTTTGGTGGTTTATTTGTATGACATCCCGATATTAAGCCAGTGTTGGGAAGAGCACCTCCACAATATTCGAAAAGTCCTCCAAACACCATGACAAGACCTGTTGTGTGCCAATTTGGAGAAATGCACTTTTGGTATAACCGAGGTTCAATATCTCGGGTACATCATTGATGAGCAGGGTGTGCATGTGGACCTAGAAAATATATAAGTCATTCAGTATTGGCCAACCCCAACCACTATAATAGAGCTTTTCATATTTCTGGGTCTTGCCAATTTCAACTGCAGGTTCGTGTTGGGGTTCTCTCATATCACTTGGCCTTTGAGTCAAGTCAATAATGGCAATGCATAAGAAAAATTATTTTGGTTTGAATCCAAGTTGAAGCATCGCCTATGCTTTGCACCAGTGTTCACATTACCATACCTACAACAACCATTTGAGATAAATACATATGATTATAATAATGTTATTAGTGAAATTATTACTTGGTAGGGGAATCCAGTGGAAAATCACAATCAGATACTTTCAGACACATTCTGAAAGTACCCCACCTATGACAAAGAAATGCATTCCATTATGCAGGCTTGATGGCAATGGAAGCATTATAGTCTTGGGAATGAAAAAATGATCCACATAGACCACCAACCCCTGAAGTTCATATAGACATGAGGGAAGTTGTAGAATGATTGCTATGATAAATGGTCCACATACCTACAACAGTTGCACTTGAAAATTAAGTACAAGAAGGGCAGCACCAATAATGTTGCAAACTGCCTGAGATGACCACAGATCATGTCGCTAACCACTGTGCTTGTCTCTTATGGGCACGAGACTTTAGAGTGGCCGCATCTATACAAGAGCATTCTAGAATTTGGCAACACAAACCAAACACTCCTCGAAGGAAAGAAAGTTTCAAATTTTCACCTCCACGATACGATGTTATGTCACCTAGGACACCTCTGCATTCCTTCAAGCAAGTGTGCCAAGATGATTTGGGAGGTTCACTATAGTGGGGTTGTTAGACTCTTTAGAGGGAGAACATAGTCGTAGTGCTACATAAGTATTTTTATTGGTCAAACCTTCGATAATATTTTGGTTTTCTTGCGCCATTTCCAAACCAACCATCAAGACGAAAGGCCCATATAATCCTCTTCCCACTCCTATTCCTCCTTGCAAATCCATATCCATGGATTACATCTTGGGACTACCTCCGATAAAGCACGAAAATGAGTAAATTTTCATGGTTGTCCACAGATTCTCTAACATGGCCATTCTAGCGACTTGCAAGAACATTATAACAACAAAAGCCACTGCTAACCTCTTCCTTGGATGAGTGTGGGTACAATTTGGGACCCCATAGTCTATTATCTCGGATCAGTACAGTAGGTTCCTAAGTACATTTTGGTCAAGCCTCTAGTCGATATTGGATATCAACTTCCCACCCCCAAACTAATGGTCAAACAAAGGTTGTTAATAGGATGATTGTACACATTTTGTGCATGTAAAACTCGAAGCATCCTCACACATGTGATGAAAGCTTCCCCTATGTCTAGCATAACTACAACAAACCTCTCCATAGCTCAACTAGACACAACCCTTTTTAGGTGGGGTTGGGATTCTAGCCACTATGTCCCATTGATGTGGCCATACCATTTGCGCCTATTGAGGCAGCTTCGGCCCATGCCCAGTCAAAAACCAGCAAGGCCAACAACTTCATTGATAGAATCTATCACATCTTTCAGCATGTTTCTGACATATTGGAAAAATCCAATCCTAAGTACAAGTAGCGACATGATCGACTTCGGGTGCCACACAATTTCCAGGTGGGTGAAATTTTTTTGGCTACATTTGCAGAAGGAGCGCATAACTAGGTCCCACTGTAAGCTTCGACTGCTACGATATGGGTCATACACCATCACCAAGGCTATAGGGGACAATTATTTCAAGATAAAAATTACATTGTTCCTTTTACTCCACCTATTGTTCAATGTGGACTGCCTTCGACCATAATTTCCACCAGTACTTGACACATCTGACATTGCAGAACAACTCACACCATCAAAGTTAAACCCCGACTACATGGAACAGGCCATAACTTATCAGATCATGGATACACAGATTAATAAAACTCACCAACACAAGATCCAACTATATGAGGTTGTCAAAGCTGGTCAACTCCAGCACTAAGGCAAGTGGCTCAATAGGGACCAAGTTCAACAGAAGTTTCCCCACCTTATGGAGGCACTCAACGCAATGGGGACCATTAATTCCTAAGGGGAGAGGAATGATCCATGTGGATATTTGTGGTCACACACCTATTCCACTTGGACCCTCACCATTGTTTCTTTCATTTTTTCAGTTTCCTTAATTGTAGCACAATTTACTATTTTTGGCAGTTTTTCAGCTCCTAAACATCTGGAGCCATTTTAAGGCCCTAAACAACATTTTTGGGAAAACTAGGGAAAACATGAGTCGGCGACAAATATTTTCCACTAAAAATTTTTATTCCTCAGATATATATTTCTAATGAGGTATTGTGTGCGTCAAACGAAGATTGTATCCCAAAGTTAGGACCTAGGGAATTTGATGTACCAATTTATCCAAACGGGGCCCATATTTTAGGCCTTCATCTCCTAGGGTTAGGTTTTTGGATCTTTAGGGTTTTAAATTATTTCACAATAATAAATAGGCCTTTGAGCCTTATTGTAACACATTTGGGAGGCATGTAGCAGCCACATCTCTACTTAGAGATAAGCTATCATCGCCCTAGCTAGTTTATTTCCATTATGTGTATAAGCATATTTCAATTCTTTGATATTAATGAAATGAAGTGTTATTTTTGTTGCATCTCGGTATTTATGGTTATATTTGTATTTTTTTCCATTCCTTTCTATGTTCACACACACACACACACACATACACACACACACACACACACATATATATAGTCATGATAATTTAGCATCAATTGTTTGAATATGTCATTAAACAATTATCAAAGGTCAGTGTCAACTTACAAGTGTATCTTCATCATAATCACAACATCACTTCTTTATCACATTACTCAACCATTTCTGAATCAAGTTAGGTCATTCATTTTTTTCACATAATCAACAAGAAGATAGCTAGAAAAAATTGAGTATCAATCTTACTACCACATTATTACTATTAGAGTTATCATGCTTATCACAAGAATTAACAATAGTATCAGGTTACCATATATCAAAATCAATGTTTCTGGCCATCTTTATAAAATCAAGAAATCCACCATGTCTAATTAAAATGCAAGATACCTCCCAAATATTAAGTTCACCAATATATCACATGTGCCATAAATCAAACTTATCTTCTTTCTTTTTTTACAGAAAAAATCAACAACTTTCTATTAAGAATTTAATGAAAATTTACATGCAGATTCTTAAAGCATTCAAGACGCCCAAAGGGCCTGTGTGCTCATGCAAACCACATCAAGAATCTACCCAAATTTACGAGTTTCTAGTTGGGTTCGGATTTTCACGCTTGCCTTTTCTCTTTTGGACAATCTGCCAATTTCCTGAGTGCAGAGAGGAAGGAACCAACGCCAGCTTGTTGTTCCTTGTAGTGTTTTCTTTGTTAGAATCTGAACTTTCAAATACATGCACTCTCTTGTTTGTGCTTGAACTTACCTCAGATCGTGCTTCAATTGGCATTGAGTCCTCCATAGGCTGTGTCATCTGCAACTTTGTGTTTGTTTCAAATGGTTCTTATAATTCTTGTTCTTGTGTCTCTAATCTGGATGCATGATTTTTATGCTCATTTTGGATGGGTATATCTCCTCCATCTTCCGTCTATTGCTTTGGTCCTCCTGAGGGAAATTTCCATCCTTTGGTTGCTTTCCCTGTTTTCTTCTTCCTGATTTCTCTTCTTTCATCCATGCATGTATTTTGTAAGTGACCATTTTTCTTGCATATCTTGCATCTAAATGCAGTATTTTTCATAATCCATATGTTGCGTCCATTTTTTCTTATTATGTATCAAATGGATACTTTCTAGGAGCCCCTTGCTGAGATCCACTTCTACACAGATTCATGAAAAGGTGAAAATTATCTCCTCCAATCATTGGATGTCTATTTTGATATATCTCCCAAGGTTGTTCCCGATGCCTTAAAGCATATATTCATTCCAGAAATGGAGCGGGAGGTTGTATAACTAGACCCAAACCAGCATCCTGGTTATCTCCATTATGTTTGCATTGAAATCAGGGAACCGAGGTGTGATGAAGAGTCCAGTTGAGCCCCAGAACCATGGTCCTGCCCTGCGAATCTTATCTCTGGCTTCCTGCGATGGAAATTTTACAATAAAATACCCCTTGGAGAAGAGATGGATGTCGCAATCCATGGTCCAGTTAGTGAATATCCAGTGAAATAGCTCCGCTGGTTTTGGCTAGTAGCAATTAAACCTATAGATTATTTCCTGTGATTCAAAAGTGGACCTGTGTTATTCGATCTCTGGTGCCTCTATGTTCAGTTCTAGCATGCAGTTTAGTTGCTCCACAATGTATGGTTTGGGGGTTTCATCAGCTGGTATTATTGGAGTTGTTGTTTTGTTTTTCCCCTGAAGAATGTTCCTATATGAGGGACCATTGGGGGTTTCCATTCTGGAGGTGTTGGCTCCCCTCCCAGGTTCATGAAATCTCTGTTGTTTAGGTCTAGCAGCCCTATTTACTCCTGCTACTCCACCTTTGAGTCTTAAGTTTTGAAAAATGGAAGAGTTCCTTTGGTTGCAGTAATCCTTTAATCAAGTTCCTCCCTGTAGTAACATCCCAACATATATCAGGCTTTGTTTTATAGATGTAATGCCTATTAAAAGCTGAATATTTTGCTTCAGATATGAGACCAGCTCTGAATCCTATACCTATATGCCTTTGTATTTCCCATCTAATTTTTTAATAAAAATCTAAAACTGGATCTCAGCTTCATAGATCCACCCTCTTTTGTTTGAGTTTGTGTTGTTTGTGGCTAAAACCCTTGACTCAAAACTGCCAACAGATTCCTCAATTTCCCAACAAAAAGTCCCCGCATAGGAGATTTACCCTGGTGAGAGCGACCTTGCTTCACCCCTACATCCTATTCCACTTAGTGGATAAATGGGTTTTCATCTCCCTTATAGCCCACACAGTGGGTGTAGACCCTAGTCCCTCAGGAAAAATAGAAGAAGATATGACTGGATATAGAAAGACAAAAAAAGTAGAGCAGAAGGAGAGGGATACCCAACTAATATGATGCCTTTGGATAGGGAAAAACCCATGTATTGTTAGGGAAAAACTGTAACCATCAGCGTCACATCTTGTCACAGGAAATCCACGATGGAGCCATAACTAGAGATGGGTTCCTCCATAGCCAGACCACCCATCCCCGACAACCATTGAGGCAGCGGGCCTCCTGGTCCTACCACTATCTCCAACCCACCAGCCCTTTCCCATAATTTCTCAATCCCACCAGTGATAGACTGAAACCTGGTGCCTAGAGCAAGGAATAACCGAGGATGCCCAATCGCTGAATGGGAGAGCAGAGCGCCTAGGGCAATATCATATTCGAAAACTTTGCATGTTGTGGGAGATCAAAAAATTGTGTTTGGACACACCTTAAAAACTAGCCTCTCCTCTCTACCATGTGCTGCTACTTGGCCAGTGAGCTTGGGCCGTCCATCCGTGTGTTATAGCACTGAAATGATCTGATTACACTTCCCTCCAGGTGCATAAACCAGAGGATCCATTGTCGCATTGCCCACAACTCCTATCCTGCAAACCCTAGTGCTTCCTCTCTCCATATTCTCCGCTCTACCTCCCCAAATCAAACTTGCTTTCATATGCATGCATGAGTCATTTATGAAGGTGATATTCTCGTCATACAATGTACCATACATACCTTGTAAAATTTAGATGCCTAACAACTTGTAGTACTTATTTAACATTGGAAGCCTTTTATATTTCCAACACCAACTCTTCATTTTATTGTAATAGTTCTATTTTCTTGCAACTTAGATCATACTAAAAAAGGATGTATCTATCAAATCTCATTTCAAAATTAGAAACATTCAAATATGAAAATATTCTTGAAGGAAGATAAAAAACAATAAATCTAAACAAAAATAGTGTCCCAAATAAATAACATAAATCTAAAAGGTACTTCTCTTTAATAAGAAGTGATCATACCCTCTCCAACTAGCATTCAAGAGTTATGACTATCCATTATCCATATATTAATGTTTCCTTCAATATCATTCCTAATTGATACTAGCTCATCTAGGGTTACACGAGACCTGTCACAAGTGCTAGAAAATATTTTCACTGATCATGCTAGGGTTTCAAGACTACATAACTTAAGCCATTATCATATTCTAAGGTTTATTCCAAACCCTAACCTCATTTTATCCATAAAATCCTAATAACTAGATTTCCTAGGGTTTCCTTCAAACCCTAGAATTCCTTTAGGTATCCTCCTTCTTCTCTTACTTCTATTAATGGTGTCTTTACAGGGGTGATATTCAATGAATTTTCTTTATCCCATCTTGAATACCATTTTAATTTTTCTTAGGGATATATTATTCTTTGCTTTATATAATTGCATTTCATCATATTCACCCCATAAAATTTAAACATAATTTTCAATTATATAGAGAGAAAAATATTATCAAGAATGCAGTGATACCTAAAGGAACAATATAAGAAAAGAATTTATGCATAAAGACATCAGGATTAGTCAGAGACGAGGGTAAAATTCCATAAGGGGGAAACCATTTTGTAATTCTTATTATATTATATTGTCATAAAATGTTCAAGATAAAGTACAATGAGCCTAAATCCACAAATAATAATTCAAGTGAAAGTTTGAATTATTCAAGGGAATAACCAACCAAAATCCAAAATTTCTTCCATGATCTAGGTGGATATTGGTGGCCACCCACCTATTCTACTTGGGGCCCAATTTTTTCTTTCAGATTTTAGTTTCCTTAATAATAGGATAGTTTACTATTTTTAGCAGTTTTTCGGGTCTAGAACTTCTGTAGCCATTTTGAGATCCTAAACGACGTTTTTGGGCATCGCTTCTTCAAAAAATATGATTTTGTTCCAGAATCAATATTTGTGGTTAGAAATTGTAGTCCCAGGATGGATATTTCTAACGATGTCTCATGTGCATCAAATAAAGATAGTATGCCAAAGTTACAACCCCGAGAAATTGATGTACCAATTTACCCCGATGGGACCCACATTCCGGCGTTTCATCTCCTAGGGTTAGGTTTTTGGATTTTTAGGGTTTTCCATTGTTTCTCAATAATATATAGGCCTTTGAGCCTCATTGTAACACAAATTCCAGAGGCCTGTAGCCACCACATCTCTTCTCAAAGATAAGCTACCAGTGCCCTAGCTAGTTTACCTCCATTCCCTCTGTAAACAAATTTTAGTTCTTTGATATTAATGAAATGAACTCTTATTTCTGCTGTATTTTTATATTTATGGTAATTATATGTGTATTCTATTTCATTCATACATAAATCCCGATCAGTGGTATCAGATCGGTCTACTATTCCTCGGTCCTTATTTGCATGTCCCCAATGAGGTCGAGGTATAAGGAGTTAGGGCTCGATCTGGTTGAACCTTTCCAAGATCAGCCTCGCAAACCCTAACAGACGCCCATGGGGGAAGAAAAGAAAGATGAGGGAGAAGGAGATCCTATCAAAATAATTCTCAAGGATGCCCTTGAAAAACAAAGGAACGCGATAATGGATAAATTTTCCCAAATCCTTCAACGACTTCCCACTAGCGAAACATCTACATCTAGTAGCCACTCTGGAGGCACAACTCCTTTTAAGGTATAAGTAAACTTTTAAATTCCCATATTTGAGGTCCAAATAGATGCAGATGTCATATATAGATGGTTTAAATCTATTAGAAGGATATTTATCAGTTCATGACTTTTCTGACCAGGAGAAGATTATTTTTGCACTCCTTAAAGCTGCCCCCCATGTCAAGGACTGGTGGGAAATCTATTGTGAGAAAAAGTACGAGGGGGGACCCTCTCTATTCTCGGTCGTACCCACTTGGAATTATTTTCGAGATGCCATAAATAAAAAATATGATCATGTGGGGAGCTATGAGGACAAGTACATTCAATGGACTACGATGCGACAACAAATGGATCAAGATGTACATGAGCTGATGAATCTGTTCCAAACCCTGCACACAGAGTTGGGTATCAAAGATTTAGAGAAACATTTGTTGTTGAAGTACCGCAATTTTTTGTAGAGATACATTCAAGAGGAAATGGAGTTCCTTGACATCTCCTCGCTTGGTATGACATACCGGTATACTGCTAAGACTGTGCAGAAATTCAAATAGAAGAAGAGAGACATTAGATCTGTGAATCAAAAGCAAGGGAAAGGTGCCCCAAAACTACAAAACAAAGGAAAAAGCCAAGGCATGGTGGCCCAAGATAATCTACCAAAGCCACAAGCAAAGAAAAACACCATGAAGCCGAAGAAGGACACGGGAAAGTAGTGTGAGTTCCATAAGAGCTCCACTCGCAAAACAAGTGAGTGTCAAGCCAAGCAGTCATTGGTGGCCGAGATGAGGGATTATGAATCACATGAATGCTCCAACTCTAAATTATAACCTTACAAGGGAAATGAAAAAGGGAAGCAGATTATTGATGCGGATCCCAAGACCACCGTTTCCACTGCAAAGATTTAGAAGGAGGATCCGAAAGATCTAGAGGAGGAGGATCATCTCTTCCACTCTCAGATGTGGGTTAAGGGTTCCACACTGCAATTTATTGTCGACAGTGGGAGCCAAAAGAACATAATTTTAGCAGGGGCCGTGAATCATTTGGGCTTGCCAACCATAGCAAGCCCACATACGTACACCATCGGGTGGCTTCACCAAGGACGGGATCTCTGCATTAGCCAACAGTGTTGCCTTCCCTATAGCATCAAGACCTTCAGAGATGAGGTATTATGTTACATTTCTCCTCTTGATTTTTGTGATTTATTATTAGGCCAACCATAATTGTGGAAGCGAAATGCTATGTATGAATCCTGACCTCGCGCTGTTTTATTACTTTGGGAAATAAGTTATATAGGATACTAGGGGTACCACCACTTGTAGCAATCTCTTTGGTTACAGCAAAAAAATGCAGTAAGATCATTTCCAAAACCAGGAAATTTGTTTTCTTGATGATCCGCCCCCAGGAAAAGAAGAAGACTATGGCCACAACCTCCAGACAGGGATCCTCCACACGACAACAACAAATGGACAAGGTCGTGGAGGAGTACGAGGACATCTTCACCTCACCCAGAGGGGTGCCTCTGCACTGTCAGGTCAAGCACCCCATCGATCTGACCCCAAGTGTGTCGCTGCCCAATGCATCGATATATCAGCACTATGTTCTGGAGAATGATGAAATCAAGAAGCAGATTCAGGAGCTGCTATATAAAGGTCACATTTGGTTGAATTCATTGCACTATGGGAGCATGATCATGTTAGTGCGGAAGAAGGATGGGACTTGGAGACTCTGTATTGACTATCGAGTGGTGAACAAGATCACTGTCCAGAATAGGTACCCGATCGCACGGATTGATGACCTTCTCGATCAACTCAAATGGGCGAAATATTTCAGCAAGATCGACTTGAAGTTTGGGTATCACCAAATACCAATCAAACGATCCGATGTGTGGAAGACTTCCTTCGAAGCTAAGGATTGCCTTTTCAAAGGATTGGTCATACCTTTCGAGTTGACGAATGCTCCCGCAACCTTCATGAGGCTGATGGATGACATATTCCGGCCATTCACCAACTCATTTGTAGTAGTGTAATTAGATGACATCCTGATCTTCATCTAGACTTGGGAAGTTCACCTCCACCACATCTGACAAGTCCTCCAAACACTGCGACAACACAAGTTGTGTGCCAATTTACAGAAGTGCACTTTTGGCATGACCCAGGTTCATTATCTGGGATAAATTATTGATGAACGCGGGGTACCTGTGGATCCAACCAAGATCCAAGTAATTTGGGATTGGCTAGCCCCAACCACTCTAACAGAGCTTCGCAACTTTCTGAGTCTTGCCAATTTCTACAACAGGTTCGTGTTGGGATTATCTCATATCACTTGGCCCTTGATTCAAGTCACCAAGGGAGGAGCGAAAGAAAATTATTTTGGTCAAAGTCTCAACAGAAGGCATTCGTAGAATTGAAACATCGCCTCTGCTCTACCCCAGTGCTCACATTACTAGACTTGTGACAACGATTTGAAATCGAGACAGATGCCTCTGACTATGCTATTGGGGTAGTTCTTACACAACAGGGGCATCTAGTGGCATATCACAGTGAGACATTATCTGACACAATCCGCAAGTATCCCACTTATAAAAAATAAATGTGGTCCATTGTGTAGGCATGCCGCCAATGGAAGCATTACATTTTGGGGAAGGAAATGGTCATCCACACAAATCACCGACCCCTAAATTTCATACAAACATAAGGGAAGTTGCAAAGTGATCACCATCAGAAGTGGTCCACATATTTGCAACAATTTCATTTTAACATCAAGTATAAGAACGAAAGCACCAATAATGTTACAGACTGCCTTATTCAACCACCGATCATGGCGCTAACCACCGCTCTCAACTCTTTTGGGCACAAGACTTCTGATTGGCTGCTTCTCTACAAGAGTGATCCAGAATTTAGTCACACATACAAGACACTCCTGGAGGGTACGCAAATTCCAAATTTTCACCTCTAGGATGCATTTATATGTCACCTGGGACACCTTTTTGTTCCTTTAAGGGAGCGTGCCAAGAGTATTTAGGAAGCACACTACAATCGAGTCGTTGGGAATTTCGGGGTCGAGAAAATAGTGGCAGTACTACATAATTATTTCTATTGGCCGAACCTTCAACAAGATGTTTGGAAGTACATCAAATCTTGCACTACTTGCTCCATTTCCAAACTAACCATCAATAATCAAGGCCTCTATACTTCGATGCCTAACCCTATTCGACCTTTGGAATCCATATCCATGGATTACATGTCCGGCCTTCCTTCTACTAAGCATGGAAATGACTGTGTTTTCATGGTCATTTACAGATTCTCGAAGATGGCCATTATGTTGGCCTATAAGAAGAATATCACAGCTGAAGCCACTGCTAAAATCTTCTTCGAAAAAGTGTGGGTGCACTTTAGGATCCCACATTATATCATCTCATATTGAGATAGCAGGTTCCTCAACACATTTTGGTCTAGCCTCTGGTTAATTCTGGACACCAAGCTCACCAAGTCCACAAATTTCCATCCCAAAACTGATGACCAGACAGAGGTCGTCATCAAGATGATTGTACACATTCTGCACATGTACAATTCAAAGAATCCACACACATGGGATGATAGCCTTCCCTATGTACAAAACAGTTATAACTAGGCTCTCCACAGCTTAACTAGCCATAGCCCCTTTCAGGTAGGCCTCAGGTTCCAGCCACTATGTCCCATTGACATAGCCATGCCATTTGTGGCTACTCAGGTCGATTCAGATAATGTCCAGTCTGAAGTTGAGAAAGAGAAAAACTTCATTGAGCACATTCATCACAGTCGCCAGCAGGTTCATGACATATTAGATAGAGCCAATGCTAAGTATAACAAACGACATTATCAACATTAGGTGCCACACCACTTCCAGGTGGGCGACAAAGTGTGGCTACATTTGCAGAAGGAGCACCTCATTGGACCCCACCGGAAGCTTCAACCACTCCGATATGGGGCATACACCATCTCCAAGGCTATAGGGAATGATTCCTTCGAGCTCAATATTCCACCATTCCTTGGTCTACACCTAGTATTCAATGTGGACCACCTTCGGCCCTATTTCCCACCTCTACTGGACACCTATGACATTGCAGAAAAACTCACACCAAAAAGTTAAACCTAGACTCCATGGAATAAGCCACGACACATTGTATCATGGACATGAAAATTAAGAATACTCACCAGCAGAATATCCAACTGTATCGGGTGGTCAAATCTGGCCAACTCCTGCACCAAGGAAAGTGGTTCACCAGGGACCAAGTTCAACAAAAGTTTCCTCATCTCATGGAGGAACTCAACGCAATGGGGACCATTCCTTCCTAAGGCGGGAGGAATGATTTAGGTGGATATTGCCTATTCCACTTGGGGCCCTGCCATTGTTTCTTTTAGTTTCCTTAATAATAGTACAATTTACTATTTTTAGCAGTTTTTAGGGTCCTGAACTTTTCGGAGCCGTTTTGAGACCCTAAAGGACATTTTTGGGCATTGCTTCTCCAACAAATATGATTGAATTTTGTAATTGATATTCACAGTCAGCAGTTGTAGCCCTCGGATAGATATTTCTAACAATGTATCATATGCATCAAATGGAGATATTATGCCAAAGTTACAACCCCGGGAAATTGATGTACCAATTTACCCCGACAAGGCCCATATTCTAGCGTTTCAACTCGTAGGGTTAGGTTTTTGGATGTTTAGGGTTTTCGATTGTTTATCAATAATATATAGGTCTTCGAGCCTCATTGTAACACAAATTTTAGAGGCCTGTAGCCACCACATCTCTTCTCAGAGATAAGCTACCAGCGCCGTAGCTATTTTACTTCCATTCTGTCTGTAAATTTTTTTAATTTCTTTGATATTAATGAAATGAAGTGTTATTTTTACTGAATTTTTATATTTATGGTTATATGTGTATTCTTTGTGCTCCTGCATAAATCCAAATCATGCCAATAGTAAAATCTAGTCAAATTAAGAGTATCAAAAATTCTATACCTCCAGCCTGTTATGTACCCAACCTGTTCTACACCTAGTTATGTACTTTCGACTAGTTCCACACCCAGTTATGTACCAAGTTCTATACCTAGTTCGGTACCACAATTATGCACCCAGTTCTGTACTTTTGGCGAGTCTTGCACCTAGTTCTATACCTTCGACAAGTTCCACACCTAATTTTGTACCACAATTATGTACCTAGTTTGGTACCATAATTATGCACCCATTTATGTGCTTTTGGCTAGTTCCACACCTAGGTATGTACCATAGTTTTGTTTGCATTTCAATGCCACAGTTATGCACCCAGTTCGGTACCTTTGACCAGTTTTGTACCTTCGAACAGTTTTGTACCTTTGCTAGAAACTTCAGACTTATCAAACACAGAGAGAGAGAGAGAGAGAAGTGTGTGGTGTGTTAACCAAATGATATTGAGGTCACTTGTATTTTTATATGTGTTGGAGGAGGGCTAATTTGTCCTTAGGCTGACCTTCAAATTTTTTTCATTGTGGGCTTCACTTGAAAAATACACTCTCACATGTCCAAAGCAAGAGTGAATGTCGAAATGAGGAATTTAGTCCCATGATTGGAATTTTTCACTGAGCTTCCAAATTAACAAAAGGAACCCAAACCATTCCTCTAATATGTTATATGATAGAAAATCTTTTAATCTATTAGCCAACATTTTTGTGATTGTTTTGTACAAAAGTTTGTATAATGAAATTATCCTAAAATTTTAGAAATAAATTGGATTACTTTTCTTTGGAATAAGATCAAAGAAGATTTCATTGAGGGAACTCGAGATTCTACCAATGACCCTTTTCTCCTCCCTCAAAAAGTCATCAATTAACAAATCATAAAACCCCAAATAAAACTAAATAGTCCTACCATTAGGGATAATACTCTTACCCCTCTTAAATCCCATCAATACCTCCTCAAACACATCTTTTTCATAGGGCCCCCCATCTAATCAATAACTACCAAATAAAAATATTTAGGGTAAACTTAGACATATTGCATTTGTTCCACTTTATTATTCCCTCTGTCTCCTTGAAAAAAATACCAGAATAGGGTTGTGTGGTTTCCAAGAGATCCTTAAGGGACCTTATTATTAACTCATCCAAACTTATCAATTTCCAAATTGTATTGATAGTTTTTTAGTGGGATGAAAATTTATGAAAGAATTTAGTATTCCAATCACCCTCCTTCAAACAAATTGCTTATCTCTTCAAACACCACATGGATTATTCAATAGAAAATAATCAAGCCTTACTAGCATCTATATCTTTTATTTTTTCTAATTATTCCACAGAATAAACACTTGTCATAGTGAATTACAATACCTTCTCTAGGTTTTCATTCACTAACAATAATTCATATTTATGGTTTTCCTTTGAGACCTATCCCAATATATAGTAACACTCTTATTAAGCTTTAAGTTGGGAAGAAATTGATATATTGTCAAGGCACCCATCTGAGACTCATAATGAATCTAAAAATCTTTGGAATCACAACAAAAGCCTTCCTCATTCAACCAACAATAATTAAAATTAATAGGCAGGTTTTGAATCTTCATTTTTCAATTACATTAGAACAAGATGATGAATAGATATCCTCTTTCCCCTATCCAATCTCTATAATTAACATCACCTTCGAATAAATTTTCGACTAAAAGAAATTAATCTGATCTTTCTGAATACGGCAAGTTAGGTCCAAAGTAATTCCCTCAACATTCACCAACTTGGAAAAAACAAATAAATTCCAACCTAACCAAGGCCCCCCAAAACCGCAAACGAATACCATTATATTAATATTACTACTAAAAATAAGTTGTGGATTTCTTAATATTCGCGATTCTTCCAAATCATTCGAAAACTTCTCCATTCTACCTCAATTCCATTTATAAAAAAGTGGCATTAATTTAAACTTTAAAAAAACGAAAGTAATTGATGAAAGTATTTGAACAAATAATCATATTCTAGTAACATAAAACCTCATGGACCAAGAAATACTATCAAAACCATTGAAGAATTAATACTTAAATGCCTCCCCACCTGTGGTATGCTCAAAACTATGAATTAGAAAGTCACAAGAAAGTAAAAGAAAATAAGTTGCCCGAGACAAACTTGATATGGATCAAACCATTGCGAAATTAATATATCATATGGATATTTAATCCATACGAATACAAATTGCCTCGTAACGAAGGCGGCATATGTTGTTGAGTTGAAGCACGCTCTAACATTGAAGATTTGGAACCTTTCATCTTATCACGCTCTACAAATTATGTTTTATAATTTGTCCATTTTTCCAAATCTTGAAACATCTTCCTTAATTTAATGGCAGAATTTGTCCATTGTTTTATAATTGCAGAATTTTGAAACATCTTCCTTAATTTTCAAACAAATAGACATTCCAGTTATTGTAGTACTCTTCCGCCATTGTGATTGTAGGTGAATGAATTTGTCGTGACCATTAATTACATGAGGAAGGATGAGATGCAGATGCTACATGAAGATGTGAAGTTTCATGGTATAAAAAAAAAAAAAAAATCTTCTTTTTCTTGTCTTTTACTGATTAAACATTTTAATATATTATAAAAGTATTTAAAAAAAATAAACATTTTTATATATTATAAAAAACAACATTATATTATTTTATTTATGATTTACTATATTCTAATTTATGACTCATTATATTCTTAATTTATGATTGTAGCTTTGTTTCTCTTAAAAAAAAGGTGTTTTAAATACACAAATCCAACCTCCATATTAGTTTTAGTTTTACACCATTTTTCAATTATATATGTCAGATTAATCCTGAAATGAAAATCTTGTTTCATTTTGTCTTTTAATGTTTGGATGATATGTAATTATGTTTTATGTTAGGGTTAATAGGTTAATATATTGATTGGTTCGAATAATTAGGTTATGCAAATTTATTATTATAATGATAATTATGTTTTTTTAGAATGAGGTTTTAAGAATTTTAATTTTATTATAGATAACTATAAAGTGAATAATATAGATTTAATCTTCATGAAATATTTACAATATTTTTAATAATATTCACAAATCAAAAGTTAAATTTTATCTCTAAAGTAGTTATATATTTTTTATACTTTTAATTAAATTGATAATTAAGAAAAATATTTTATAGACAATCGTCATATGAAGAGTTGTGGTTTTTTGAGCATGTGGTATGCACAAGCCATGGTATTGGGACCCAGTGTTGTAATAAATCATGTTTATATATTAAAAATTTGCATGATAAAGTGGGTGTTGGAAACCTCGAAAATATTGAGAGAGGAGATGAACTAGTATTTTAAAACTTTTAAACAATTATTCATCCAACATAACATACTCCACAATACAATAATAGATGATATGACCATAATAATTTTAGATGGAAACCCATATGGGATAAAACCACAAATTCTCTTTTATTTTGATGTAAATGCAAGCTCCAACTTTAAATTACATAAAATTATATAGGAACCAATCTACAATAGGCTCCAACCCCATTTTCTTTGTAAGCACCAACTCCCATTATTTGTAAGCACCACGCTACTAGAGGCACCAACTGAAAGGAGACTCCAGTTACTATTATATACAAATGCTTGTTTACTTAGTCATTCAGATCACTCTTTCATCAATTTTGACAATCAAATCTAATGCCTTTTCACTACAATATTGTTGAACCAATTGTTTAAATCACAGATCTACTCATCTATTGTCTACAACCACCTTTATTTCTCTGATTTTCTAATCCAATAAAGGTTCTTCACACAATCACACCTCTTAATTCTCAGGTACCCTCTCAATTAATTTTTCTTCATCAAAATAAACTATCTTCACTTTACATTTTCAATATTAATTATTGCAACATGTTCAAATCATCATTGATCTACATACATAAAAAACTACACAACACATATTTCTCTACTCTCCCTTATATATTTTCAACTTAGTGTTTTATTTCATTTAATTCTTAGCAACTAAACTTACTCTCATCCCTCCTTACTGACTCCATCAACTTCGCGAACACAACAAATTTTCTTAGTGACTTCGATGAGAACCACCCTCTCACGTTCTTCTAACACATGTGATATGTTATTCCATTTTATTTTTCACCCTACGTATTTTAGCCATTCGAGTTATTTTCACAATTAAATTTTGGCATTCAACACCTTTTATTTATTACTAGTAGACCCTTACTGTCAACGGCTTCATGAATATGACCATAGATGGAGATTTGGAGCTTAACTTCAACAACATCCAAGGATCATTAAACACATAATTCTTTGTGACTAGGAGTTCAATTGCTAATAAGCCCATTAGCGCTTAAAACGTGGCCCCATATGACCAAGGTCCGAAACCTGGGCCTTAATTGACATCAACCCACTATTCACCACCCGATCTCAACTATCATCCATCACTCATCACTCGAGCTTAACTATCAGCCCTCTCTCGCCCTATCATCCATGTTCATTTTGATGTACAAGACCTTATAACCCAACGATCCACTAGACATCTAGGAACTTTTTTCTAGGCTCCCTATGAGTAGTATTATGACCAATGTTTTTATGTTGTACCGCTTAATGACCAAGTCAATCCATATGGATTGATCTAGGTCTCCACTCCTTTTATGTGATGTCTGCACCTTCGCTAGGTCAAATGGCCAAATGGACTTGTTCTTATAAAAAAAATCACCAAAATTCTTAACATTGTGAAGCCTTATAAAATTTCTCCCTAGCATGAATCATGAAGCTCTACTACCTCACTTCTTAGGAAAATGCCACCTAATCTACTATGTCAGTTCTTTTACCACTTATCGTTCCATGTCACTACCACATGTTAGTAAAAAAAGGACCACTTTTCCACCCACAAAAGGCCAAATCCACCTACCATGTGTCATGACCATAAAGTTTCATTTCATGACCATGGAGTTCCACATGTCATCCTAACCATGTCACTACTAGGTGACATCATCTCATTGGTACACATTATTATTTTTCCACCTATCTTTTCCAAGCCATCTTTCCATGTTATTTGAGGACCACCTACTACTAGGAACCCTTAGGATTTAGGCTAAGTGCCATCCATTGTGAGAAATATCATTGAGAGGGGTATCCAACCAAGCACTTTTCATGTGATTTTAGGTAATATACATGTAGACATAATGCCTCCAAATATGGGATAATAAATACTCAACCACATAATCATAAGCTTAAAAGAAACAATCAAGACATCTATAAAAATATACGCAACATGCGTTAAACTCAACAATATCCCATGAAGTTGACATCACTTAATAGTAATCACTATATTTTACATCAATGACACATACTTCAAACATACTCAACAATATGCCCCTTTGGCATTGATGGAAACACTTCTTGACATTAATGGTGATTGATAGAAACACCACCACTTGGCAACGCTCCCCATATTAGACTTAAGAAACCATCACTTCATACTCACTCTCCATTTGTCTTCTCACTCTTATTTCAACTTAGAGGTGCCAACATCCCACTATATTCTCACTCTCCATCTGTCCATTCACTCTCCTTTTGGCTTAAAGGTGCCAATGGCCTATTTTTTTCTCAATATTTATATCTTAGATATCCAAATGTATGATCATTTTCTCACTTTTAAATCAATGGAAAAGGGATTATCAATTCCCCATATGACCACGCTCCCCCTAAATGGATGTGATCAGATGTTGATTATTCTACCCCTTTGACCAAAATGGCCAGCCAACTTAAACCAATTGATATGAAAACAAAATTACCATTTCATTGTACTTGGGTTTGTACTATACTCCCCCTAAACCATATATCTTATTTTCTTTCTAACTAGAAAACTCTCCTTCAACATATTTGGACAGCTACCCTTCTTTTATTTTGAGGAAATCTAGTGAAGATAAGGGTGAGACATCACTCCTAAATTATTCCTTAAATACTCAAAATTTTCTCGATAAATAGGCTCAGTGAATATATCAAAAACTTGTTCCTTTATTCATATATAATCCAATCTCACAATCTAATCGTCAACCTATTCTCTAGGAAAAAAATAGTTTATGAGAATATGCTTCGTCTTTGAGTGAAGAACAATATTCTGTTGTACTATACAACACCCCCCATTTATTTTATTATATGGGGACCCTTTTAAATTTTCTTTCCTTTAAAGAAATGGATCTTAACTCTAAAAATTATCATAAAATCCCAAAAATGGTGAAATACTAAGTTCACCACCCTTTCCACTTTAGGAATCTTGCAAATCACATATCGCAAACTACTTTGAACAAATGTTAAATATCATAAACCAACCCCAAAATGTGATAGCCGACCCTTTTTATAAAGGTTAAAGTGTTTACCTTAGAGATCCTAGTTATAAGGCTAATATTGAAAGTGAAATATAATTAAAATACTTCCCAAAAAGAAAGACATAACCACTTTATGATATATCCTAGATCGGAACTAGTATAAATAATTATCAATTATCATTTAAATCCAAAAATGCCTTTAAAAACTAAGAAAACATACAAAAAACCTTTAAAAAAGCACTTATATGTTACCGTACATCACATATCGCGAAAAGTGAAAGAATTTATAACTATAATGCATTTTCAAACATGAAATGTGAAATGAAAAATGCACAACATAATGTAGCGAAAAATATTTCCTTGCAGCAATTATTTTGCAATAAAGCCGCCGAGGTTAACCACCAAAGAGAAAAAGCTAAAGTTAAAGCCTGACATGCGATATTGCAATTTCGCAATCACATAATTGCATAAATGTTTAACAGAACTATTTTGCGCAATCTAATTTCTATGATGCAATATTTCTCGATTAGACGTAAAGTACGTGAAATTTATAAGCCTTAAATGAAACGTCAAATGAAACTTAAAGGAGTTTTTTTGTTTTAGTGGCTTGAGAAAATCAATAACTACTTTCATTTATGATGAGTTAAGAAAAATATATTTGAAAATATTTTGTTATCGTTAATTGGTTTTTGAATTATGTTATCTCGCTACCTTGTATTTTTCAATCTATTCTCACATCTTTGAATTTTAGGAAGTATTCCAGCGAAATGTCTCTTAGGAGGATCATGCAGAAGAAAAAGAAGCAGAGTACTACTAAATCTGAGACTACAAAAACTCTACCCATGTTCTTAGACACCACATGCAACAAAGATGCATAAGCGATGACATGGGAGGTTATGTACAATCTCCTCGGAGATGAACAACATTGAATTACTGAAATCAAACCAACAATTGATTCCTCAATGCCATCAATAGCTAAAATGAGTGATGTTGTATGATATTTCCTCCATAGGATAGCAGCAAGGCCTAAAATTGTACCACACACAAATATGGTCAAATGGGTAATCGACAACGTCAACATTGCAGATAGACAATTCAAAAATTCAAACATGGAACTCATGGGATATTTCACAGTGAAAGACCTGAGATAAATGTACCATATTCTAGAGCATCATAAAACATATGATTCAGCATTCGTATCTCAATTCGCCAAAGAAAATGATGAATCGTTCAAAATTATTCAAAGTTGGAGGTCCGCGGGTAACAAATTCAAAGAAGAAAAAATTGGTATGTACACTATTGATCCTTTATCAGCTCCTCATAACTACGCAGCCGCTATGTTATGTAGGTTATATGGAAAATCTAACAGTACCAACTTTTCAATACAATGGGCATCCCTAATAGATGCATGTGTAAATTCCAGTATAATGAACTGGGACACCATCCTATCTGACAATCTAGCTATGGCTATCTTAGGCTATCATCATAAAATAAATTCATCCCAAATAGCTTTCCCCCCATTTTATATGAGTGTATATGTTATGGATGCTATATGTTTCTGTACTAAATTTCCAATCATGGGCTAGAAATGGACAAGTCAAGACCCAAATCCCATTCATCTTAGTCACAAAGAGTTGTGGTATTCCTATTTTGCATCCCATTTTTAAAAAAATTGTCATGGTATTATGCTACCCATGCACCAACTCATTTTTGACAAGAAAGCCCCAAGGTTTTCCAAAGAAGCTAGTGTAGACCTACTCCCAATTGGGAAATTTTTCATTGAAAATTTTTTCACCAATATCACCTATATCATAATTTTTGGCAGTATTTCCAAGCCCCATGTACTTCCTTCATATGTCCCTGATAAATTGCTAGCAAGGGAAATTTCTTATCAGACAACAGGATAGGACCTTGTGAAGAGCCTCAAAGATTCAAAGGAAGCTTTATGGACAGTTTTCCCAGTGCAGTGTGGTGTTTTTACACTAAATGATTTTGGTCATGCAATAAAAAAGATTTAGAATATATAAATTTTGAAACTAGCCACCATGCCATGCAGGCAATATGATCCTAATAAAGTAGCTTACAATTTAACTGTGTCAATGAAAGTTAGAGCATTTATTCATGAGCCTGATAAATTTGAAGATTTATTTGAATCTACTCAGTCTTTTGAGCAAGTTATAAATTGGGAAAAGGTGAAATTGGATCCATCTGATTTCCACAAATTTCAAGAATTCAGAGGTAAAAGACTTGAACAAATTCCATTGAATTTGTTAAGCACCCAATATAAGGCTATACCAAGTGTCAGTATAAATACTGATGAACACAATTTTAAAGTAGGATCAATTGAAAATATAGATCAATCACATAAGGAAACATAAGCCACTATCAAAACTACTCAGAAATCAACACAACAGCAAATGGAAATTGATCGAATTCAAAGTGCTACTGATAGAGAAAAGGGAAATGATATGGAACAATGATGGGATGAATTTAGTCAAAGCCTCAAGAATAGAAAAGAAATAACGAAATTTCAAGGAACTTCAGAATTTCATACACCCAAGAAAACTCGGAGGATATCAAATCCAAAGATATAAGATACTCAAGAAACGGGGTCGCAAGAAGTTGAGATTATCCCTGCATTCCCTACAGCTGAGATTACCTTAAAAATAGAAGAAATCCCTCCTCTAGATGTGTTCTATAGTCCTAAGAATAAGGTTGTAGTGAGAAAACAAAGAAAGAGAAGGAAAGTCACAAATTCTACTGAAATATTACTAGGAAACGAATCAATGGAAGTGGTCTCGAAAGACACGACCACTGATCCAACATAAAATCTGACAAAGTTGTCACAATTTGCAGGAGCCTACGCCACAGCTACAATTGATAAAGCAGACGAAGTCTCACTTTTTTTGAAAGAGAAATAAGAAATAATCTCGAAGTTGGAGAAATATTTAGAGATGAAGAAAATTAATGTTAATAAACAAGCTAAGTTATAGCTATCTTAACTGCAAAAAGATACGAAAGCAATGAAAATAAAGTATGAAGAAGATATCACTACCAAGAATCTACAAATTGGTGAAATGTAGGAATCAATTACCAAATTCAAAGATGTACCAAGAAAATATGAATTTATCAAGGAGGCTTTAGAGCTAAACTCCCAACTGTCTATATAACAAGGTCTATTCTGTTAAATGATGTTTACTATTAGCCCTTATTTAGATACCAGTGAGAAATTAACAAATCAAGTAATTGATTAAAGGACTGAATATGAAGATTTAAACACTAAAATTTCAGATCAAATCACATGGAAAGAGTCAGATGAAGGAAGAAAGGAAAATATGCCTAAAATTGAGGAGACTCTCAAAGACATCTTGTTTACTGATTGGGATGTACAAATTAAACAAGAGGAGTGGGCAGTGACAAGAGCAACAGGGAAAACCAGGATTATTACATAAGCATTAATGCATACACATCATACCACCAACTTAGTTAAAGAAGGTGATTCACAGACACTGCCATATATATAAAAAATTAAATACAATTTGGAAAGAGAAAGATCAAGTTAAAATGGAATCAATAAAGCATATTTTTAAGACAGATTGGGAGGCTTATTGGCAATATCTCGTCAAACCACACAGTAAAATTATGACGTTGAATTGTTTAACAAATTCAACAGAAAAGATGTTTCCACTACTTACCGAAGTTGTATTTGCAGGACAAATCAAAACCAGAATAGACACCCCACCTCAAGTAAATCTTATGACCAACATTTGTGAACTTCAAGCTCAGCTGGCAAACAATGAAGCTTCCACATAGTATTGAATCATTAGATTTTTATATATTTATATTTTAAGTTGCTTATTAAGAGGAAGGTTGTTTAAAACCTCCTCTAGAATTTGTATAATCTATTTTAGTTATATTAGATATTAATTAAACTCCTCTCATGCATTTAGAGAGGGTTCCAAAAATTTATCAAAAACATCTTCAAAGGAATGCACTTCTGTATGTTTGTTAATGCCTTGATGAATTAATGGAACGAAGTCTGTTTTATTTTGATATTGAAGTTGTTTAACTAAAGTTTTGTTTTTGTACTCATTGAATTTCTTTGACTTGAAGAGGAGAAAGTACTACTATCGATTTAAATGAGTAGAACCTCACATATATGGTATTTTTACACATTACGTTAAGTTTTATTTCTTGAATTGATAGCCATCTTTTATCTTTTATTATGTATGAAAGTTGTTATTATAGGTAAATGTTAAATACACTTTTGTACTAATATTTATCTATGGTTACTTATCTCATATATGATCAAGCTTATGAATGTGATGTAGTTAATCAAAATAATTGTTTTTATATAATTTTTATCTTTTTCAACTATTGAATAGTCTTCATTACCAATTGTTGAAAGATATCTTTCTAGATCACATTAAAGAATGAATACTCTTGGATATATAGTAGAATATATATTTAGTTATTGCATATGATATATTAAATCATTCTTCCATTTGCATGTTATAAAAAAACACACCCTCATTATCCTTATTGGTAAACTGGTCCCTTTATACACAGTGGGAGCCACTACACCAAATCAAAAAGGACTTTCTATAAGGTTCGGACCGGGTGGTTTTCCCCTATGTTGTTGCAACAGAAATCCGAGGCTTCAACGGATTCTTGGATATAGTGACAACTCTTGTGTTGTCACATATAATGAGAAAGTGTTCATCATAAGGTACCTTCATGTCTTGTAATTTTTTCAGCTTCATCTAGAAAGTATAAGTACAAGTTTTTGCAACTATTATATACTCTTCTTTAATGGTAGAAAGGGAGGTATAAGTTTGATTTATTATTTATGAGGACACTAAATGATTTCTTGTGTTTTTCCTATCAGTTACACTTCCATCCCAATAAACATATATGTATGCAGTTAGTGGGAGTTTTTTACCCTTTGGATACCATAGACCATATCCCATTATGTCTTTTAAATATCTAAAAATCCTCTTGGTAGCTAAGAGATGACTTTCTTTGGGGGATGATTGATACCTTGTTACTACACCAACAACTTTAATAATTCTTGTTCTTTAGATTGTTAGGTATAAAAGGGTTCCAATCATTGATCTATACATTGTTTGAATTACCTCTATTGACTCATCATCTTTGTTGATTTTAAATCCAATGACCATAGGAGTACAAACAAGTGAGTGTTTTTACATTTTAATTTTTTTCAACATTTGTTTCAGTTACTTACCTTGGGAAATGAATATACCTTTTGTTGATTGTGTAATATGTAAGCCAAAGAAAAATTATAGTTCCCCAAGCATAGATATCTAGAATTCAACTTTCATTTTAGATGCAAAATTTTAGTTAAGTAAGTGTACATCACTACCAAAAATGATGTCATCAAGGTAAACAACAATAACTAATGATTGGAATTTCCATATTTGATATACAAATTACTATTAGTCATCCCTCTTTTTAAGCCTTGTTGCTATAGGCATTTTTCGAATCTTGAATTCCATGTTGTACATGCTTGCTTTAGTCCACACAATGCCTTTTTCATCTTCCACACATATTTAGGATTTTCTAAAAGTTGAAAACCTTCAAGATGTTCTACATGAATCTCTTCTTCAAGTTCTCCATTCAAGAATAATAATTTTACATCCATTTATATACCTAGAAATTTTTGTGATAAGAACATCCTTATTTCCTCTATTCTTTCTATAGGGAAAAAGTCACTTCAAAATCCAATCCTTCAACCTAAGAACAACCCTTGCATATTATTCTAGCCTTATTTATCACAACTTGTCTATCTCATTTAATTTGTTTATAAAGACCCATTTTGTTCAAATGAAATTTTTATTTAATGATCTTGAAACTAATTTCCAAGTCTAATTTTTTTTCCAGTTTCATCTTATTCCTCATTCATAGCTTTTATCCAATTCTCATGTTGGCTATCCTAAGAAAAATATTTTGGCCCAATCATGGACAACATAGTAATGTGAGCTTGAATGATGTTATTTATTAATATTCTTCAAGTTTGGCATGCTACTTTCATATTACCAATAATATAATTTGTAGGATGGTGCTTTTCTATGTACCTTGAGGTGGTTTTTGGGTAAGAACAATCTACCTCTTCTTCTTTCTCTTCTCTTGATTATTTAAGTTGTTCTGATTCATATTCACTACTAGTATAATAAAGTTCACTGATAAATATTAGTTGGTTTCTTTTGAGAGGTAACTCCACATCCACTCTCACGTTTTGCATAATATTTTATTGTATCATTTGTATCCCTTTCTCTTAGTAAAATATCCTAATAATATCCCTTCATTAGATCTAGCGTTGAAATTTTCCCAAATTTTCATCCTTAATCATGGAATAGCATTTGTTGCCAAAGAATTTGAGGTGTTTTATTTCCTTTCCCATATCATAATTCATAGGGAGACTTATCATTGTTGGACTTGAGATGTGCCTTATTTAAAGTATGGATGGTTGTATGAATAGAATTATTCAAAATGTACTTGACATATTTCTTTCATACAACATAACTTTGGCAATTTTTTGCATTGATCTATTTTTCCTTTCATTCAGAAAATTTTGTTTTTTAGTATTTCTACTTCTGAAATGTCTTCTTATTCCATGTTATACACAAAAATTATCAACTCATTTGAAGTAAATTCTCCACCCCTATTTGAAATTATACACTTCAATTTTCAATCAATTTTGTTTTCAAACATGGTTTTGAAAATATTAAACTTTTCAAATTCTTTAGAATTCTTCCCTTAGAATACAAACCATGTAAGCCTACTATAATCATCAATTATTAGAATAAAGTATTATTCAGCACTTGGAGTCTCAGTTCTTGGGGCCCTACATATGTTTGTATGCACCAATTGTAGCAGAACGATAGAGTGTTTTCTTTGGTCTTGAATGGAACTTGAATTTACCTTCCAATTTGACATGATTTACAAATCACATTTCTTGGCTTAAATATTTTTTTCAAGTCCCTTATAGATTTCTTTTTGTTGAGCTTCACTATATAGTCAAAGTTCATGTTTCCTAATATTTTGTGCCATAATAAAATCTCATCAAACTTCCCCAAAAAATCATTTTTAATTTTCTTCTTTTAATATTTATACATTTCTTGATGTTATTATAGATATTTCCACTACTTTCCCTATGTTTTCTGTATTTATTTCACATTCTTTGGAATGAAAAGTGACATCATACCCCTAGTAACACATTTGACTCACACTCAACATGTTGTGTTTGAGTCATCCACAAAAAGAACATTCTCAGCCTTACCTCTTCCATTTACCAAGATAATTGTGCCTTTTCGCATGATATTTCCCAGAGAATCGTTTCCAAAAGTAACACTACATGTCTTATCTTCTCTTAAAAACAGGAATTTTCTCCTATCACTAGTAATATTTTTAGAATATCCACTATCCATAAACTAGTAGCTACCTCTTTTTTGGGCATGTAAAACAACACCAGATTCTTCAATTTTTTCTTCCTTTTCTTCTTCCAAATATTGAGTTCTTCTCATGTTTTCTCAGTCTAAGTTGTTAATATAAATTTTATTATTATACACTCGGTTGTTAAATGCCCATAATTATGACAATTATAGCATTCAATAAAATAAAATAAACGAGAAAAAGGATTATTTTCCATGTGATTATGTTTACGTGGATTTACAAATATATTGTTTATGTTTGACTAATAATATTTATTTCTTATCTAATTATTTCCAAGATATGCACTACAATTTACAACTTTATGTCCAAAAATTGTAGATTAGTAATAGTAACCATGAAAAATATTTTGGTACTTCGGAGCTATTTTCCTTTAAGGATATGATTTGTTGATTCTTTGATGGGTTCCTCTTTAAGGGAAATAAGGCCTTTTTTCATTTCTCTCTTGATCTTTGTGGTTATTCAAATGGTCGTAGCTTGCAATCCTTTTTTTCTACTAGCTTCTATTAGTGTCCCTCATTACCTTGTTGTAATGTTATCCTTTTTCCTATTTTCAATTGTGATTGTTTACTTTGTCTGCTTCAATATAGTTGATTAGTTTTGTTATTGTAGGTTTCATTGGTATTTTCTGTCCATCATATCCCATACCATTCTTGATGAGGTGAGATCCCTATACACTCAAACCCATATAATTTGTTATATCATTTAATAAAATTCAAATTTTGGTTGAGACATGCTTGCATATTTTCTAATTATTTTCTATGGGAGACTACCTATCCCTCTATATTTTCACACCCCTTGCTCTTCTCTTTCAATTGTTTCAATAGAGTGTCTTCAATATTATTTTCTTATTCCAGCCACTTTCAAGAGATGAAGCAGCGAATCTTCATAGTTATCCATTTCAATTTTTTCTAGCATCTCTTTCTTCTTATTATTATTTTTCCCGAGCCTTTGAATTTATTCTAAGGAACTTATTAGTTCACCTTCCAAATCTACTTCATCCTCTTCTTCATTAGATTCAACTTGTCCTTCATCTAGAGTTTCTAAGGCCATGAACATGAATTCACTCATTATTTATTCATCATAGAACTATTAATCCTAATATTCTGAGGAATCTATATCTTCCTGGGTATATAAAATTTTCATTTGGAGTCATTTTCCTTCTTTACTTTCCTATATTTATCATTGTTTATATGATCATATCCATTCATTTCTTTCCTATGTGGAAATTTAGATGCACAATAACATACGTTTCCACAATTAAAATATTTGAATGGTAGCTTACCTTTGTACTATCAAAATCATCTTTTCACTTATTTCGACAAAGTTTTCCCCTTTTTCATTAGATCCATAGCTAGAGTCTTCCTAACCTTTTTCTCTACTTACCATCCTCATTTTTAGGTTCTCATTCCATAGATTTCCAATGTTCCATGAAAATGATCCAATGTTATTGCGTTGATATATTGCATCTCTTCTGTTGGCCTATGAATGCATGAAAAGTGGAGAAGGAGAAAGGAAGGGAAATCCTAACTTTCAAAGAGCTTCAAAGGAATCAATCTGCCTTTCAATTTAGTAGAAAGGGGAAAGTATTTCTGATAAGGTGTAATGGTGACCAAACTTCATTTCTTCCCTAATTCATCTCATTTATCCTCTTTACCTTCATATACCCTCTTTTTCCCTTAATTTTTTTCATTTCTAAAGTCCCGTGCCACATTTCTTTATCTGCAGCTCCGTCGATGTGATATAAAGGGACCCACATTCCCACATGAGCCTTTATCGTAAGAAATTCACTCCTTTCTGTTCAAAACCTTTATCAGCACTCAATTACCTTTTTGCATCGCCAACCTCTCCACTCATCGCACTTCGCTCCCTGCAAGATTTAAAATTTATCTCCCTGCACTTCGCACTTCACATGACATAACATTTAACCTTTTCTACTCACACATAAATCTTGCAATTTGTGATATGCGGGTGGCCCCACCTTCGTCCTGCCATCACACATCACCATTTTTACCATTTAACCTCTGCTTCCTCCCATATAAACTTTGGGATATGTGATCTGCGGGCGTGGTCCCAACTTCGTCTGTGCCATGTCACCTTCCCCGCCCCCACACTTCACACTTAGCAAAACATAACATTTAACTTTCGTTGCGTACACATAAATCTTGCGATTTACGATGTGCGGGGGGTCCCACCTCCATCTACCACATCACTTCTGTCCATCACATATTTTATCAGTAACCTCCTGCTGTTTATAACAAAGTCTTTTGATCCGCGATTTGCGATATGGATTTGGGACCCCACCTCTGCACCACATCATCAAGTCCCTTCCCTAGCCTTATTTCCACTTTTTTGAGTGTTAATAAGCCCCGCTAACTCCACTTTTTCTTCCACCATCCATGCCCCCCTCCGAAATCCAGTTCTTGGTTTGCAATTCAAAACACATCATGGGCTTTTAGGTGGAGCATGCAAGTATGGTTTATTCAGTTTGCCAAGAAAACCTCAACTAAAAAGCCAAACACGTGCAGTACGACTAGTAATTTCACAACTACTGAGTGGAATCATGAAATTTTGAGAGTGGAGGATTCTAAATAGTAAAGGGAATTATATGATGAAGGCTAGACCGACCGCCTATTCTCAGCCACTTCTCTCCACTCCTTTTGAATATTTTGGAATTTGGCCTCCATGGCCAACTATTTGGTTTGTTTTTACTGTTAGATAATGATTTTTTGTTGGTGAAATCCCAATTTCACACGATTCTGTTTTGATTCTTTTTTTATGGGAGTGATTGCTTGATGCATGCTCCACTAGTCAGTTAGGATATTTTTATTTAACATGTGTGGATCGATCATGAGAATTTTATTAGATCGTAAACCATGAAGGAGAACTCTATATATAGTGAGTTCTAAGATGAAAGAAGGGTTCTGGAATTTTTAATAATTTTGTTGTAGTTTTGTATGATTGTGCTCCTTGTGCTCTGAGATACATATTTGGGAGAGCTATTTAAACTTAATATGATATAGATTTGTTATTTGGATTCCCTATATAGCAATAAGTAGCATGTATCTGTTTCCTTCTGTTATCAGTAATCTTTTTTTTATGTGTAATCATATTTCATGGTATGTTGCTTTGATGGTTCGTGTAATGTAGCTGCCAGTGGTATGAAATTTTATTCATGAATTCCTATTTTTATAACACTCAGGTGTTAACACTCATGTAATAAGCTTATTGCACTCCCTTAATTTGCGCTCCATGAACCTCTATTGTTGTCAATATCTCATTCACATTCGCTTCCTCTGAGTTCACGAGGGGACAGATTCTTAATCCTCTTAAGATTTTCTCTTGTGGGTTCCTTCTCCATGCTTTCTCAATGCTTAAGCATATTTTTAAGGATTTTTCTCATTGTTTTATACTTGGACCATTTGAAAGCCATCAAGCCTCACAGCTTCCGGAGCCCTCTCGCAGTATAGGGAATTCACATGAATCGACTCCAAGGTCTTCTCCATCCTTGAACCACCAAAACCATTATTCTCTTATTCCATATTTTATCAGAGGCATCCTTATGGTTTTCTAGATTTAACCTATGATTTTAAGATGTCCTAGGAACTTGTCTTTTGCAACTCAAGGCCATCTCTAGGAACAACAACATCTTTTTGGTGTCGTTGTCGGGGACACGAAATAGAAAACCTTTTCCCTGGGATATGACATTATATTCACCCTTCAATTATGTGAGAATGAATGGTTGAGAGTTGCATAGCCCTCACCTTGGCGACTCCACTGTAAAATAGTCCCAATCAGAAGTAATCTTAGCTTTCACTAGGTGTCACACCAGATTTAGATCCACCATCTACCTCCACCTCTAAATCAGATGGTTGTGCTGAGTTTCCTTTTGAAAAAGTATGCCCCCTTGGCCCTCCCTCGGCCTCTAAATGATATGCCATAATATTATTTAAAGCTCATGCCTTGGTTCACCGGGGAAGATAGTAATTCTGCGCAAATACATATTGAAAACTTCTACGCCTTTGCTAAGAATGTAAATGTAGAACACTTAGATGTGGTATTAATTATTTTCATCCAATCCTTGGAGGGAGAAGCCCGAAAATTATTAAAGTCTCCAACCAAAAACACAGTCCACACTTGGGAAGAAATGGAAAATTTATTCACATTGAAACGGGGAGAAAATAGGGACCATGGATATGTCCTTGTAAAGTTCAATACTCTCAAGAAGAGACACAATGAGTATGTAACAAAATTTATAAAGAGGTTCAATAAGCTCTATAATAACCTCCCTGCTAAAATAAAGCCTCCCCAAGAAGTTGTTAAGGTGGTTTTCACAGGAGCTTTCGAGCCGGAGTTTGGGTTCACCTTAAGAGAAAGAAGATCAACATCTATGAATTAGATCTAGACTGATGCATTGAAGGTAGAAGAAAACTTTGCTTCTAGTGGTAAGTTCAAGGGGAAGACAGAACATGAAGCTAGAATAAAGAGAAGGGAGGAGGCTTCTACTTTTAATCAAGAGAGGTAATTACATGAGCATAAAATCAAAGAGATGAATAAGTTGATCAAGAAATTCTCAAATAAGCTCATTAAGCTTTAATCGGACACCAAGAATTCCCATCCTCATTCCAACCAAATGATTCCTAACTGGGGGTTTAATCCTCAATATCAAAGGCCCCCTCTGTAGCTATTGCAATAGGTCGAGGAAGTCACAAGCAGCCAAGAAGATCAATTCCTAGCCTAATTTAATGATGAGGAGGGTGAACCCATCCTGAAAGGGGAACAAGAAGAAGAGGAAGTCCCTCTAGAGGATGAAGAGATTGAAAATTACTGCAGATAATTCGTGGACTTCATGCAGGCTCAACTCCATAAGAAGTATTACCTTAGGTCCTCCAGAAAGAGAACTCGAGGGCAAGAAAAAAATGAAGAGTTGATATCAAGAGAAAAAACCCCTCCTAGTCCTGCTAGTAAAGGGAAGAAATTGATAGAAGAGTCAGTGCCTCATAAGGCCACTACATCCACTTCCACAAAGCAAGGAGCTGATCCTCCCAAGGATAAGAAGCCCACATATATACCCTTGAAACCACCTGACCCTCCTAAAGAGCAGTTCGAAGAAGCCATTACAGAAAAAGGGCCCACACCCTTTAATCTCCGAGAAGAACAACCCATGTTGGTTTTTGGGCTAAATGTAGAGAATCAACTTCTAGCCTATGTTGAAGAAGAGGGAGGTGATATTACCCTCCATGAAGAAGGATAAGAGCAGGAGTATCTCCGAGAGGACAACACTAAAAATTAACAGCAATTTGGTGATCCAGAAATAGAGGCAGCAAAGCTTAATTGTCTAGATCCACAAGAGCACCTTCAGCCAGTAATGTTGTATTCATAGATTGAACACCAATCAAGTGTGCCCAATGAAAGCCAAGAAATATTTCCAAAAGAAAACCAATCAGGTTTACCGATTGAAGACCACTCAAATATTCTTTTGGAGTGTGAAGAAGATCATAAAATTTCTTCATCATTAATTTATTCTTGGGAGAATAAGGGGGAGTCACAACAGATTGTTACAAATCATGTTCCTTCACCCAAAATTAATGAGAGTTTGTAGCTCCCTTGTAAACTTTTGTGTGACAAAGAGAAAGACAAGGAACACTTAGATCACTTGACTGTCGTGGATAGTAAGGAAAAACAATTTGTTCCCTTGTTGTTCGAAGAGAATCAGTTTCAACACACTAGCAAAGCAGCAGTTTGGAATGACGTTTTTTTTGTTGTTACAAATATTCTAGAAGATCTTATGTTGCATGCTTATCATGATCCTTTGGCCAGTGTATTGCAGTCATCAATAATGGTAGAATATGAGGTATGTATCAGGATGTCTGTTCCACCATGGCAAGGTAAAGTTAAAAATTGGTTTGAGAATCTTTCAGCTGCTAGCATGAGAAATTTCCATCAATTCATGAAAATTTTCCTAGGTCGATGGGTAATCATGGGAAATGTCTTTCTTATCATATAGGAGTATGAACATTTAAAATGACAACTAGGGGAGACAGGACAACATTTTTCAGCAAAGTTCAATAAGGTGTATCATTCAATGGCTGCTGATATAAGGTCACCCCTAGCAGTAGCTCTCTTGTAATACTCAGATACCTTTAATCCAGAGATGGCATTCCAAGTAAGAGAAAGAGACACTACAACCCTTGAAAAAATGAAAAATATTGTAGTTGATGTGGAGATGAACCCGTTGAACAGAGAGGCAATGTTTAAAACAGAGGAAGATTGGTCCAGTTTGACTCTCCACCTTTTTTCCTTAATTCATCTGATAAAATGAAAACATGTTTCGAGTTGTTTGAAGACATGGAGAACACATGTGTAGTACCAAGTTATGAGGTTGGATCAATTGGGTCAGAATATTTAGAAATAGGTTAAGTGAATTTTGATTCAGTGGCTATCCATATTGAAAAATTATTCATCACAATGCCATCTTACCTTTCCAGCATTTTTGTTTTTGTTCAGGTTTACCAAGCTCCTTGCAAAAAATATCAGGTTGAGAATTCCTATCAGATACCATTAGCAGTTTTTTTCTTGAGTTTGCTGAAAAAAAATGAAAGAGTAAGGTTATTAGAGCAATTTCTTGCCTGGTTACACTGGCATTATTGTATCATTTAGAATAACAGTAATTCCAGTAGATTAGGGTAGGTAGGTGTGCAAATAAGCTCAGTGCTATGCAAATATTTCCAGTTTAGTTTCAGATTGCTTTATAGTTTTCAGTTCAAGTGTGTTTCAGTTTCCAGTTTCAGCATAGTTCAGGTTTCAGCATTCAAAATTTTCAAGGTGTGGAAATGATTTATGTTTTATACAGTTGGTAATGCACATCTCAGTTGTAGTTTCAATTCATGCTTACAGTATGCATTTGCGACTCCATAAGCCTAATAAGGCACAAGCATTCTGGTTTATAGGTTCTCAATACACTTAGAACAGCACGTTGTCCCCAAATGGACTCAATGTTGGCCTGTGACTACACGCAAAGTGAAGAAGGAGAAAAGAAGGGAAATCAATCTCACAGGAATCAATTTGACCTTATCAAAGAGCTTCAAAGGAATCAATCTCCCTTTCAATTCAATAGAAAGGGGAAAGTGTTGTTGATAAGGTGTAATGGTGACCAAACTTCATTTTTTCCCTTCATATTTTCCATTTATAAAGTCCCACGCCACATTTCTTTATTTGTAGCTCTGTCGATGCGATATAAAGGGATCCACCTTCCCACACTTGCCTTTATTGTAAACAATCCACTCCTTTCCATTTAAAACCTTTATCGACACTCAATTACCTTTTCGCACCGCCAACCTCTCCTCTCATCGCACTTCGCTCCTCACAAGATTTAACATTTACCTCCCCGCACTTTGCACTTCGCGGGACATAACATTTAACCTTCGCTGCTCACACATAAATCTTTCGATTTGCGATGTGTGGGCAGCCCCACCTCCATCTTGCCATCGCACATCACACATCACCCTTTTTACTGTTTAACCTTTTCTTTCTCCCATATAAACTTTGTGATATGAGATCTAAGGGCGTGATCCCACCTTCATCCATGCCACGTCACCTTCCCCGCCCCCGTACTTCGCACTTCACAAATCATAACATTTAACTTTCACTGCGCACACATAAATCCTATGATTTGCGATGTGCAGGCGGTCCCACCTCCATATGCCATGTCACTTCTTCCCATTGCATATATTATCAGTCACCTCTCACCATTTATAACAACGAATCTCGATCCGCAGTTTTAAATATGGATTTGGGACCCCACCTCCGCGCCACGTCATCAAGTACCTTCCCTAGCCTTTATTCTACTATTTTAAGTGTTAATAAGCCCCACTAACTCCCACTTCCACCATCCATGCCCCCCTCTGAAATTCGGTTCCCGATTTGCAATTCAAAACATAACATGGGCTTTTGGGTGGAGCATGAAAGTATGGTTTATTCAATTTTCTTAGGAAACCTCCACTAAAGAGCCAAGCATGCGCAATACAACTGGTCATTTCACAGTTGTTGTGTGGAAATCATGAAAGTTAGAGAGTGGAGGATTCCAAACGACGGAGGGAATTATATGATGAAGGCCAGACCATCCTATCTATTCTTAGCCACTTCTCGCCACTCCTTTTGAAGATTCCGAAATTTGGCGCTAACTATTTTGTTTCTTTTTACTGTTAGATAGTGATTTTTTGCTGGTGAAATCCTGATTTCACCTGATTTTGTTTTGATTATCTGTTTACGGGAGTGATTTCTTGATGCATGCTCCACTAGTGAGTTAGGATATTTTATTTCACATGTGTGGATCGATCATGAGAATTTGATTTGATCGTAAAACCTGAAGGAGAACTCTATATGTAGTGAGTTCTAAGATGAAAGAAGGGTTCTGGAATTTTGAAGAATTTTGATGTAGTTTTGTATGATTGTACTCCCCATGCTCTGAGTTACATATTTGGGAGAGCTGTTTAAACTTAATATGATACAGAGCTGTTATTTGGATTCGTGATGGAGCAATGAGTAGTATGTATATGTTTCCTTCTGTTATCAGTAATCTCCTTTTTATGTGTAATCATCTTTCATGCTATGCTGCTTTCATGGTTCGTGTAATGTAGTTGCCGGTGGTCTGCAATTTTATTCATGAATTTGTGTCTGTATAACACTCAGTTGTTAACACTCATGTATTAAGCTTTCCACACTCCCTTAATTCGCACTCCACAAACCTATGTTGTTGTCCATATCTCATTCACATCTGCTTCCTTTGAGTTCACGGGGGGACAAATTTTTTAATCCTCTTAAGCCTGTCTCTTGTGGGTTCCTTCTCCATTCTTTCTCAATGCCTCTGCATATTTTTAAAGCTTCTGCTCATTGTTTTATACTTGGCCCATTTGAAAGCCATAAAGCCTCATAGCCTCCTGAGCCCTGTCATAGTATAGGGAATTCACATGAATTGACTCCAAGGTCTTCTCCATGTTTGCACCACCAAAACCATTATTCTCATATTCCATATTTTATCAGAGCCATCCTTTTGGTTATCTACATTTAACCTCTAATTTTAAGATGTCCTAGGCATTGGTCTTTTGCAACTAAAGGATGTCTCTAGGAGCAACAGCATCTTCAATGGCTAATAAATTACCATTGAATCTGAAACGAAGAGATCTCAAAGAGTTTTGAACCACAAAGGAATCACCCACATGTTCAAGTCCTCTTATGGCATTGACTATTTCATCCACAGGAAGGAAAATTTTGGCAATGTCCTCATCCCATTCATATTTAACGATTCAAATTGGATTATATAGATTTGGAGTTTGGTTTATTGACCTTACTATCACCTTTGTAGCAACTTATTAGTAGGTCCCATATTTCTTTGGATATTTCTGCAGTGCATTAATTTAACCAACACAAATTCAAGCAAACCATTTAGGATTACATTAATTTACTTAGCATTGTAAGTGAACTCAATCTTATCATCTTTGTCAAGAAATAAATTTGGATTTACACCCTTTTTCACTACATCATAAACATCTCCATGCAATTTTTCTACTCTATCTATAATTTATGAGATCGATCTCAGGGTTTTTACTTTAAAATCAGAATGGTATTGGTACTTCACTCCAGTTTCAAATTTAACATTCATATATTTACGCAAAAATATAATAAACTCATTAAAAATAATAGCAGAAGCCTTCAATTTAACCTAATTTAGGCATGTGAAACTCAATATTTTTTTAGATATTTAGCACTTAGATGTTATTTCAAATTTCCCATATGTTTGTAGTTGATTCCAAGAGCTTAACGCCAAAGGCACATAAGCAAGTTCCCTTGTCACTTAATGATTTTCCTTTTATGATTAAATTATCAAAAATTCAGACGATCCAAGTTCTAAAAGGCTAGATGTTGCGAGGTCTGAATTTCTCTCAAGCCTGCAAATAAAAATCTGTTAAAATAAATGAACTCTACCTTGATCTACACATGTCGTTGGGGTCCAAGATAGTGTTTGGCCTGGTCCAGAGGTGTGATATGCCGAAGGGCCTGAGCATACTGAGAGACCTGAACAAGTTCAAGGTTTGAATATTTCGGGAACTTGAATAGTTTCCAAATATACCAAGGCTATGTCTCACACTGGTCCGAGACTTCGGTACTTCGGGAAAAATTCAGTTACAGATTTAAAGAGGCATTGAATACGTTAATATATCCGACGCCAAATATATATTTTTATACTTGTTTATTTCGTCGATCTGGAGGTCTAGGTTGGACTAACTTGTGCACACATTGATATCCACTAGAAGTAGAAGGGTTTGGATTCTATCTACCAACAAATTTTGCGACATAATTCTCCACAACTCTGTTAATTAACAGATGCACCTATGAAACATTGAATACAATTCAATATGCAATTAAAATTCTCTCTCATAAATTAATAAAGGATTTTATGTGAGGCATAGTATGGTTTTATGATAACCAAGGAAAATTAACATTGTGATGCAAGGTTAAAAACTCGAAAAATCATGAATATATATATATATATATATATATATATATATATATATATATATATATATATATATATATATATATATATATATATATATATATATATATATATATATATGTATAAATAATCATGATTGATACATAGGTTGTTAAAAGAAGCTAAAAATTCTGATAAATCATCAAAAGAACATCACATGGTTCTACTCTCGCTCCTCGGTATCTCTTCTCACACACCTGAGAAATGTTATTTTCTGTTTTATCCTAATAAAATATTCGCTGGCCTCTCTTTCTTGTGGTCTTGAATTCAATACCAAAAGAATGAGTCTTGAATTGCATGCTTTTCCTCATTATTGTGTTTTTGAATTGCATGCTTTTCTTTCTAGATCTCAAACTTTATACTATTATTTTTCACTTGTTTCACTATCTTGCTATTTTATTACTACTTGCAATATGTGAGTAACTCAATAGTGAAATCAATATCTCTTTTTGGTGGTAATCCATAAATTTCATGTGGAGACACATCCTTAAACCCTTTTAATACTTTCATATCATCTAAGTTTCTTGCCTTAATTTCCTATGATAAATCTTCTAGATGTACAATAAATAATTTAGAACCTGTTCTAGAAAATATATCAAGTTGTAAACTTAATATTTATCTAGTAAAAACTGGTCTAGGTATAACCTTAAATATCTACCTCTCCCTCATTTATGGTATATATGATAGTTGTGTATAAGTAGTTAGTAATTGAACTGCATCTTTCTAACCAGTACATTGTAAGATCCTAAGGGTAAAACATCATGGTTCATTACTTTTCTACATCCATTTAAACTAATAAGACAACATTTGATCAAGCTGGTAATTTTCGTTTTAGTACCTATGGCCAATGGACTAGCCAATTTTTTTTATATTTTTATATGTTTAACTTACATTTGTCCACAATTTGAGGACTGATATAACTTAAGTTGGATCCCGGATTTATTAAAATACAGACAATTTGGTTTAAGAGAATACCTTATATTTCAATCATACTGGAATAATTTTCCTTATTGTTCTTTTAGGGCTACATTAATTATAATAATTCTTCCATGCCGTTCACTAAGGAGGCTTTTTTGGAATTCTAGAAGGCTTGAATTGATTTCATATTGTATGAACAAATTTGAAGTAGATGAGATTTTCCAAAACCCTAACATTTCAATGGTTCCCATTCTTTTCCATTAACTCATTTATTGTTCAAATCTATTGGTCTAGGCCCTATCCGATTTGGAGTCTTTTGCTATTGATTATTAATTTTATTAAAATTTTGGTTCTAGTGTTTTTTAGGAGAATTTTTAAAGGAATTATATTTTAAACCTTTTCTTCCTTGCATAAATCTATCCTTCTCCATGTTTAGCCAAGATCTTGTATATTCATTTCTTTACTTAAATTGTTGATAACAAATTCTAATTTTTGGATTGTTTCATTCATTGTTTTAGGTCGTAATCTTAATTTTCTCTTTAAAGGAAAGGGGAGGAAAACTAATAAATCATTTATTTTTATCTTTCCTCATGAATATAAGGTATGTATTGCAAGACATGGTTAAATTTTTCCACAAGTTCATCCATGGTCATTTTAGGAAGTCTTAGCTCATGGAATTATCTTTCTTTATCATCATAGTATCTCTCTATCAAATACTCTTCTTTCAAGAAATTTTAAAACTCTTCCCAAATCATAGTATTTCCCTTTATATTATGCATAATCTTGATCTTCTCCCACCATAAGGATGCCTTTCCTTGCAACTAATAAGTGGCTAATATAACTTTTAAATTTCTAGGACACTTGTACACTTGAATTTTTTTTTTCATGTTAAGTAGTCATGTATTTGTTGTTTCCTTTGACTCACAGTTATAGGTTGGAAGTATAATATTTTTAAAATCCCGTGCAATTCCACCTTTTGTTTCTTTCCTTGAATAGGTAATGTTGACAGAATTTTAATTGAATCATGTTTATATTCCTCTTCATCTCTAGTTCTAACCTCCTTACTCTTGTTAATTTTTCTTTTGATTTTTCTATTTATATGAATCCTCCCTATCTTCCACCTCTACAATTGGCTCAATTTTTTTTGGATTAGACTTATCAATTAAATATTTTATGAGTCTTTCTTGCTCAACATTGGCTTCCAACAACTTTTCATTGTATACTCTAATACTTCCTATTCTAGTCTTAGCTATTTAACCATATCTAATAATTTCACTTTAGGAGGTGATGTTTCTCTTCCTAACTCTACCCAGATTTGATCTTCTCCAACAATAGATCTTGCTAATGGTTCAACCATCATTGTTATCACCTATACTCTTTACTATGTAAAACAAAACATTTATTTTTCTAAATAGAGGATTTGATTTTTTTTATAGGCCACATTATTATAACCTATAGCTCTAATACCACATGTAATTTACCACAAAGTTTACAAAAAATGCACACAAAAAAAAATATTTTAGTGTTATTACACACTTTACTTGATTCATCATCTCGAATGTATACACTTAATTAACTTTTCTTATGCATAAATAGCTAAAACATACGTCATACTTTATCATTCTAGCTTTGGACTTCCACCACCAAATTAGTTCTTCTAAACATTAAGTAGATAAAATTTATTCCATAAGATTGTTTATTAGAAGACCTTGTATGATAAAAAAAATTGTTTAGAAGAATTGGTGTGGCTATGCCACCCTATCACCATATAAAGTGTAAATATGTTGTTATTTTCATAAGAACCTTGCACGTTGGAGGGGTATGTTACCCAGCTTATGTTAAAACTCTTGGTTTATATTTTCTTGAAAATGTTGTGAAAATTTGGAAACTCACTAACATGCCTTTTTCAATGAATATGTTTTACCATTATGTCATTCCTCAACCTTATGTTTTGATAGTATTGGTCCATGACCCTATGTTGCTATTCCATGTGACTATGGCAATGTTGTTTGTTCATCATATGGCACTTAGGTTATTCACATGGTATGTTAGATAGGGGACAGTCTAGAATAACCGATGGAATCCAACAATGGAAGATCACTCAATGGATGGTTAGAAATGCTACCCCACCCCCCATTCCCATCCTCTTATTCCACTTGTTTTGTTGGGATCTATCATCAAGCACTCTACAACTTGAATGGGGTTTCTCCTTTCTCTTTGTTCTCAAACCCTTTAACTCCATAGACATTTTCTTCTAGATGTTGTGCCAATTAACCTATAGGTAGAATGGTCTAGGTTAGGGAACATAGAGGGCTTCTAGACGCTTACTTTATTTTCTTGATTCCCCGATGGCTTCTATGGAATCACAGGTAAAGGAATTTCCACACTTTAATTCTTGTTCTTGTTGTATTCCTTATTCTTATCTTTTGTATTTCCCTTTTTTATTTGGGGTGGTTTTAGACTAAACAAGATAGAGGCTCTTGTGCATGTTTTGATAATATTAATGGGTATCTTGTCCCTTCACCCATCATATAATACTCTTTCTCCACTTTGATGATAGGCGTGGTGATCCCATTTGGTAAACCTTTTCATCTTAAAGGAAAAAATTTCTCATAGTTTTGGGGTTTGGCATAATTGCTTGCCATGGAAAGGTTCTTTCTGAGGTAAAAACATACAGTTGGGGTTTGTACCCTTAACTTATTTGTGTTATTCTTAGTTACTTTGAAGTTCTTATATACAAGTTATTACTTTTAACTTATTAATTCCTGAATACATGGACCTAGGTGGAAATACCCTAATGTTCCTAATACAAATATCAACAATGAGGGATTTTTGGTATCTTTTAGTAATTATCAATGTTAGGGATTTTATACTCCTACAATTTTTTCTTAACTTCTTCAATATTATCAGGTACTCCTCTTTGGTCCTTGTCTTTATTTAATATTTCTTCCTATTTAAACCCTTAATTAACAATAATCGAAGTTTGATGCTATGGTGTCTGTATTTCTTCTTTAGGGAAGCCACAACGACAATATAGCCTCGTGTCACCCTACGTCACAAGTAATTACAAGGTTCTTTTGTTTATTTTTCTTAAAGAGTTCAAAACTAGTTCTTTCATTTACAAAACATAGTCAATTATTCATTCTTATGGAAATAATCCCTCCACAAGCATTGGAGGTCTCAACGACGAGGGGGATTTTGATCAGGTATATAACCAAAGTTGTATTTTCATCAATTTAACTCAATATTTTGTAAAAAATTAAATATGGTATACTAACTAAGGATCTTTCCTTTCTTTCTCTAGGTTGGATTTACTATTTTTGGGTTATTGTAATATGAAATTAATACTTGAAGTTCACACCATCTACGTAGTTGTCATTTAGAGTCTTTTACTTTTCTAGTCCATGATATATCTAATCCGGATATTTTCCATCATCCTATTACAACCATAAACATAATTGGGATAGTTATTACCTGTGGATATTTTTGTAGTTTCCTTTTAACACTGAGCTAGCTAATGCCCAATCTGTCAATGTATATGTATATATATATATATATATATATATATATATATATATATATATATATATATATATATATATATATATATATAGATATTTACTGCATTTCTAACACTAAGATAAAATCTTTATTTAGATACATTTATTGTGATATATGTACTATTATATATTTACCTCGCACAATAGAATTCTCGTGTTCTAATGTACCTTTAATTGTTGTGCAAACAACTTGCTTCTAATTGTTTAAATTGAAGACTTGAATTAGTACTTTTAGTGTACATATAACTCTAGATTTTGTCTTTGCATAATTACATAGGGATTAACCCTTGTTCTTTTCTATTTGAAAAAGGTAGCCTTTATTTATATAACCTATTCAGGTTTATTTATTAATATCTTCTATTAATCCTTCATCCCAATTGAACTTGAAGTTTCTTTGAGTAATATTGGTGCAGAGAGGGATACACATAAATTTTCACTGAACCATGTGTTTTCTACACTTATACTTCCAAGATTTTTACAAAAAGGGAAGAATTGCATTTTTTAAAGGTTATTATGGAGGATATTCTCCTTCTTTGACTTGAAACTATGTTAAACTTTCTCATAGTATGTAATAGGTACCAACATCCATAGGTAGCTATTTTACTTTATTTTATAACATTTAAATATAACAAAAATTCATGTAAAATATTTAGTTACTTAAAAAAAATACTCTAAGGCATTACCTTCTACAAGACCAACTATTTATCCTTCTATCTTGACACTATTTAAATCAATTATTCAAAATATTAAAACAAAAAAATTTGTTCACTTTTCTGAGTATTTGGAAATATAACATGAGAAAGCATGAACCTCCAAATTACTGAAATAATACAACAAAAATTCACCCCAACTATTAGGAATATTAATCAATATTATATATTTTTCCTCCTTAGACCCTAGCTACATCTAGCTAGTTTGGTGTCTAAAATCTCTTGAATTTTCTCATGTCCAGTTCTTTTATCCATTGGATACTATTTCCTTCATTATACCTCATTTCTCTTCCACAATCCTCTTTCTACCACACCACATGAACTTTATCTCTTGTCATGCTATCTTTTGAGGTTGGGAATGTTGGAAAATATGGAGGTTTAATATTCTGACAATTGTCACTTCAAAAATTGTCCCTTCTTGGACTCTAACTAATTTAACTGATTTCAAAATAGTAGGATAACCATCCTAGTGATGTGGTGGCTCATTATATATTCAAATAATCAAATATTTAATTCATAAAAACATACAAATACTTATATATATCATTAATAATATCTAATGTAGTTTTATACCTATAGAAAAAATTATGTTTTAAATGTTAACAAGCAACATAAAATCGTAAAGTTTCATAAAGAAGTAGTTACATTAGAGGCATTATGTTTGCCCTCCCCTTAAATGAACATCATACTTAGTGTATTTCCTTTGTATACCTAGCCTCTTCAAAAGTGAAAGAAATACTTCTCATGTTTTCTCTTCCATCTCCTAGGTGGGCTCCTCAGGGCCAAATTTCTTCCATCGCACTTTAGCATGAGTGATGGCTCGATTCTAGAGTAAAATTTTCCTCCTATATATAATTTTCATAGGCTCGATGTAGAACTCACCTTATGGTTTTACCTATACCACATTCTCATCAATAATATGTGTTGGATCATGAACATGTTTATTTAAAAGTGATACATGAAATACATTGTGTATTTTTATGTGGGACAATAATGCTAGTTGGTAGGCCACTAGCTCTACTCTAGCTAGTATTTCAAATGGCCCATAAAATATGGGTTTTAACTTATCATAACTTCCCAATTTGAAAGTACTCTTATTGGGTCTAAATTTAATGTACACATGCTACCCCACTTTGTATTATTTATGAGTCCTTCTTTGCTATGCATAACTTTTCTACCTATCCAACATTGCCTTTAAGTTATGTTTTATGTTTTTAAATATATGTTCCATTTCCTAAAAGAGATCGGGTCCCAAAACTATAATTTCCTATGATTGGCTCCAACTCAATGGATTATGCCACTTTTTTCCATAAATTAATTCAAATGGGATCATCTTAAGGTATTCGTGATAATCGTTGTTATAAGAAAACTCAACCAGGTGTAAGTAGTCTTCCCACTTAATAGGTTGGTTCATCACATACATATGGATCATATACTCAAAATTATAATTAGTCATTCCAGTCTTCCCATATGTTTGAGAATGGTAGGCATTGATGGAATTCAGTTATGTACTCATCCATACAAAATTTATCTTCCAAAAATTGAAGGTAAATTTTGCATCTCTATCATATATAATTTTTTTTGGTGTTCAATGCAATCTAAAACTATCTTTCATGAAAAATTCAGCTATATGAATAGCTTTGTAAATTCATTGAACATGTATAAAATGATTGTATTTAGTCAATTTATCCACTACAACCATGATTGAATCATGTTGTCTGCTATTTCTAGGTAGCCTTGTAAAAAAATATAAAGAGATAACTTCCCATTTCCCTTCTAGAATGGGAAAGGGGTTCAATAATGTGATAGGATTCTAATTTTCAACCTTCACTTCTTGGAATTCCCGACACTTTACTAAGTATTCTACTAATTCTCCTTTCCTTCCAAGATAAAAATATTTGTATTTGAGTTTTGTAATAATTTTATGATATCTAGGACGAGCTAAAAAGGATTTTATGATGCTCATATATAACTAATTACACGATTTTAGACACATTAGGAATGTAAATTCATTTTCTTAAGGTTAACATGTCATATTTATTTGACACATATTCTAATTTTTCTATTTAGTTAAATTCATTCATAGAATTTTCCTATAACTATTTATATATTTGATCCTCTAAGGTTGATTATTTAATTTTCTCAACAAGGTTTGTTTTAACACTACATGAAAAAAATTCACAACCTATTTTACACTTTTATTGAATGCATATGCCATTTTATTTTATTTTCCTTTAATATGTTTGATATCAAAATTAGAATCACCTAGGAAACCTATCCATATGGCCTATCTAGAATTTAAATTGGGTTGGTGAAAAAGGTAATTGAGGCTAACGTGGTCAATAATCAATGTGAATTTCCTTCCTAACAGGTAATGGAACCACATATTTAGATCATATATTAACATGGTCATCTCTAAATCACCATGGCCATCTCTAAATCATACACAACATAGTTCTTTTCATTATCTTTCAATTTCCTAGATTCATAGGTTATCACATAGTTATTATGAATCAACACCTCACCTGATCCTTCTATCAAAGCATATTTACATACTATGTATTTATTATTAGAATAAAAATTTTTAATTATTGGTGCTAAAGTTAATAAATTCTTTAATTGTTCAAAACTTTATTTTCACTTATGATTCCACACAAATTTGACCCCTTTTTTTCTATAAAGAAGTTATGGGGTAGGCCAACATAGAAAACCCTTCAATAAATCTATGATAATATCTAGTAATACCCATAAAATACCTAGCATCTACTACATCTTTAGGGACAAGAAAATTAATGATTGATTTAACCTTTTTAGGATCTACTAAAATTCCTTCTTTCGAAACTACATCTCCCAAATATTTAATATGATCCTCGTAATATCACACTAACTGAATTTGGATGAAGCATCTGAGAGACAAAATGGAAGTATAGTAAAAACATAATGTCCAAATCTAACTCTAAAGGAAATTTTACATATATCCTCATCTTTAATTCTTAATTGATGATAACCTTTTGTTAAATCTATTTTGGAAAAGAGAGTGGCTCCTTTGCCTTATCAAATAGGTCACTAATTCTAGATAGTGGATATTTTTCTTTAACAAACAACTTATTTTGCTACCTAGAATCAATATGAATTCTGAAAGTACCATGTTTATTCTTCAATAATAGCAATAGAACCCCCCATGGTGAAACAGTTGGCCTAATATATCCCTTATCCAATAGTTATTGAAGTTTCATTTTGAGTTCCATCAACTCTTGTACATAAGTCATTCTATAAGGTGCCTTGTACACCCATGTGACCCCATGTATTAGCTTAATAGTTAAATCAATATCTCTTTTGGGAGTTAATACAATAATTTCATCAAGAAATACATCCTTGCACTCTTGTACTACCTTCATATCATCTAAATTCTTTCCTTAATTTCCTGTGTGAATTATTCTACCTATATATAAAATAATTGAAAACCCTTTATAGCAAATATTTTAAGTTCTAAGGATGATATTTTCCTGGTAGAAATTGGTCTGGGTATACCCTTAGTTATTGTTACCTCTCCCTCATTTTTCATAAGGGTGATAGTCTTGTCTAACCAATTAATAATTGATCTATGTTTTTCTAATTACTAGTTAATTCCTAATATTACATTATAAGATCCTAAGTGTAAAAAAATGAGGTTAATTACCATTTTATATCCATTCAAATTAATAAGATAATCTTTGACCAAGATGGTAACGTCTGTTTTAGTAGTTATGGCTAATTGGGCCAGCCAAGAAATTTTGTATTTTCTATGTTCAACTTACATTTGTCCACAATTTGAGGACTAATATACCTTAAGCTCACTCCTCGATCTATTAAAATGGACAGAAGTTGTTATAAGGGAGTAACTTATATTTTAATCATAGTGGACTAATGCTCATATTGATGCTCTTCCATGGGTGCATTAATTCTAAGAATGCTTATGGCCATGTAATTCTCTATGGAGGATTCTTAGGCATTCTGTGGGGATATATTTGATTATTTATTGTACATACAATTCCTAAGTAGATTACGATCTCCACAACCCCGAACGTTTTAATGGTTCCCTTTCTTTTCGATAAACTTCCTTAATGTTCAATTCTGTTGGTCTGGGCCCTCTCTGAGTTGGATCCTTTTGCTACTGATTATTTGCTTTATTAAAATTTTTATTATGATGACTTTTACCAAAAAAATTAAAATGGGTAATCATTAGAAATTTTTCTTCTTTTAATAAATTTTTCCTTCTTATTGTTTAGCCAAGATTTTGTATTTTCATTTCTCTGCTTAAATTGTTGATAAAAAATTATTTCTTTCTAGATAGTTTCATCCATGGTTTTATGGTTTCATACTCAAATTTCTCTTTAAATGAGAGGGGAAGACAACTAATAAATCATTAAACTTTAGCTTTCTCCTTACGAATATACCGTACATACCACAAGAGATGGATAAATTTCACCACAAGTTCATCCATGGTCATTTTTCCACGTTTTTGTTCATGGAATTCTTTTGTTTTATCATCATAATATCTCTCTATTAGATCTTTTGTTTTAGAGAAATTTTGAAACTCTTCCCTACTCACAAAATTTTACTTGATATTATGCAAATTCCTAATATCCTCCCACCATAAGGATGTCTTTTTTTGCGCCTCATAAGTGGATAATCTATTTTTTTAATTTATATGATACTCATACACTTGAAAATATATTCGTATTAAGTAGCCATGCTCCTGCTACTTCCTTTGAATCACCATCAAAGGTTCGAGGCCTAATATTTTTAAACTCCCCTTGCAATTCCAGCATTTGTTTCTTTCCTTAACTAGGTGCTATTGGGAGCATTTAAACTGAATTATCTTCATTTTCCTCTTCATATTCAAGTCTAACCTCCTTACTCTCATCCAAGTTATCTAGATTTTTCCATTTAGTACAAGACTCCTCCCTATCTTTGTCCTCTGAAACTGATTCTACTCTTTTTGGATTAGACTTACTAGTTAATTTTTTTATGACCCTTTCTTGTTGATCACTAGCTTTCGAAAAATTTTCATTATCTTCTCTAATACCATATAATTCCAGTCTCATCCCTTTAACGATATCTAATAATTCCATTATCTGAGGTAATGTTTCTCTTCCTAATTGTACCCAAATTTGTTCTTCTCCAATAGGATATCTTGCGAATGGTTGAACCATCGTTGTTCTCACTTCTACTCCATATTGTATATAAAAAAAAAAAAATTATTTTCTTAAATGAAAGTTGTGATTTGGTTCATAGGCCACAATGTTATAACCTAAATCTTTGATCCCACAATTACTTTACCCCAGATTTACAAAATTAACATATAAATATTTTGTTTTTGTTACTATACAATTTACTTGATTCATCATCTTGAATGTATACATTTACTTAATGTTTTTTATGCATATATAGTTAAAATGCATGTCATGGTTGATCATTATACCTTTATATTTATACTACCAAATCATTTCTCCTTCCCCTTCAGTGGATACAATTTATTTTATACTATTGTTTATGAAAACACATTTTCTTATGGTAAAAAAATATGTTTAAAAGTATTAAGGTGGCTATGCCATCCCACAACCATACTAAGTTTACATATATTTTTGTTGGCATAAGCACCTCACATCATGTAGGGGTATGTTACACAACTCATGTTAAAACCCTTGGCTGATACTTTGTTGAATAAGTTGTGAAAAATCTGAGAAGGAGTGGTTCAACCTTGTCATGATGGAAAATTCCATCATTTCTTGATGTTTTAACGAGTCCAACGAAGGTAAAACTCTACATATTTTTTATGTTTAGAGAGTTTGAAAAAGAGGAGAAAAAGAAAACTCTAGATGTTCCATTACGTAGATAGTCCCTTGAGTCCAACAAGGCCGAAAAAAATACTCAAGAGAACCTCTTATCCATGTTCGACGAAGGTATTCATTTTTTGTAAATATTCTATCTCCATCCGGAAAATTTTTTAACTTATACTAAGTATATGTTTGTTCATTTTCTTTAACGAATTTGAAAAGAAAAGTGGTCAGAATATTTTCATGTTTTGGGAGTTTGAAAAGAGGGAAAATAAGACTCCAGGGAGTTCCTTTTTCATAGGTTTATGGAGTCCGAAAAAGTGATAAAAGTGTACTCCTTATTTAAAATGATCTATGAAAACATGACAAAACTCACTAAATAGTTGTTGACCTTCTCAAAACACCACAAAAAGGATAAAAAATACCTATTTCATGATAAAAAATGAAAATTTACTAGGTCAAAACATTATATATGATAAAATAATGGAAAAATGACCATAAATAATGAAAATGATTATTCACTTTTGCAATTTGAAATGCACCTTCAAGAGTGAGAGCTCTGAGTATGTTTTTCCTTTGATCTTATATAGCTGATTGTGGTCAATCCGATGGATCATTTCTAATTTTGTCACTTCTAGGTAGGAGATAAGACCATTCTCTTTCAATTCATGGTCCATTTTTGTGATTTCATGCAAGTTTTATGGTTTTTTGAGTGCCTTGGGGTTCCAAAAATTCTCCCTAGGACCAAAAAATTCCCTACCTATCGAAAACTACATTGCACCTATGAAAAATTTCACTGCACGCATGGGTGAAATGCTTTTTCATCCCTTCTGGGGCAGTGTTGGGCACAATTCCTTAGCTAAAATTACCATTTATTTCTCAAAATTTTTCTTTTTTTTTGCACGCTGAAGGATCCTAATGATTGTCTGATTGGTGTTTTAGGTAATCATTAGCACAAAATGGCTTTTATGTGGAGATAAAGAGAACATGAAGAATGGGACTTGAATGCAGAACATGATCCTACCACCATTCAGGCACTCAAACATTGTGGTTTGTTGAAATTACTCTGGTTACCCGACATGAGGCAATAGATGGAAATAATTAAGCTCCTAGTTCATTCATGGGATGTATAGGCACATGCGTTCAGGTTAGGGGAACATCTACTTGAGATCAAAGTGGAAGACATATATTTTCTGACAGGTTTGTCCATGAGGGGTACCCCCATATCTTCTCCTAGGTGGGATAATTAGAGGAGAGTCAATAAAGTTTTACATTGCCGCTTATTGTAGACCTCAAACAAAACCAGGCAGAGATTGGAAGATCAACATTAGATATGTGACTCGTTTTCCTCTAAGAACAATCCTCTTCATTATTGCTATATTGGCTGGTAGCTCGACACTTCACATAGCTAGAATATCTAACATGCAGTACCGTATAGAGTGTATAGAGCTAACATTCTTCAACTGGAGTGAGGGAGTATTGGTAAACATGAAGGAAAAACTTACTAAAGAAATCGAAGGGAAACTGAAAAACTTTGGATACAATTCAATTCTGATTTCTTTTTCCCTAGAGCGCATTCCATTGTTACAGTCTCAAAAGATCATGCCTAAGCATATTGGTATGAGGGTTCCATAGATGAGGAGGTGGATAGACCTTATGGCTCAATGTGCAAGTTCACTCATGGTTAATTTCACACCAACCTTCTTGAGATAGTTGTGTAAATAGTTGATCATGATTGAATATTATCTGTATGAAGGAGAAGATTTCCGTGATGACCCTGAGCTCATACTCATGGAGGGTCACAAATGGGGTGCTATGGGTAAGAAATTTTAACCATTTTTAAGTTTTTTAAGAATTATTTTACAATTTTTTTTGTGTTTTTTAATGCTTATGAGACTAAATTATTGTTTTGTTTCATGCAAATGTTGGACTTGTTCGAACTATAGGAGTTTCATATCTTCGTCGCACACAAGAGACACATGAGGCTATAGTACCAACATAGGTAGTCACAGTAGGACGGGATGCACTGGAATATTTTGATGTAGCAGAGACCCTTGTAGAGGTGGAGCATCACTTGGAGGGGTTGACAAACGATATTGATGAGAATGTGGTTGATCAGATACTTATGCAATTTCAATGATATACTATTGTTGTGTCTAGCCATATTGGCCAATTACTGGGAAATATGGCTTGTGAAATAACACATTATCATGAACACTATTAGTATATTGAGGCTCATAGTCATGTCTGCATATTTTTTTTTTTGTAGATCGTGTGGGCATCTGTGTCCTAGACACAAATTTTGTAAAACAAAAACATTTCCTATCATCGTTTTCAATTGATGTGATGTCTATTGAAAATTATTTACATTCATTGCAAATGTCTATATAAAACATGATTAGCTAGTGCATCCACCAATGTATTTACATTTCTAGAAATATTTCTGTATCGGATGAAGTTGAAATATCTTTCTAGAAGGTGAACCCTGAGAAACATGCATAGGATGCTGGGACTTATGACTTAATATACATTGGTGAAATGTAGTACCACAAGCTGTGTGTCAAGTCTAATGACTAAACGGTGGATACCATGTGTGATAGCATCAGACACTAGCTAAACCATTTCTCTATACTTAGAGATTTTGTTGGTAGAGCAACCAATACAAATCCCTTGTAGAGTCAGTAACTTGCCATTTGGACCAAAGATAGCCTGAGCTTCGAACGATAGATTCTGAGTACTACAACTAGCACCATTAGCCTAACCAATGTATGGTTCAAAGGATGTTGACATCTACAAAGAAAACTTAAAAGGATTAATAGAAATCGTAGGAAACACTCAAGAGACACATTGCAAACACACTCAACACACCTATAAAAAATATGTACATAGTATATGTACATAGTGCACTACGCATCAGATCGAGCATATTATTTTTTGATGTGCGACCCATTCCTAGGTTGCACCAAAGGGACTCCATCGAAATCAACTAACCCATATGCTCCTTTTGCAAGGACATGCTTGAAAATATACGAGCCTAACCACATCGGTTTTAAATTTCCTAAACCTAACTTATCAACTTTTTTATCATACCGAAGAACAAGGTCTCCTTTGGAGAAGATACGAGGCTTGAAACTTTTGTCATATTTTTCCTTGATATGTATTATATGAGGTCCATTATCTATAGTGGCGCCGCGCCGAGTCTTCTCTAAATGAGTCACATGTAAAATAATTTCCTATTCCATAGAAGTGGTAGGAAGAAGTTTGATGGTTAGTTTGAGTGATGGAATATTACATTCGATTGGGAGGATTTCTTCTAGACCACAAACCAACTGAAAGGGTGTAAATCTGGTAGAATCCCTCACTGAGGCTCGGTATGCCCATAAGGTAGCACAAATAATAAAATTCCACTCTAATTGGTCGACCCCTATCATAAGTTGAAGCATAGTCTTAAGAATTTTGTTGGTAGATTCAACATGTCCATTAGCATGAGGATACCGGGGAGTGGAAATTTCATGGGAAATTCCCAACTTGGTAGTTAGCTATGTCATCATATGATTCTGGAAATGGTTTTCATGATCCATAACTATATCTTGCAGAACACCAAATCATGCGATGACGTGATTGAAAAAGAAATATGAAATTGTTTCACCAGTGTTGTTATATGTGGGCCTTGCCTCATCCCTTTTGGTAAAATAAACTATTTTTACAATGATATAACCATGCCCCCCAACTAATTAAGGGTTACATGTCATAAATTTGATACCCAATTTTTCAAATGGTCCAACAACGATAACGAGGTGCAATGGAGAAATTAGAGCACAGGTCTTATGATCATAAATTTGGCATGCATGACACTTTTGGATAGTGAGAATATACTTTCGAAAAATAGTGGGACAAAATTAACCATCGCATAAGATCTTCTACACGATAGCATAGATAGATAAATGACCCCGACATGCCCCTGAGTGGAATTCATTAAGGACTTTCTTGGCATCCACATGTGTGAGGCACCTTCATAGAATCATATTGATATTGCATTAATAAAGAGTGTCGTCGATGATGATGTAGTCTTTGGCCTAGTATAGGATATGTCGCTACTCGGAGCGAGAGGTATCAAACCAAAAAGTCTGGTTCTGGAGATAAATAGTAATCTCTCGATATCACAGCTTGAATGATGAAATCATAAACAATGACACATTAGGGATAGAATAGTGAAACGTTGATGCAGAAGCAAGGGAAGGAAGGTCACACATAAGCTTAGCAAAAACCAAGGATTTCTTTGAATTGGATTTGATCAATTCCAGGTCAAACTCTTGCAGGATGATGACCCATTTAGAGTATTTCCTCCCAACAATTTATGTGAAAAAATATATGTCATCGGGGTTCAATCTGAAACAACCGTAGTTTTCCATAACAATATGTAATGACTAAAACTTTGGACAAATTGGATGACCACCAAAGCCAAATTTTTTACATGAGTATACTTGATCTTAGTATCATTGAGATTATTACTCAAGTAATATATGGGGTGCTATTTCCATACATGTTACTCTTTGTCCAATACGATTTCTATAGTAGAAATGGCAATAACAAGGTAGAGGAAATAGTCACGTTGGTAGTCAGGGGGATACGATAGAGATGCCTAAACCATTACATATTCCAGGGCATCAGAAATGTTTTGAGTTGTGATATCCCAATGGAAGGGAACCGCTTTCTTAAGTAGGTGAGTGAATCCTTTAGTTAGCTTGGCATAATTAGGGGCAAACCATCACAGGTAATTATCTTTCCCTTAGAGTCATTGAAGTTGAACAAGTGAAGAAGGTGCAGGAAATTAAACAATTTCTTGTACTTTCATAGCATCAATATACATTCCTTGTTTTGAAATAATAAAACCTAGAAGTCGTCCAGAACTGACGTCAAACACACATTTTTGTGGATTCAATTGAATATTATAGTATCTACACCTTTGGAAAATGGCCCTAGATGCATCGGGTGATGAGCGTGATGCTTAGAATGAGTAGGGATATAAACCAAATCGGTTGAACGATGTGTTTAATATCATGAAAAGCATAATCCATGACCCATTGAAACATGGCTCCAACATTCTTTAGTCCAAACAAGAGTTTCTGGTAGGAAAATGTGCCCCATGAAAAAATAAATGTAGTCTTATGTTGATCCACTGCGAGAATGTTTATTTGGTTATATATAGAGAATCCATCCATGAACGAATATATCTCACAACCACTAGAGTCATGAACAATATAGTCGATGAACAGGGTCGGGTAGTTGTCCTTAGGACAATTGTGATTCACATCTCGATATTCAATGCATACTCAGATAGTCCCTTGTTTATTCATGACATGAATGACATTAGAAACCTAATCAGTGACAGGAATCGGGTAGATGAAACCAGCACAAACGATTTCTTCAACTTCACTATTAATCACGACATCCTTCTTTAAATTGGATGGACAGAGGCGTTGCTAGATTATTTTAGCATCAGGATAAGTTTTAATTTTGTGCACTATAATATTTGGATTGATACCTGGCATCTCCTCATAGGTCCAGGAAAATACATCACAAAATTCATGAAAATGGGTTTTATAGGTCTCAATATTGGATCGAGAGGAAGACACACCAATGTGTATATTGTCGACAACACTTGGTTTGATATAAAATTCAATAGGTATCATCGCTTCTATATTTGATAGATTCTTCTCAGAACTGACTTCGTGGATAGAAATGGAAATCACAAAATATCCATCAAAATTGGGTAGATAAGCATCACTGAGATTACCCACAATGTAATTTGGTAAGGATAAAGGATGGTGATGTTCATCCCACGATGCTTTGTCTGATGTCATGATCTCCATGATGCTCTAGTCGGTAGAAAATATATGAGAGAATGGATTAGAATATGTGCCATAATCGAATGATCTATCAAACCAATTGATTGAGCTAAATTTATGAGTTGCACTAACCAAATAGATAGCTTTGTAATAAAGTTCAATAGGCCTAAGCGACATTCAGTCGCCAAAACTGTTGATGTCAATTTTTTCTGGTATTATCCATGAATCAACCTAGACAGTAGAAGATGATATCATGTTGATACAAGAATCTGAAGATGAGATATCAGGAAGAGGAAGAGGAGGAAGAGAAAAGGTCCCCATGAGCAAGGAGTTCTTCTACAATCTAACCCCGACATGCTGATAAGAGTGTAGGGCTTCCCCAATGAGGGGGACATTTCTAGTTTCATGGGAATTAGAGGTGAAAAAGATGAGCTATTTGATGGCTATAATATTGTCCTTATGAGGAAAGGAGATCATACAAAATTAAGTTTAAACGAGTGCGTCCATAGAGTAAACCCGTGTAAAACCCAATAAAATATTATAATCAAGAGGTTTCTCGATAACTTCTACATCTATATATATATTATTTCCCACTAATTCCACTTGTAAGGAATTCAAAATACCACAATGATTATATGTTATTTCATCAAAAGCTTTCAATATGGTGGATTACTGACTCAATTGAGGAGAACCAATCACCTTCCAACAAGACATATAAATGATGATGGTCAAGGCTCTGTCACCCACAGTAGAACGATGAATATTATTACTGCAAATGACAATCTACATCATCAAGGCTGATTAAGTTGGAAGTCAAGGGGAATATTTCTTGTGATAGAAAAAAATAAGGTTGGAATCTGAAGGGTCCGAACATCTGATAGCTGAAAGTAAATCATTTTTCTAGACATGTTAGTTTTGAAACACCTAGAGGGTCAACATACCTAATGGGGACTGAGCCAATTCCTCAACTACATTATAATTTTGAGTAGTCCTGGCACAAGGGTTGAAAGTAGATTTATGAATAACGTCCTTCGAAGGATTAATAGTTAACTCCATAGGAATCGAAGGTGGAGGAGGATCAGTGGAGGTGATGCCGAATTGGAATATTGATCAGCAGCCTAACCATTTGGAAGATTCACATTACCATATTAATTTTTGATAGTAGCCACTATAACATCATATTTATGCTTCACTGAAGAAATCATTAAAACCGCATTAGAGGCATATGGGTCTGAAGAAACCATATGGGTATCTTGATTTGGAAATAGGTCGGTCAAAGCAGTGGGAGAAGTGGAAGATTTCATAAACTAATTCACTTCCATGCAGTGAGGGAAGACACGAGTAAAGTGTTCCTCATTGCAAATCAAGAATGGGTAGTGAAACTTTTGTTTCTCATCAGAGGATTGATTTTTTTGTTTATCCTATGGTGAATAATTTTTTTTTTCCTTTCCCTTTCTTTTTTATTCATTTTTGTTGTTGATATTTTCCTTTCTCAGATGAAATGAAATTTATCTCGGAAGAAGTCGCAAGAGCATTGGACAAATATTTTTGGGCAGAAACAATGAGAAAAACACCAAATGGTTTTCTCACTTTCTGCAAACTGGAAGAACCAATGATGCCATCAACAACATGAGATTCTTCACCAAGAGTGGGAGGAACAATGTTTGAAGGTCTCAAAGCATCTAGTATTTTTTTATAGAGTGTGACAAATTGGGTATAGATGAGGTCCAAATACTGAGCACGAGCAATCAATTTCTCTTCAGTCACAAATCTACCTTTGGCTATGTTAGTTTCCAATATTTAGTGATCAAAAGCACTCTTTTCAGGTTTACTTAGAAGTGATCCTAGGTCAAAATGTTTTTTTTCCAAGTCAGTTTTCAAATAAAATTTTGTTCGCTAAATATTTTCTAGGCCTCAAATGCAACTCCTCCACTCTATTCATGGTATTTATCATTTCAGAGGTCATGTCCTCCATTATCATCTATATTCTTAGTTCAGTTACCATGATTTCACCTAGGTTAGTGTCTAAGTTTCTTTTGTTTCACCACTGTAAATGTCCAAATTGTGTTATAAAAAAGGTGAAAAAAGACTCACTTTCACCATACAAGTTATCTTCAAAGAGAGTTAGCATAGGTAGGAAAATAAAGAAAGACAATTTGTCTTCTCTCAAAGCTTGTTACATTTTCAAAATGTTCAAAAAAGAAAAGTTTTTCTCAAAGTTCATGATTTCACTAAAAGACAAAAAAGGTGATTTATGATGTTATAAAGGGGAAAAGTGACTTCCTCAACTCATTTTATCCTCTCTTGTTCTATAGAGCTCCTCTCTCACCTTCAAAATAATCTACAACTTCCAAAAGTAGAAAAAAACCAAAGAAATTAGCAAGAAAACTCACTCTTCTACGCTTCTGTAAGGTAGCACGAAGTTTCTGAGTACTGGCGTGACGTTTATGGGTGTTGGTGCTATGTTTCTACCACTGCGTTACACTTCTACCAACATCTCTACGCTTTTGTGTTTTAGCCTCCAAGTTATCCATTCAAGATTAAAAATAAGTGCACAAAGATTTTGTGGCATCCTTATCAATAAGTGGACACTCGCAATACCTTTTTCAAATGAATTCATCAGCACATGAGTGATTTCTCTCCTTAGGTTTTTTCTCTACTACATTTTTTAGGGCCTTTCATTCTTGATTGGTTTTAGTTTCTTAAAACCCTCATCCCAAAATCTAATACCTTCACATATCTTCCACAGGCCCTACCATAACATTCCATATCACTCACATCCCTCTTTACCATTATTCCCATCAAAATCCTAATTTCCCACTAAATTTCCATAGGAAAAGTAGAAAATCCCTATGTTTTCACATTTTGGTGAATCTCCTAATACCTATTTCAAAACAGTTCACTTATAGCCTAAAGCTAACACATCACCATACTTCCTCAAATTTTTGGAGAATTTTCCTTAGCTTCCTTACACCTCATCTTAGCCCCTAAAGTCACCCTATCCCTATCCCCTCTTTTCCCAAAATTCAATTTCCCTACCCACTCCATCTAGCTAGGGTTTTATCCTGTTCACAAGCACTATGTAGGGTGAAAAAAAGGTTCACAAGGGAGGCCACCATTCCATGTTTGAACCATCCACTTTGCAAGAACACAATGCTTCCCCTTATGCCAAAAGATGTTTTGAAAACAGTGGTTGTTTGAGGTTTTGTCGGAGAATCATGGAGGAAGGTTATCATGGATAATTGACTAGCCTTTTTGCCACTAACTTCAGCAGAGACAAGGCCATCATAGCAGGCATTGAATTCACTTTATCAACAGATGCCATCACTTCAGCAACAGGTATTCTAAATGAAGGAGAAGTTTCGTTCAAAGGCATGGAATTGAACCTTGAGAACTACCCAACATTCCTAAAACCTCATTGCAGAGATGAACCTGAGCATGTTTTTTCTCTCTGGAATTTAATTCATAAGTATGCCCCATTAAAGAAACAAATCATGAAATATTTTACACGTGAAGGGAGATTTTCAAGACTGTACCAATACCATGGCAGGTTACTAATGCACTTCAGACCCACCAAATCACTCAATTTGTTTAACTATTTATTTAGGAGTTTGGTCAAAATGGAAAAAAAGGTACAAAGCAATGGTAAAATCATCATCCTAATTTGTTCCACCATGGTTTGGTTAAGTTGGTTGTTTTTCACCAACTCTTCGTAAAAAATATGACCTCCACCTATTGTTCATAGCACATTATCAGCATCAACACAACCAAAGGAGGTTGTCTCTTCAAGCAGGCAAGAAGTGGTTTCAAAAGAGCCTAGGGTTTGGATCACTCAAACCTATGAGAATGGTAAGAGGATGGTTTTTTCTCCTAAGACCATCAAAGGTGTACTTTCACCTGAAGCTACACTTGAGCAAAGACAAACATTAGAGTTTCCACTGATTCATGATGGTGAGTCACCATTGCAACAAAATGATGAAAAAGAACCCCTAGAGGTTGAAATGGCAAAGCATGTGAAGAAAAATTCATCTGAGGAAATCATAAAGGAAAAATATGAAGAGATAACAAAGTTGAGGGAGATTTTCTCAATGCAAAAAAATTCAGATCACCTTCTTACAACAAGAGAATCTGTAGTTAAAAGTAAAACAACTCCTCCAAGACAAGCCAAAGGCGCATATTAAGGAAAAAAAAGGTAAAGTCAAAGAACTGGTAGATGATGATCATTTTGAGGATACATAAGTTGAAACAAAAGCAAGGAGACCAAGGATAAGATGTCTCAAGAGGGCGCTTCAAAAAGAAAAATAATCAGCTCCTACACCAGGTTGGAAAACATTTGATGAATTAATTGCTGTTGAAATCAATCAAGATAGGGAGTATAGGCTTGATAGGGTGAATGGACCCCTTCAGAATATTTTGAAGAAAGAAAAAAAGAACAATTACCTCTAGAGGAATATGGAAAAACATTATCGTGCCAGAAACAAAATCTTCCAAATCAGGCTGATGCAATTGAAGAAAGAGCTCAAGGAAGCCCAAATGAAGCTCAAGGGGAAGGATAAATTGGGCCTACTTTTTGAGGCATCCTTGGGTGTTTAGCCCGTCATCCACATGTGTCATAAAAAAAATTGAGAGATTTTGAGCATTTTAAGCCTTTTTGGTGAATTTTTGGAAATTATAGAAATTTGGTTTCCATAGAAGCGTACCGCAACGACACTATGATTTCTCTCCAAGCACTCAAATGAAGAATGGATTATGTTGTTGGATTAATTTTCACTTGTAAATTCTAGAACAGGTCCTAGTTTTTCATGAAACCTCTTGATTGTGGAGAAAAAGCCAAAAAAATTCCTCTTTTTCATGTTTCTACTAGTGATTTTGACCAGGCACGACACTTCTGGAGTGAGGTTGGGAGAATCAAGTTTTGAACGTATTCCCATGGGTATTTTTTCAATTTTGAAGGTGAACTGGAAGGTAGACATGTAGGGATACCCATACAAACTTTCATGCTTGAAAATTGATTCTTTAAGGTTGGTCAAATTCACCTGTAAACAGGCATGACGCTTCTGCTGGAGAGGCGCGATGATTCTGAAAATGGCACTATGTTTCTACATTGGATTCCCTTTAGACACTTGTCAAGCTAGGAAAACTTCAGAATTCGAAGCTAATATGTCCCATGAGGTTTCATTTGAGTAATTGAGTTTGTTTTTGCCTCTTATTATGAGGAAACATGTAATTAAATGAAGGAGACACACACTCCCAGTCTTTAGCTGGATTTTAGGGAAGAGTTTATAACTTCCCTAGAGTCTAGGAAGTCACTCATATGATGTAATTATGATGCTTTTTTCATAGGATTTCGACCCTATGAGTTTTCATTACTCGTATTTCCTATATGTATTCCAACTCAAGCCATTTTAAGGTCTGGATACTTTTTATTTGTAGTGGAGCTATTGTACAAGATTTTGTTTTTAATGAAATCAAAGACAATGCTTCAGACATTGTGTTGTGACTCTAGCGGTATGCCTTTGAGATTTTTATTTTTTTTGTAATATTATAAAGTTGAATGTCATGTTATCCTTCTTTTACATATATTATTATGTATGTTAATATTATCAATATATAGACATAAATCATGTTTTCCATGCTCTCATCTAATAATATTTACATGAACATGTCTCTACGCTTCTGATGAATTAATTCAGTTTAATACTCATTCTAACACTCTCTCTATTCACCCTATACACAAATGACAAATTAAGCATGTTCCTAAGCTTACTTACCTGGCCTCATCCTTTCCTCTGCAATCTAACCTTTGAAATATGACCTAAACCTTAGACCTAGTTCCCTAACGGTCATTCTTATCCAGCAAAAACCTCAAACAAAAAAAAACCCTAGCCTAGTAAACTTTATAGCTAGCCTAATATCATTATATCCAGTCATCTCTTTGGCTAAAAATTGACATTGAGAGATCCGTCTCTATTTTTGGTAAGGCTAGCTAACTGAACTAAAGTTTGGTTTGTGGTTACCTTCCTTCAGTTCCATTCTTAGCCTTGGTAAGAGCGGCGGGAGTGATAAAAATTTTGGTGCCGTTGTTGGGGAGAGATTGCAAAAATTTCCTTGGGAAAATTTCTTTAGTTCACTGAAGGTTAGACTTGTGGGTGACAAGTTCTGACATTTGAATAAGGCTAAGTGAGTAAATTTGAGCCAAAGTACAAATTCTCAAGAAAACTTGGCTCCCAAAAGACACACTAGGTCAAATCCAGACCCAAATCCATCACCAATTGTCAATGACCCTGAGAGTCTTTTAAGAAAATAGAAAACAAAGTCTCAGAAAGTTGGAAAGGATATTCCTCCACTTGTGAAATAAACTCCTTTCCTACTAGATTTTCTTCAGAATATTTTTCCTATAATTTTGAATTTGAAACATATTTGTTTAGGTCTAATTCTGAATCTTTTCTTTTAGAAATTGTCTTTGATCCTATTGATTTTGATACCTATTTAACATTTTCTGAATCTTCTTATTCTGAGGTTGATAGTGAAGTTCGGTATAATTTTCACAAACTTCAAAGTTTGGTAGATAAGTTTCAAGTAACTTCAGAAAAAACTTATTTTCAATACGAACAACCTGATTTTTCTTCACCACCTGCTATTATGCCTTCTCACATAGATACATAATCATCTCTTCCTTTCATTCCATCATTACCTCTACAAGTTTTCACTCCATCAACACCTCCACAACCCCCTCCATTAATCATTTCCAGATTCATTCTGTTGACATTACCACAAAAAAATCACCACACTACCTCAGAACTATGGTCAAATATTGCCTATTTTTTATGGAACATAAGAGGTTACTACTTACCAACACATTTTCAAAGTAATTGATTCCATATATATTGAATAGATTGAAAATGATGACACAGGATGTGCATCATAGCACAAAGTTTCTCAGGAGAGGTTAAAAAATGGTTTCTCTATCTAAAAATTTGTTCACTAGCTAATTCACAGTAGCTAATTGACTTGTTTATGGAAAAATGGGAGGAGAAGAAGAAACCAATACAAATATAATGCCTTGAAAAGGAATCCTAATGAGACTGTACAAGGCTTTACAACTAGATTCAAAATAATTTATGATTATATTCTTGAAAATATCAAGCCTCCTCTAGGCCTTGCTTTACTGCATTACCCTAATGGTTTCAATCTTGATATGGCTTACTAGCTGAGGGAAATAAATCCTTCAACCCTTGAAGAAATGCAGTGAGCATGGAAGCGAATATGATTATCAAAAATTCAAAAATCAAGACAGAGAAAAAGGGTGACTATCAAGGAAGAAACATCTACTTCATCTGAGGGCAAGCTCAACACCTTGATAAAAGCCATGGAGAAGATGATGGAAAAAATGGACATCGTTGATAGACAAGCTGAAACCTCCTTTAGAAATCCTCATCATAAAGAGACAACCTCAAGGGTCAAAATAAGCAACCTCAATACAGGATCAGGAAAAGGGAATAGAGGGGTAAGGATCCACAAAGTCAGCAGAAAATTCACACTTCATTTTAGAAAATCTACACAGATGGCCTTGATTATGAATCTGAATAAGATATTTCAGTCGAGAATCATTTATTTGAAGAAAATCAATAGCTTATTTTCCTCACTAAAGAAGATCAGTTTTCTGCAGAAATTCATGCACCAGACGATCAACAATATGTCGTTTCAAATGATGATATGCTATCAATACGACCATAAGATTACCATAGGGGATATCATAATTATCTTAATTGAGTACAAAGGCAGTATTTTTTGAGGAATAGGAATGTTCCTATAAACTCCAATCAGAAAAAACAGAATTCTCGAGCCGATACTCATCATAAAGAGACAACTACTTCAAATCATAGAAAAGACAAAGGACCTACTATTCCAGTCTAGAAAAAGGCAATGAAGCTTCTATCATCAATCAGAAAAAAGATAAAGAAGTCCAAAATGGAGGATAGAAGAAGGGGATTCTACACAAATATCAACTCAAGAAGAAAGATGCACCATCCAAATAGGTAGAAAAACATTCTTCCCTTCTTGGAAATGAAATCTCAAAACTGAAAGCCTCCATTCCTTTAACTAAAATAGTCAAGAATAACCATTATAAGTTTCAAGTAGCTAATTTTCTTTAGGTAGATCAGATGTCTAATATGGTCAATTTAAGTGATGATACTCGAAACTTTTATTTGGTCCTGTCGTTGATGTTGATTTAGAAGATAGTGAGATCCCTTCTTTTTATCTTAGCCTCAAAATCCATGATTTTATCCTCCATAACGCCATGTTTTATTCTGGATCATCTAATAACCTTATTCCCAAAGCCATCATGGACATATTAGGCTTGTATATCACAAGATCTTACTATGACCTTTATTCGTTTTATTCAAGAAGGGTGAATTGTCTTGGCCTCATTAAATATCTAGTGGTGTCTTTAGAGAAATTCCCATCCAAGAATGTCCTCTTGGACATTATTGTGTCTGATATCCCTCCTAGATATGGAATTTTTCTCTCCTGTCCATGGAGAGAAAAACTTAGAGGTACCTTGCAGCTCGACTTTTCATATGCTACAATATTGCTCTTTGGACAACTCAAAAAACTATACTAGGAAAGTAAAATGAAGTACATGATCAATAGCATAGAAAAGCCTAATAATCACCCCATACATGGTGTTCACCTAGATTTGGAGTCTTTTATCGTATTCAATGATGAATGTTCAACATCTTCATAATTTTCATGGAAAAAAAGACAGAAAATTCAGAATTTTCAAATTCTGTTTTAGAAATTGTAAATGTAGAAAATCAAGAAAAGATGCCAAGTGGTTTGAAACCAAGCGCATCATCTAAAAAAAGAGATGAAAAAATGAAAGACACAAAAAATTTTGGTACAAAAAACCTTTCTCAAGTAGCAAGTAAATTTCAGTCATCTGATTTGCAGCATCCCGATGAAGAAAGTGGTTTGTGGACCATGGACTTCGATGGAGCCTTGGGTAAGGAATGGCCTGGCATTGGAGTGTGAATTCACAGCCCTATAAATTAGTTTCTTAAAATTCATCCTAATTTTTGAATGTCTTATTACAATTTATCATTTGATTGTTTGAACAATGAAGCAGAGTATGAGGCTTTGATAACTGGTTTGAAAAGTCTTAGAAATTTAGGCGCCAAGAAATTTTTTGTGTATGGAAACTCGAAATTGGTAATAAAAAAATTCAAAAGGGAATACCAAGCCAAGCATCCTAGGGTGTGAGCTTATAAAAATGCAGTGTTAGATATCCTCAAGACCTTCACCGAGTATACTTTGTCATTGATCCCAAGGGACAACAATGTTATTGCTGATTCTCTTGCCACTTAGGCCAACATTTTTAAAATTCCATGGTATCCCAATAAGAAGTATGAAATAAATGTAAAACATCGCCCTATCGTTCTAAATAATGTTCAGTATTGGAATTTCTTTCAAGATGAAAAAAATATCAAAAAATTATTGCAGACGGAAGAGGAATTTGTGAATTCACAAATGGATGACCAATTTTATGAAGATGACCAAGAATTGCATGCAGCAGAAATGAAAGTACTTCAGCTAAAAGACAACTTTATTCCTAGAGTTCTTATGCCTTTGGAGGATCTTTTTTACCAAGACGATGTTTCATGTAAACTGACCATGCTGCCAACAAAAGTAGGAGTCAAATATCTTAATCTTGGCACTCCTGATAAGCCCAAGATGGTCAATATTTCAAAATCCTTGAGCCCAGATATGAAAGGTATATACACAATTATCATGTCTCATTTTGGTGATGTATTTTCTTGGGAATATTCTGATATGAAACTGTGTGATAAGAGCATAATTTAGCGTACTACTCCTTTGAAACTGGATCATAAACCTTTCTGCCAGAAATTGAGGAGATTGAATCCCAAGATGTTGCCCTCCATTCAAAAAGAGGTAAACAGGTTATTTTCTATTGGTATAATAGTTCCACTTCACTTTCCAAATTGGATGTCTAACTTAGTGCCAATAAGAAAAAATACCGGAGAGATTTGCTAGTGTATAGATTTCAGAAATATGAATAAAGTGTCACCAAAAGGAAATTACCCACTTCCAAAAATCGACCATATTCTGCAAAGGGTAGTTGGATCTTCCCGACTTTAATTTTTGGATGGATATCTGGGTATAATCAAATTTTATTCTATCCAGATGATCAGGAAAATACAACCTTTACAACACCATGGGGTAGCTTCATTTATGCCGAAATTACCTTTGGATTGAAAAATGTGTGAGTGAATTTTCAACGATTGATGGAAATCGCCTTCGCAAATGAAAAGGATGTATTTTTTGTCAGCTATCTCGATGATATCAATGTTTTTTCCAATACATATGAGCAGCACTTGTAGCACTTGAAAAACAAAATTCAGAGATGTAGGAAGTTTGGCATATCATTGAATCCTAAGAAGAGCATGTTCGCTATGGAGGAAGGAAAATTGTTGGGCCACATTATATCAAAAGATGACATCTAGATATATCCTTTAAGAATTTAAGTGATTCATAGCTTGGACTATCATAGAATCAAGAAGGAGATCCACTCATTCAATGGTAAAATCAATTTTTTGAGAAGGTTTGTTACCAATCTTGTTGAACACTTAAGGCAAATTACTGATATGTTGAAGAAATATAGTGAGGTAAAATGGTGAGGAGGCAAAGAAGTCTTTCAATCAAGTTAAATTTTCTTTATCTCACACTCCTATTCTTATTATTCCATATTACACACTTGATTTCATCATTTTTTCCTTTGATTCGGAGCATAGTCTAGCTATTGTCCTTATGCAAAGGAAAAATAAAAAAAACTGAACATCCCATTGCATTCTTCAGTAGAACCATTACAGACGTAACCTTGAAGTACAATATCATTGAAAAATAGGCCTTAGTAGTAGTTAAAGCATTGAATGAATTTCGAGTCTATATTCTTCACTCTCATGTTATTTCGTATGTCCCAAACGATGTTGTCAAATATGTGCTTACACAGAATGATCCTGAAGGTTGGCATGGAAAATTGATCACTTCTATGTTGGAGTATGACTTGGAGATCAAGCCTACGAAACGTATTAAGGGACAAGTCTTGGAAAAGCTTATGATGGACTCAAACCTCCATTCTTTGGACATTAATTTTATTGATGCATTATATGAGGAGCAAGAGGCTGATTCATTTCCTCAGGGCTATGTAATCTGTATTTCATCGCCATGGTACACTGATATTACTCATGTTTTGCAACACTTTAATCCTCCTCCAAACTTTCCTAGCAGTAAAGCTAGATATTTGAATTTGAAGCCTTTTAAGTATTGAGTCTTTAACAATGTTTTGTATTGGAAAGATCTGAGCGGAGTGTTGTTGAATTGTTTGGTAGAAGGAGAAGTTGAAAAAAATGATGAATGACTTTCATAAAGGTGATTGTGGTGGTAATATTTTATGGAAGACTACATCAAATAATATTTTTAGGGTTGGCTTCTATTGGCCATGTTTATTTTAAGATGTTTATAAGACTTTCATGAGCTATCATGAATGCCAGATTTTTCAAGGAAAAAGAAATATTTTGTCGATGCCCTTAAAACCCATCATATTTTAAGCACCCTTCTAGCAGTGGGATCTTGATTTCATTGGCAAGATCAATCATCCATCATTAGTTCAACATAAGTGGAAACTAATTGCCAATGATTACTTCACAAAGTCGATTGAATCCATTCAAATGAGTCAAGCTACAAATATTATCTTTATTTAATTTTTGGAAAGCAATATATTGTCTCGTTTTGGCTGGCCACTAAAAATTATTACTGACAATGAAACTGCCTTTAAGTCTAAGAAAATGATTGAATTTTGTGATAAATAACACATAATACTTGGTAATTCTATAGCATACTATCCTCAAGGCAATGATTTTGTTGAATCATCAAAAAAATCATTGGGGAATATAATTAAGAATTTGATGCAAGAGAAAAAAGGAAATTGGCATAAGAAGCTCATAAATGCTCTATGGGCAGTGATGCAGGGGCATTAGACACTAGCCAGCAATGTAGGAAGTTTTGTCCACATGTTGTGGCTGGGAGGGTTCAAAATCATTTGAATTGTAATAGCAAGGTGTCAATACCTTAGCTGCCTATTTCATTTAGATTAGTTAGATTCAATAGAAGTCGAATAGTTAGTTCAGTCCATCTCTCAAGTTCAGTTATTCGAATAATTTAATTTAGTTTTGTTAGAAGATAAACGGTCCTCACCGAGGAACCTAAGGGACACATTGTAATGCATATAAATTGTATCCCCCAGATGTATTAATGGGGGAAGGATATTTCCACACTGAACTTGTGTGTTAAGAAATTGCTTCCGGTTGAATAAATTTCAGTGCTCATTGATTATCAAATTGTCTTGAATTGATATTTGTGAGGAATTTGTTTAATTTTGAGGCGATTTAACACTAGTCTATATATAATTGTTGAATATAATTGTCGTATAATCTCTGCATCTCTCTGTCCATTGTTTTCTCTTGAATTGTCTGAACAATTGAAAATCCCATTCGTAGCAGAGGTCTATGTATGATCGTGGTCATTGAGCTCTGTCTCGAGGTAGTGAAAACCCCGCTTACACAGAAATAGACTGTTTAGTTGTTAATTGGAGATCCTAAATCAAGGTTATACCCTGAGTCAGTGAACGAGAGAGCGTAGAAAGGAAGGCGTTAACCCACAGTCAATCATTGTTCAAAGGCTGGAAGCGGTTTTGATCGCACCGCCTTTGTGGGACGAGTAGTATTCAAGAATTTGGAGCGATCCCATAGACTGGAGGACACATGGCATAAGGCGGGTTCCCAAAACTTCCCTCATCGCACGTTAACCATCAACTAAGGAGGCAGCGCGATATCCGCGTATGACATCCGATCTGGAGGCTGGCGATCGAACAATGATCGCTCTCAGATTTGCTCGGAAGTTAACCTAAGGTATGGCGTGTGTAATTAATTAAAATTCATTGATTGTATACATGGGCCCGGAGCTAAAAGTTTGTTATAAGTATTTCAATTGACTTAAGTCGGACTATTGATAAAAATCTTTGAAGGGTGGTAACCTTAGTTATAAGGTTCGGCGAGAGAATTAAAGTTTGGAGATACATTTAATTTTTCAAAGTTTGTAAATGTATTTATTTGTCAATTTCTTCGAAATTGATAAATAAAATTACAAAAGAGTTGAGGACGACTACGTGGCAATGAACTGAGTTGATCCGAGGGAAAATGCTGACAGAGCTACTGTAGAGAGACTAGCTCTCCTTGTGCGGCCCAAATTCAGATTTGTTGCTGTCAATTGTGGTATTAGAGCGTGTTTTTGAGTTGCTTTTGCAGAGACTTAACATGGCAATCCGAGTTGGTAGAGGTGCTGGCAGAAGGAGACCCGTTGCCAATGCAGAAGTGTTGGAGACCTTGCAGAGGGTCCAAGCCAGAATGGATGCCATAGAGTGAAGACAGCCCAGAGATCCTGAAGACATTAGTGAACTTGAGATAGAAGAAGCTAGAGAAATTGCTGAGATTCCTCCTGACATGAGGCTCCTCAGAACTATTTTGGGGTCTGCAGTTAAGCCCAAGATTGAAGTATCAAGTTTTGCAGGAGGACTGAATCCAGAGGAGCTGGTGGACTGGATTAATGAAATTAACAAGTGCTTTGACTATGAATAAATGAGCGAAGATAAAAAGGTCAAGTTTACAGTAACAAAGCTGAAGGGACATGCTACATTTTGGTGGGATGGAGTGCAAGCAGAAAGAAGGAGAGTTGGCAAGAAGCCTATCAAAAGCTGGACCAGAATGATGGCTAAGTTAAAAGGTAAATTCTTGCCTAGTGATTATCAGCTAACATTGTTTAGGAAAATGCAGAACCTGAGATAGAGGTTGTTATCAGTAAAGGAATACACGTAAGAATTCTATAGAGTAAGAATAAGAGTTGGGAAATTTCAAGACACACCAGAGAATACTGCTAGATATGTGAATGGTCTCAAGTTGGAGATCCAAGATGAGATTGGTCTTCTGTCTCCTAAGACAGTTGAAGAGGCCTATCAGATGGCCTTGAAAGCAGAAGAGAAACTCCTGAGGAAGCATTCTGCCAAAGGGAGAGGTACTTTCCGTGGAAAGGGAAGTCAGGGTGGTAGAGGAAAGCCTACTGCACCCAGAGAAGGAGCTAAGAGTAGCTCACCTCAGAATGCATCTACAGAGGGTGATGCAAGAGGCAGGAAGGGTTCTTACAGAGGAAGAGGAGGCAGAGGCAGAGGTAGAGAATTAAGGTGCTATAGATGTCAGCAAGTGGGACACAAGCACTATGAGTGCCCAAAGAATGTGGGTGCTGGTCCAAGAAATGCTATTGTTGCACAGGCTAGAGAAGATGCAGAAATTGAAGAAGAAATTCTGCCAGAGAGGGGAGAGTCCTTGGTGGTTAATAAGGTCCTGTTGAAACAAACCAAAGAGGTCACTGAACCTGCACAAAGGAAGAATTTATTTAGGATCATATGCAAAGTCCAAGGGAAATGATGCCAACTAGTCATTGATAGTGGCAACACAGACAATCTGGTTTCCACTGAGGTGATAGAGAAGTTGAAGCTGAAGACAAGGGAGCATCCAACTCCCTATAGGGTGTCCTGGCTGCATAAAGGGCACCAGCTAATTGTAAAAGAACAGTGTGAGATAGAGCTGCAAATGGGAAACTACAAAGATAAGGTCCTGTGTGATGTGATGCCCATGGATGTGTATCACATACTATTGGGTAGACCTTGGCAGTTTTACAGAGCATCAGTGCATGATGACAAGAAGAACACTTACAAGTTCTTCAAGGATGGGGTACATCATATATTGATACCCATGGAAGAAGGAGAGCCATCTAGCAGAGTGGTTGATCCAAAGACCTTGTTGCTAAGTGGGAAGGAATATTTACAGCAGATTAAAGAAGAAGAGGTAATCTTTGCTTTAGTTTTCAAGCCTAAGGTAGTTCTTACTTCTATGAAGATTTCTGATTTTCCAATAGAAATCCAAGAAATGTTAGACAGTTATTGTGACATTGTTGTGGATGATTTACCTGATGAGCTACCACCTATGAGAAAGATCAGCCATCAGATAGATTTTAACCCTGGTTCAAATCTGCCAAATAAGGTAGCCTACAGAATCACTCCCACAGAAAATGAGGAAATCAGGAGACAAGTACAGGAATTGGTGGACAAGGGGCTGATCGGAGAAAGTTTGAGTCCATGTGCAGTGCCATCTGTATTGAGCCCAAATAAAGATGGAGGTTGGAGGATGTGTACTGATTCCAGAGCAATCAATAAGATAACAATCAGGTACAGATTCCCTTTGCCCAGATTCGAGGATTTAATGGATTGTTTGAGTGGTGCTAGATATTTTTCAAAGATAGATTTAAAAAGTGGAAATCATCAGAATAGAATAAGAGAGGGTGATGAGTGTAAAACTTCCTTTAAAACGAATGAAGGACTGTATGAATGGATGGTAATGCCTTTTGGGTTGTCAAATGCACCTAGCACTTTCATGAGACTTATGAATGAAGTATTGAAATAATTCACTGGTAAATTTGTGATAGTGTATCTGGATGATATATTAGTTTTCAGAAAAACCAAAGAAGAACATCTAAGGCATCTTAATTATGTCTTGAAGAAGTTGCACCAAGAGAAACTGTTGATAAAATTAAAGAAATGCTCATTCATGAAGGAAGAGTTGTTGTATTTGGGCTTTGTTGTTTCTACAGAAGGATTGAAGATGGACCCAGGAAAGGTTAAGGCAATTGTGGAGTGGCCTTCACCCATAAATGTTTTTTAGGTAAGGAGTTTCGATGGAATTGCCAGTTTTTACAAGAAATTTATAAGAAACTTCAGTAAGATTAATGCACCCATCATTGAGACAATAAAAAAGAGCAAACAACCATTTAAATGGACTGCTGAAGTAGAAAGAAACTTTAAAATTTTGAAGCAAAAGATAACTGAAAAGCCTGTTTTGATTCTGCATGATTTTACTAGACCATTTCAAGTGAAGTGTGATGCCAGTGGAGAAGCCATTAGAGCTATGCTGAGTCAGGATGATAGGCCTATAGCCTATTTCAGTGAAAAGCTGAATGACACCATAAGGAAGTATTCCTCTTATGAGAAGGAAGTCTATGCAGTTGTTCAGGCCCTGAAAAAGTGGAGGCATTATTTGATGTCCAAAGAATTTTTATTATACTCTGACAATTATGCTTTGCAGTACATTATACAGCAGCCCAAGTTGAATCATAAGCATGCCAAATGGGTTGAGCATCTCCAAGGTTTTAACTTTGTTTTGAAACATATAAGTGGCCAAGCAAATAAATTAGTTGATGCTTTGAGTAGGAGGCACATGCTTGTTCAAGAAACCAACTTTGAAGTTGTAGGATTTTATTTTCTCAAAGAATTGTATAAAACAGATTCAGATTTTAAGGAAGCATTTGAGGCATGTTGTAACCCTGTTCTAACATATAGAAGCTAGTGGCTAGATTATTTCTTGCGGGAGGACTTACTATTCAGAAGAAACCAACTGTGTGTACCAAAATGTTCCATGAGATAAAATTTGATCAAGGAGAAGCATAGTGGTGGACATGCTAGACACTTTGGTACTGATAAGACTTATGAGCAGCTGAGTCACTTCTATTATTGGCCCAAGATGAGAGCAGAAGTGGACAAGTTTGTGAAAAATTGCAAAATCTGTCAATATGTCAAAGGAAGGAGACAGAATGCAGGATTGTACACTCCCTTTCCTATTCCAGACAGGCCTTGGGACATGGTGAGTATGGTTTTTGTTCTAGGATTGCCCAAGACTCAGAGAGGGAATGATGCAGTATTTGTTGTAGTGGACATATTTTCCAAGATGGCACATTTTATTCCATGTTATAAAACTAGTGATGCCACCCATGTTGCTAACTTGTTTTTCAAAGAATTTTTTAGGTTGCATGGGTTGCCCAAAAGTATTGTTTCAGACAGAGATACCAGATTTGTGGGCGATTTTTGGAGAACAGTGTGGAAGAAACTTGGTACCAAACTGAGTTTCAGCTTAGATTATCATCCTCAGACTGATGGACAAACTGAGGTAGTGAATAGGAGTTTGGGAAATTTGTTGAGAAGTCTTGCAGGAGAGCATCCCAAGAAGTGGGATCATATTTTTCCCCGGGCAGAATATGCATATAATGACTCACCAAACAGAAGCACATGGTAGATTCCATTCCATATTTTTATGGAATGCACCCCAGAGGAATATCAGAGTTAAGAAATCTGGGAAAGGCAAAGCTGAGAAGTGCTGATGGCGAGGAATTTTCTTCAGAGATCCAAGCCATACACGAGCAAGTGAAACAACAGCTACAAGGCAGCAACATCAATTACAAAGGCATAGCAGACTTGAGCAGAAAAGAAGTCCATTTTGAAGTAGGAGATCTGGTTTTGGCACACTTGAGAAAGGAGAGATTCCCAAAGAAGTAGTATAAAAAACTGAAGTTCAAAAAGATTGGGCCATGCAAGATACTTAGAAAGTTTTCTGCTAATGCTTATGAGATTGAATTGCCTCTTGATGTTGGAATATCTCCCATTTTTAATGTTGCAAATTTTTACAAGTATGAAGATGATAATGCAGAAGAGGGACTAGCAGACAAGGAATAGATTGAGTGGGAAAAGCAGCTACCTCCAGCACAACCATTGCAACCAGAGAAGATATTAGACAAAAGAGTGTTCAGGAAGACCAGAGGACAAGAGTACTTTCAGTACTTAATCAAATGGAAGTACAAGCCAGAGGAAGATGCCACTTGGATGACTAAAGAAATGTTGCAGAATATATGCGGATCGGTGGGGGAGCTCATGGACAGTAGTCCATGAAGAAAATTTCCCTCGGGAGTCTAATGCAGGGGCATTAGACACTAGCCAGCAATGTAGGAAGTTTTGTCCACATGTTGTGGCTAGGAGGGTCCAAAATCATTTAAATTGTAACAGAAAGGTGTCAATACCTTAGCTACGTGTTTCATTTAGATTAATTAGAGTCAATAGAAGTCGAATAGTTATTTTAGTCCATCTATCAAGTTCAATTATTCGAATAATGTAATTTAGTTTTGTTAGAAGATAAGTGGTCCTCACCGAGGAACCGAAGGGACACATTGTAATGCATATAAATTGTATCCCCCAGATGTATTGAGGGGGGAAAGGATATTTCCGCAGTGAACTTCTGTGTTAATCAATTGCTTCCGGTTGAATAAATTTCAGTGCTCGTTGACTATCAAATTGTCTTGAATTGATATTTGTGAGGAATTTGTTTAATTGTGAGGCGATTGAACACTAGTCTGTATATAATTGTTGAATAGAGTTGTCGTATAATCTCTGCATCTCTCTATCCATTGTTTTCTCTTGAATTGTCCGAACAATTGAAAATCCCATTCGTAGTAGAGGTTTGTGTATGATTGTGGTCATTGAGCTCTGTCCCAAGGTAGTGAAAACCCCGTTTACACATAAATAGACTGTTTCGTTATTAATTGGAGATCCTGAACCAAGGTTATACCCTGAGTCAGTGAACGAGAGAGCATAGAAAGGAAGGTGTTAACCCACGGTCAATCACTGTTCAAAGGCTGGAAGCGGTTTTGATCGCACCACCTTTGTGGGACGAGCGGTATTCAAGAAGTTGGAGCAATCCCATAGACTAGAGGACACGTGGCATATGGCGGGTTTCCAAAACCGCCCTCATCGCGCATTAACCATCGACTGAGGAGGCAGCGCGATATCCGCGTACGCTGTCCAATATGGACGCTGGTGATCGAATGGTGATCGCTCTCAGATTTGCTCGGAAGTTAACCTAAGGTATGGCATGTGTAATTAATTAAAATATGTCGATTGTATGCATGGGCCCGGAGCCAAAAGTTCATTATAAGTAGTTCAATTGACTTAAGTTGGACTATTGATATAAAGCTTCGAAGGGTGGTAACCTTAGTTATAAGGTTTGGCGAGAGAATTGAAGTTCGGAGATACATTTAATTTTCCAAAGTTTGCGAATGTATTTATTTGTCAATTTCTCCGAAATTGATAAATAAAATTACAAAAGAGTTGAGGACAACTATGTGGCGAAGAACTGAGTTGATCTGAGGGAAAATGCTGATAGAGCTACTGTAAAGAGACCAGCTCTCCTTGTGGGGCCTGAATTCATATTTGTTGCTGTCATGCAGACAGGGTTAGCACAAAGATATCAATTAACATGTCACCTTTCAAAATTTTGTATGGTGTTGACACAATGGTTCCCACTTCTTTAGTTGTCCCAGTCATGAAAATTCTGCAAGAAATCGACAGTGAACCAAATGACATCCAAAGAAGAATCAGTCAAATAATTCATTTACAACAGACAAGAGAAGAATTTTCCAATCACACTTCAAAACTTCAGGATAAAGTCAAGAAAATATATGACAAGAAGACCAAATTTGATGATTTCAAAGTATGAGATGTTTTTCTTCGATGGGATGCCCGGAATGAAGACAAAGGTAAGCATGTTAAGTTTGATAATCTATGGAAAGGTTAATACAATATTGCAAAATTTAGAGATAATAAGGAATTTTTGTTAGAAGATCTTGATGGCCATGAAATTCTAGGAGGACCAGTGAATGGTAGGTTCCTAAAACATTACCTTACCTAAGCTTGAAGAAAAAGGTTCACTTTCAATGTAAATATCACTTTTATTTTATCTCAAGAATAAGAACTTCTTGCAGAATTTTGAAGCCTGAGGAGAATGTCATGAGACTTCTATGATCAGCTGATGTTTTTATTTCAAAAAAATTAAAAAGTCCAATCAGTTTTTTGAGTCAAAGTCATTTTCAGTTAAACATTTCAGTTTTTCGAAATTTTTTTTTGGTTCCCAATTTGGACTCCATTTCCCAATGGATGAGGCTATCTGATCTATGGTGTTCTTGAGACCTCCTGGAGGAGATGTCATCCCCATATGGAGCCAATGTTAGTGTCCAATATTCAGTGATAAAAAATACTCTTTTGAGGTTTACTTAGTAGTGGTCCTAGGTCAAAATTTTATATTTTCAAGTCAGTTTTCAAATAATTTTTTGTTCGTTGGATATTTTCTAGGTCCCAAATGCTACTCCTTCCACTCTATTCAATTTCATTATCATTTTAGAGGTCTTGTCCTCAATTATCATCGATAACCTTAGGTTAGTCACCATGCTTTCACCTAGGTCAGTGTCCAGGTTTCTTTTGTTTCACCACCATAAATGTCCAAATTTTGTTATAAAGAAGGCGAAAAAAGAGTCATTTTCACCATAAAAAGTTATCTTCAAAGGGAGTTAGCATAGGTAGGAAAATAAAGCAAGACAATTTATCTTCGCTTAAAGCTTGTTACATTGTCAAAATGTTCAAAAATGCAAATTTTTTCACAAAGTTCATGATTTCTCTAAAAGACAAAAAAAGGTGATTTATGATGTTATAAAAGGAAAAAGTGACTTCCTCAACTCATTTTATCCTCTCTTGTTCAATAGAGCTCCTCTCCCACCTTCAAAAAACTCTACAACTGACAAATGTGGAAGAAAACCAAAGAAATTAGCAAGCAAACTCATTTTGTTACGCTTCTGGAAGGAAGCACAATGTTTCTAAGTACCAGCATGACATTTCTGGGTGTTGGTGCTATGTTTCTGCCACTACGCTATGCTTCTTCCAAAAGCGCTACACTTTTGGATTTTAGCCTCCAATATAGCTATTAAATCTTCAAAAAAAGTGCACAAAGCTTCTGTGGCATCCTTATCAGGAAGTGGACACTCCCAGTACCTTTTGCAAGTCAATTCATCAGCATATGAGTGATTTCTCTCCTTAGGGTTTTGATCCACTACATTTTTAGGCCCTTTCATTCTTGATTGGTTTCATTATTTAAAACCATCATCCCACCATCTAATACCTTCACATATTTTCCACAGACCCTACCCTAACATTCCCTATCACTCAAAACCCTTTTTACCCTCTATGATAGATGGAAACAAGGATTTAATGAACCATTTTTCCAAAAATTGATCTGGAACAAAGGACTTAACCAATTGGTGATGACACCGCCACTCATGAATGTGATCTCAAATGTTAGTGGCTTTAGTTATTCAGACGTTAAATTCCAATTTAATACTAGATGGGAAACTGGAAATGTGTGAAGAAGGTGGTAGATAAGGAACTGAAATTGTGAAATGAAGCTCTAGGTAACTCAATATACCATTTAGCTATGGTACTTGTAAGAGTACATCGGAAAAGACGTAATCGTATGGAATCGTCATTAAGGCAGGTATAAGAACACCACAGATGATACGTCATGACATGGGTTGATGGGTCTTCTCCATGATTCCCATTGAAATTTTAGACATTGGAGGTCAACTTGGCCGGAATTATTGGCCACCAAGGTGAATGACCGATGGGATTGTTGGTAATCCAATTCAAATATGGAAATTCAAGAGTCGCCATAAAAGGTAACTACCGGTTGAAATATTTTTAAGGATAGTTTGGATAAGAAGGAATCACCTTAGCAATAGGCACTTTCATTCCTAGATAAGGAGGGTTCTAATAAGGAGGAACCTTGGTACCAAAATAAGGAGGACTCTGGTAACCAACATACACGTAGCCTTTTTTACCAGCTCTAGGATAACCCTGTAAAGTATGGAATGGTTGGGTTTGGATGTATTGGCCTTGAAAAGGAACATGAGGAATACCCTCATAGGGTCTATATTTTTGCCTCGTGATATTTTTTATCATCTTGGAATAAGGTGGGTTTTATTGGGACTGCATCATACTGTACACATTTTGTCCTACCGAAATTTAAGGAGTACCTTGTCCAAATGGCTGAGACTATAAGGCACCTTGTAAAGGTTGGGTAAGTGGAACCTGAGAGGTACCAGATACCAACTGAATAGGTTGTGATGCAACAAAAACCTGTAAAGGTTGTCTTACATATATTTGAGATCTTTGAGGTACATACAAATGGATGGGAATTTGAGATGAAGAAGGCGCGAGTTAAAGATTCAACAATTGGTCCCAAAATGAACTAGGTTGGATGGGATAAGTAGGTTTCCAACCACTAGAAGTCATTCCAGGATAAGGAGGACTATAATAAGGATGCTTACCCATTTGAATTATACCAACAACAGGTTTCCCCCCTACCGAAGGAGGAGGGGACGATGGAGGCAACTGCGATCCAGATGGAGCGTACCCAACATAAGGAGAGTTAGCTTGTTGAAGATAACATAACCTAATAACATAAGGGCCAGCCTACTACTTAATTGTAGGTGTAGGTGGAGGAGGAATAGTAGACTTAGTGTCATTCATAATATAATTCCAGATGGGATTCCCAAATTAGATGAGATGGGAGAGGTCCAAGTATTGGAAGCTGCACCAGAAACAGTACCAGATAAAGATTGATAACTAGGTGGGACAGACATGCCACCATACAGATGTGTTTCTGGTGAGGTCACAAATATATATGAGGAAGCGACATTTGATGTCTCAACCATAGTGGTGGACACATGCTAAGAGGTTGAATTGGATCTAGTCATCGTTAACAATCCCAATGAATATTTTTGTGAGAGATCCATGGGTGAGTCCAAACAATTAGGTAAAGGGTTTTGTGTTGGAGTTTGAAGAGGAGGAAGAGGAAAATTATGATAAAAATAGATTCCACCTCAATGAACAGAAGTATATGAATGAGTTTCTTCTTGCAGGATCTATTCAATACTGACAAGTCTATATAGAAGAGATTCATCGTCCAGTCCAAGATATACAGGTGGAGGTTATGTATGGGACAAAGGAAGAGAAGGGGAAGGACTTGAAGTAACAAGTGAATATGGTTGAGGCCTCTTAGGCTCAAAAACCTCAAGAATTAAAGTATCTAACTCAATAAAGTCAGATTCAATAACCTCATGAAATAAGGTTTTAGGGACTTCTCTTTCGATTGTTTCATATTCACCTGCAAGAGTAGATGTAATATTAGGCTCAGAATTCAAAGGGACTGATGATTCTTATGGATCGATTTCAGGAGGAGAACTAGATGTGGTTCCCAAATTTCTAAATTTGGTATTTTTCATCTTCTTATACTTCTGATGACGACTGGAAGTAGCCTCTGGTGGAACAGGAGGCTTATTTTTCATTCTACGTGAACAACAGGGTGGGGGATTTCGTTCTTCCACGTTGGATTAATAAATTTTAGAAATTAACACAAAAATAAATCGAAAAGAGGATAATATAGGCATAAGGGATTACCAAGAAACTGTGAACTACAATATAAACCTTGGCGAACCAAGGACTTAATGTACGAAAAATAATCTACCTGACTGATGTGTTCAGTGTATCATAGTAACAAGGCAGCCGACTTGGTTACCTATGGAGAGGATAGAAACCTATACGAGAATCCCACAATATACTCGACAGTACGTGGGAGTGCAGTCGGTATTAGTGTTATATAATGCTTAACCATTCTATGATAGTGTTCCAATATACTTTACGTGCATGTAGCACCATCCAATATACCCAAAGGTGCATGGAGAATGATCCTATACACTCACGTATGCAGAATGGGATTTCACCCCCGGAATGCAATGTTGGAAAGCAACAACAACTCCTACTTTTAAAGACGTCAGAACACGTCTCTAGCCTATACCTCTAAAAATTTTCATTAATGTTACAAATTCTCTGTAGGTTGTTTCAATAAATTTTACTGTTATCTTTGATTAAGTTTCAATTTTGGGGCTCACCGAGAATGTCACATGAATATACTAAAATTAAATCTAGCTTGAGGAAATGGAATCTTTCTCATTCAATGAAAATATATCTAAGAAGGAAAGAGACAAAGATTATGCAGCAAATAATGTGAAAAATGAAATTCCTTTCCAATGAAACCGTTCCAATTTCAATGTACACACAAAACCCTAAATTCCAATGAAAATATTTTTCTTTTCAAGTCTCTTAATTTTCGAAAATGAAGAAAATTAAGACACAAATTTTAATCACTAAATCAAATAAAATTTTAAGAATCAGGACTAGAACAATAATTCATACAAAAACCTAATGATCAAACAAAATCAGTTTGCAAGCAACCTAACGATAAGAACAAAGGAAAATTTAATAAATCCATATCAAAGGAAATCAAACACAAATGGAAACAAAATGGAGGCTTCAGAGGGACCACAATACACTCAAGACTCAAGGAAGGTAGCTGGAAGTAGGATGATTGAAGAGAAAATCAAGAAAATGAAAATTCATGCAAGAAAAGGGGCCAACACAGGTGCAGGAGAGGAACATGTTCCTTGCAACGTAGTCATAGAGAGGTCTCTGCAAAGGCAACACTCTATCCCCTAGACCAGAGGGAGAGTTGGTGGAGAATAAGGGATTTATGCCACATATTCTGCAATTGAAACTCAGTGAATGGTATTCCTAGGTATTTTCTTGACTAAATATGATAGTGGAGGTCTGAAGAAGAGGTGGAACAAACCCAAAATATAAAGAAACCACCAAAGGAGTATACTTGTCCCTGATTGAGTCACCAATTTGTTATACTGAATCTACGACTGCATATATAAGTGTCTTCCCTAAACTAGGTGGCTTAGTCTATAACAACGTAAAGACAAAGTAGATAGTGTTTTCCTTAAATTAAATAGATAATGGGATGAAGCCTGCCTATAATCTGATGTATGCTTCACTTCATTTTTCGCTTGAATGCTCCAATCCTAGCTCTTGTCACCAAAATTATAACTTGCACAGTCATACATTGCAAGCCGATGATATATGAAATCTATGTAGCATCATTTAAATAATTCATTCAAAGGATCAACATGGCATCGAAATACATGAAATCATAACATCACATATATGAAAACAAAGAACTCTTTGCATTAATATAAATGGAAAGAGTTACAACCATAAATAGAAGTTGATCTTGTAGAAGAGATCCTCCAAGCTGACTTGTTCCTTCTTTGTCATAAACTGCACCTCTAATCACCCTAATGCTTGGAATGTTAACTCTTTACGATAGAAGCATGAGGGTATATTCTATCTCAAAAATACAACCCCGAGCTTGTGGATGGAAAAAAATATATAGGTGAGGGGAGTAAGTTGGGAGTTCTTATCCAGCTACCAATCAAGGCTTGATATCCACTCTTGATGGGAGGATGCGATCAAAGGATAAGGGATGTAAACTCCAAGTTATGATAGGATAGTATCTGAAAGTTTTATCTAAGGTAAATGGTTGTAGCAAATTCTGGAGGATTATGGAAAAAGAGGCTTCTGGAATTTCTCTCTTTTTCCTGAATTTCTAGAATCAACGCAGGTGCATAGTGGAGAAACCTATCGGTGATAAACGTAGGCCATAGTGGAACAACCTATAGGTTTAAATTGTCCAATAGGAGGCCAGGGAGGGTTGGTCCTTTAAATGACTGGAATAAGGTATTTTCAAGTAGAAATTATTTGATATGAAAGTGTCATGCATAGGGATTTGTGCTATGATGATTTCAAGGGGTAAAATAATGTTGACTGATCCAGTTTGTAGGCATACTAACCAAATGTGACAAAATGGCCTATAACAATGGAAAACCAAGAAGGAGGATTTAGAAATAGGGAACACATGTTCAATGGAACAAACTATGTGTTTTGGAATGTATGGATGAAGACCTACATTCAATCACTTGGAGGTTATGTGCGGGATGTTATTGAGGAAGAATATAAAAAGCCTCTAGAGGTCATTACTAAATATCAAAAGTTAAATTTTACATGAAATGTTAAAGCCATGAATGAAATTATTGTTCATCTACTTGAATCAGAACTAAGGTTATGGACTACACAACAATACAATAATTTTGGAACAATATGAGCAATTTCTATGAAGGTGACAACAAGGTAAGGCAAGCTAAACTCTAAGGTTTTAGAATGCAATTTTATTCTTTAAATATGCAAGGGCTAATGAAGGTATTTTTCTTGGATATTCTCATAATAGAAAGGGCTATAAATGATAGAATAAAAATATGAAGAATATAGTTGAATATATTGATGTCAAAGTGGATGACTATGTTGAATCTAAATTCAATTAACCACTAAATACTAGCTACCATGATAAATTCAACAATTATTATAAGGTCAATGTAATATTCCCAAATGGGAAAAGCAAGAATACAGTGCAAAATGTTGGAAAAATAGGGTAAAACATCATATAAAATAAAAAGGCCAATATTTAGACCTTCTATTAATTATAACAATAGAAAAATATGCATAATAAATGGGCCATAAGATGTACAATAAGAAAGAACAAGCCTCCAATGGAAAAAATCCCTCAGAAGAGGTGCTGCCACTGTATATAAAGAGCTGGAAGGCTGCCACAACGTTGTTTTAAAGGAACTGCTACAAAAAATGATTACAAAATATATCTAAGGATGATATGTTCCTCAAAATATATATCTAATACATATCTGAGAACTATACAACCTCCTTTGAAGAACCCCTTAAGGGTTTTTAGAAAAACACCATGTACAAGATGAGTGTAATGTTCCCAAAATTAGCATGAAGCTAATTGGAACATTAATTTTTCTTGTATCATCTCGGAGGTGAATAAAATGGGTAAGGAGGCCCACAAGTACAAATAAAACCCCTCATAGTGTGAAAGTGATCATCAGAGTAGCTACATTTTGCACCCTCAAGTGTGAAAAGGGGCAAATGCATGAGGACAGGGTCAAGTTTGACCAAGTCAACAGCGCTGCCATAGTGGGAGTGGATCACCTTGAAAGACAGCACAGTATGAAAAGGGAAGAGGTCATTTGGTGGAGGAAACCCTAATATTTGGAGCCAAGGCAAGGAGGCTTTCATTTTTATAAAGGTAGGACAAGGCAGCCATGGAAAGATATGTTGATGAATATAGATTTTGGTCTGCATGACTATTTTCTTTCTTTAGTTGTTTAACTGAGATTTTTGTGCTGCTTAGCACAAGGGATTTCCTGTTTAGGAATCCTTCTCCCTTATTAAGAGGCCTCTTGATGGATTTTACTTCGTTCTCCACATTCTTGCTCAAGGCCAAGCCACCTCCTTCAGCTATATCGTTATTCCTGGAGCAGGAAACGTTGTGTTGCAGGGAGTTGCAGTGGAGGGTTCCACAACACCAATTCCTTGGCTCATCTTTCAGAGGAGGCAGATTCTATTCCTCTAGGAGGTTAGTGAGGAAGATTCAGAAGCTTATTGAAGATCTTTGGCATCATTCCAAGCACTTCCTATCTCCTACAGTGCAGTCCATCTCCTTGACTGCATTATTTCTAAGTGTATTTGTAGTGGGGGATTGCACCACTATTTTGGAGGGTGAGATCTTTGGTGATTGGATCAGCCTTTCACCTGAAAGATCCTTTGGATGAGATTCAACCATCATATGCAGCATCATCAGCTATCTTCATCCATTTCTAGTTTCTAAGTTGTAGTTGCTACCATGCAACTTCGACATTTCTGCATTTTTTCCATTTTTTGCATATTTTAGCCAATCCTTCTAAGGATTGTTGTATTGTTGTTTCCAAGAGTTGAGATCTTACTCCCCCATCTATTTTGAGCTATAAATTTCATATCCATGTATTTAAATTATTTTTGCAGCAGTTATTCTTCATAGACTACGCAGTCATAGCCATGGCTTTCTCCATGTAGCAGTGTTCTTCCTTTATCATGTATATGTTCTTTTGAGGGTTGCATTGCCCACTTGAGTGATTGTTCCTCAAGGATTTGTATAAACATTTGCTGCTATGATATAATATGATGGATATTGAGATATTCTTGCATTATTTGTGTTAATGTATCACTGCTACTCCATTGGTGTGTTTACATATTTTTGTTGCTCCACATTTGGAATATCTTAAGATATTCCCAATAGTGCAGAATTTCCCTATTTTGGGATATTACAATGGGGATATAATCCCTAGGGATGAAGATCCACTACAAAATAAAGATCTAGAAAGTGTGGCTGATATTATATAAGAAATAATAAATCCTCCTCCAATAGATCTCCTATATGAAAGGAAGATCCCCATCACCAGCAAACCTTCTCTCCAAATGGTGTGCCAAAAATCACCCTGCAACTCCTCCTACAAAATAACACAGATCTAGAAATAAACTGTGATTTAGCAGAAAAATAACTCAATGGCCTAAAGCCAAGATATTCAAATAATCTCAAGGGCCTTCCTTAATATCCTCCCAATCGAAAGGAACCCTTCTCCACTGAAAATAAGTAATGAAATGACCCACAGATGGTCTCCACTGCTGCACCCTGCAACACACCACAACTCTAAGCAGAAACTGCACTGATGAAGAAAGGTGTAGCTTTGCCTTAACCTTAAGTGTGGAGATGTGGTGCAATAATCCTCCAAGAGGCCTCTCAAGGAAAGAGATGGGATTCCTGACTGGGAACACCACGTGCTAAACAACACTGCAATCTTAGCTAAACAGTTGAAGAGAGCAACAAGTATAAACAGACCATATTAAAATAATAATCTAAAACATGATCCCAAATGGCTTCCATCCTCTTCCTTATATAAGTTATGAGATTCCTCACCCTTGGCCCCACTCAATTAGGTCACTACCTCCATGCATTCAATCTCCCTCTGAAACTACGATGTCCCACCATGAATGCCACTCCTCCATAACAATGTTGTTTGATTTGGTCAAAGTTGACCCAGTATTCATGCTCCAACCCCTTTTCACACCTAAGGGTATTCAATAAAGCTTTTAGATGACTTCCATTCACACTAGGAGTGTATTTTATTCCTACTAAGGAGATTTATGGGTCTCCATACCCTCTTATTTATCTATCTAAGAGCAAAATAAAAATTTAATATTCCAATTAGTTGTGTGCTAATTTAGGAATATTATAGTCCTCCCCTCCCAGATGTTGCTTTTCCTCAATAAACTGCAAGGATAAAACTGAAGAGCCTCTCCTCTTCCTCCTATAACATCCTCGTATGATAATTTCCTCCAATGAACAAGATGTTGTCTCATCAATAAGTCTCCAAGTTGCTCCTCCCAAGTGTATAACTATGCCTTTGGTGAAAAATCCAAATGGCTCTCATCATGAACAAGTGGAATATGCATGGAAGAAAATATATTGGGTCTAGAGGACTTCTTGAGGCATGGGATCAGAAAATGGTTAGGAACCTTCCTTCCCATGCGAAGCTCCAAACCGCAAGATATCATCCACAAAATATGAGTCACCCTCCAACATGGCAACTCATGAAAGATCTCCTCCACCTTAAGCTCCTACAAAGTAGATGGGATTCATAGATGAAAATTATGGATCAAATTGTCCATCCCACACTGTCTCTCTCTCCACTTATGATAAGTGTAGAGCCACTACTAAATTTGGGCTGCAATAATTTTGCCTTCATTAAGCAAAAAGGAAATTGGATCCTGAAAGACCCACTCTTTGATTCTTGCACAGATCATCCCATATAAAATGAATATGACATAATCATCATATGGAACCCAAATGAGAAAATTACTGAATGTTTCATGTAGTTTTGGAAGGTACCAATAGTTTCCCAAGTGGTCACAGCGCATTTTTTCTAACTGTTGTTTCAAAATATAACATGGCAAGTTGTCTCCCAACAAGTTTCTAGTTGTTCATGCCATCTCGTCCACTAGTAAATAGTAGATGACATTGTTTATCAATTGCGCATACAAATAATAGTACAACACTTGCCAAAAGCCATACAAGATATGGCTATCCCCATCACTGATGTTGGTCCCAAAATGACCATGAAGCTCAAATAGAGGATTGCCCTCTTGTGGAGAAATGCACTATATAGATATGGAAAGAGAATGAAAATATTGTGTTAGATAATAAATACTTGCAAAAACACAACTCTTACCATGTACTAAGAGTAGGTTGGTAATAATATCCATGATTTAGCCCTCCATAGTGGTATGGAATATCTCCATGAGAAGGAATGAACCATGTGCTGCATGCAAATCCTTCTTTTTATGCTTGGAGATCCAAGTCAAGAAGATCATATCATGGTAATAGATGTCTCCATCAACTACTCCATCACTCTCATCTCCTACTTTTCCATCAAGTGCATCATATGTGAAGTGATCCTGGGAACACTTCATCAACAAACCCAAGCTCCAAAGTGATAGCGTTGTTGGCCTTTGTAATAAGGCTCTTGTCATCTCATAGCTCCATTCTTTGAAATGCCAAATGTCAAAGTCATCTACCATAATGCTGCTATATATGGGAGATTCCTTCCAAAGTGGAAGTACCTCCTGATCCTCCAAGGCTAAGGAGTAGCCCCCTTGCATCATGATAGTGCTATCACCTATTCCTGCAACATCATGCAAAGTATGGGAGAAAAAAAACCCATACTCTCCCAAGAGTAGCCAAAGAAACAAGAGCTCTTGCTGCCTCCTCACACCTCCATCATAAAAATCATGGATGAAAACATGATGATTGACATGGAGAATGTCATATCAACACAATTCACCCAAACTCCTCGCTGCCACATGATGCAAGTGCCATGCCAAGTTCCTTCCACCAACATACTCTTTGAAATAGAATGTGTCATATGATGACCAAATCCTTTCAAGAGTAGAGAAAGCAGCCTTGCCCCCTGCTGCCCCATGTTATAGATCTGCAAGTGGCTTTCTAGCCTCTTGCTTATCAACATCACCCATCCAACCAATGGTGAGTTCCTACCATCATGCTCAAAATTGGCATCCCTCCAATGAAGAATACCATCCTCCCAAATCAGATTTATGTCTTTGCATTTCATGGGATGTTGAAATGAAATCTCTTGGAGATCTCCAAATGAAGACCACTCATTAATGACCAAGTTGAATCCATAAGGATCCAAATAAGATGTAGGAAAAAAATTCTCATCAAAATGTGAAGTGCTCGTCAAGAAGTATCCATCGTAATAATGGAAGGTGTCATTCATCATAAGGTGTCCTCCATCAATCATCCGCCTATCCAATGTCACACAAGTATAATGGTCATCAGAATGCCCCAATAATAGTTGGGCCCCCAACTCCTCATTGTTACTCAATGTCAGCACTACTGATATCCATGATGGTGCATTTGTTGTCTCATGTTCATGCATAATGATAAACATACAACAAAGGATAATTTTCAACATATCCTTGAAAATTATACACTCCAACCCTATGAGTTGTGTGCAGCTCAAAATTGATATACTAGGATGACTATATATCTCATCCTTGAACAAGTCAAGGTTCCTCAGTGCAGTGACAGTCTGCTACTCCAAATCAGCAATGTGATTTGACCCTAGGTCATGTATTTTCCCTGACAACATGTTTCCATAATCCTCCATATGATGTGTTGAAATAACAGAAAATGGAAATATGTGCATACCGTGGTAAATCTTGGGAACATCTTGTACTGCTACAAGGGTTCCTTACTTCAGTGTGATGGCTTCCCCAGCTACTAATGATGATGGTTTCTCTTCTATGGTTGCATCAGCACTAGTACAAGTCTCCTCCTCCTCATGCATCTCTAGAATAGTGCATGGGACTCTAACTGTCAAGAGATCAAGACCACTTTCCAAAGGTGCAAGGGTTCTTTCTCCTGATGCAAGTGTTCCTACAGCAGGTGGTGGTGAAGGCCTCTTCTCCTCTAATCTCTCCTTGTCAAACTTTTTTATCAACCTTTGAGTAAAATCTACATATGCAATGACTCTTGCATGACTCAAATGGCTGAACCACCAAATTTTTGCTTCACCTTCAAGGTGCAATGCTACAATCTCAGTAGCTTCTCTCTCTACTACTAGATGTATCAGGAAAAATGCATCTAACTTCATTCCCCAAGCTCTTTTTATACATGTGGATTACCCATCAAATGTAGGCAATAGGAATATATTGGTGCAAGGTCTTCTTTCTTCTTTGAGTTGAATGAACTATGGGGGAGTTACATTCTCCTTGAAAGCCTTTGTTTGAGATTTGTATTCTGTAAGATACTCACTTAGAATCTCATGATCTAAGTGTTGTCCATCTCCATGCCTTTTGTCTTATTCTTCAAAAGAAAAGGGCATAGTATGTTTCTTTGGGGCTCTTTGCAATACCAGATCTTTCTTTTGCTGATAGGAAGTACATGGACCTTCCTCATCTTGAAACCCTAGTGTGATTTCATTGCTTTTCTCCACTTTTCTTTGCTTGACCTCCTTGATGAGGTCGCTCTTAGATATAAAAAAAGATGATATAAAACTCCTTATTTCCATCATTTTGATCTCTTTCTCCTTCTTCTTATTCTCCTGATAGCATAATGGCTGAGATCCATAGGCTTAGCTAAGATTATGCTCTGATACCACTGTAATATTCCCAAATGGGAAAAGAAGGAATATAGTGAAAAATGTTGGAACAATAGTGTAAAACATCATATAAAATAAAGAGGCCAATATCAAGACCTTCTATTCATTATAATAGTAGAAAAATATGCATAATAAATGGGCCATAAGATTTACAATAAGAAAGAACAAGCCTCCAATGGAAAAAATCCCTCAAAAGAGGTGATGCTACTATATATAAAGAGCAAGAGGGCTACTACAATGTTGTTTTAAAGGAAATTCTATAGAAAATTATTCCACAATGGATCTAAGGCTGATATGTGCCTCAAACGATAGGTCTAATACAGATCTGGGCACTATACAACCTCCTTTGAAGAACCCCTTAAGGGTTTTCAGCAAAACACCATGTACAAGATGGGGATCTAAGCCCTAGGGATGAAGATCCACTACAAAATTACAGATCTGGAAAGTGTGGCTGATGTGATATAAGAAATAATGCATCCTCCTCCAATATATCTCCTAGATAAAATGAATATCCCCTTCATCAACAAACCTTCTCTCCAAATGGTGTGCCAAAACCACCCTGCAACTCCTCCTACAAAATAATGCAAATCTGGAAATAAACTGTGTTGTAGGGGAAAATAACTCAATGGAATAAAGCCAAGATATGAAAATAAGCTCAAGGGCATTCCTTAATGTCCTCCCAATGGAATGGAACCCTTCTCCACTAAAAATAAGCAATGAAATGACCCACAGATAGTCTCCATTGTTGCACCCTGTAACACAGCACAACTCTAAGCAGAAACTATGCTGATGAAGAAAGTTGTAGCTTGGCCTTAAGCCTGAGAGTGGAAATGTAGTGCAATACTCCTCCAAGAGGCCTCTGAACGAAAGAGATGGGATTCCCAACTGACAACACCCTGTGCTAAACAACACTGCAATCTTAGCTAAATAGCTGAAGAGAGAAACAAGGCTAAAGAGACCATATTAAAATAATAATCTAAAACATGATCCCAAATGGTTGCCATAATCTTCCTTATATAAGTTATGAGCTTCCTCACCCTCGGCCCCACTCAATTAGGTCACTACCTCCATGCATTCAATATCCCTCCAAAATTGTGCTGTCCCACCATGAATGGCACTCCTCCATAACATCACTATTTGAGTTGGCCAAAGCTGACCTAGTCTTCATGTTCCAACCCCTTTTTAGAGCTAACGGTCTTCAATCCAACTTTTAAATGACCTCCATTCACACTAGGAGTGTCTTTTATTCCTACTAAGGAGATTTATGGGTCTCCATACCCTCTTATTCCTCTATCTAAGAGAAAAATCAAAAATTAATATTCCAATTGGCTGTGTGCTAATTTAGGAATACTACAGTCAAAGAGCCACTTTCATATGAAGATGATGAAGATAACACCAATCATAAAACCAAATATACTTCAAGGTGTGTGCAAAAAAATGATCTAGATAGTCAAATTGTTGGTGATTTAAACAAAGGTGTAAAAATTAGAAGGAAAATTCTAAATCCCCCTACTCAAGTGCATGTAGCTCTATTATCCATGGATGAGCCCACGAATTTCTATGGAAGATCCAAGATGATAATTGGTTAAAATCCATGCATGAATAGTTGAACTAGATAAAGAAAACTCAGTCATCTCAGCGTGTTTCTAGACTAGAAATCTGACAATAATGTCATTGGGATGAAATATGTCTTCAATAATAAGTTGAATGAGTATCTGTAAGTCATAGTAAACATGGAAAGATTAGTGTGAAAAGGCTATGCTCAAATCGAGAGTCTAGATTTTGATGAAACTTTTTCACTTGTTGCTCGATTAGAAGCTATTTGGATGTTTTTGTAATGTTCCCAAATTTTAGCCTCAAGCTAAAAGGAACATTATAGTTTGCATATTTTCATTTTGTTTAATAAAATGGGTAAGGAGACACCGTAACCCCCTTAGATGGATAAATAACACTCCTTGTGTGAAAGGAGGGTGAATAAGTAGATGGATTAAGCACCTAAGGGTGTGAATATGATTAGGATCACTTTGATTTAGCCTCCTTTGACTAAGTCAACAACGCTTTCCAAGAGGAGGAATCTCCATGACAAGGCAACGCAGTTTTAGAGGAGGCTTCACTTGCATGAGCTAGGTGGCAAGTGTGAATGGGACCCATGGTGAGAGGAGTTCATTTTCTTTATAAGGAGGATATGGCAGCCCATTTTCATTATGAATTAGCTTATTATTTTCGTTGGGTCTACAAAGACTTGCATACCTGAGTTTTTTAGCAGGGTTGTAGTGTTCTTGAACCCAAGGGTGCTCCTAGTTGGGAATCCCTACCTCATCCTCAAGGAAAGAGAGGGTTTTGAGCTCCATTTCCTCATTCCGGCATTTTTCCAAGCTTCCTCCTACAACTACAATATTTTTCTGTTGGGCAGAAAACATTGTGTTGTTGGGTGCAGCAACAGAGGAACTCATAGAGTCATTCTTTGGCTTGTTCTTCAGTGGAGATATTGTATATTCTTTGGAGGAGCAGTAGAGGAGACTCCCAGGAAACATTTTAGATCTTGGCACTTGGCCAACCATTCACCATCTCTCACAGCGCAATCTAGGTCTGGAACTGCATTATTTTATGCAGGCAGTTGCTAGGAAAGTCATTTGAGCTTATCAGGAGGAGTGTTTTTCAGTAAAAGAGATTAGCCCTTTGCTTGAGAACATTATCAGAGGAGGGCATGAGTATTTCAGATATGCTACAGCCTCATTATTATTTTGATTCAGTTGTAGTGACAAGTTATTTGTCACATTGTGCGTTTTTCGGCATTTCTAGCAATCTCTCCTAGATTGGCTAGAAATCTTGTATTGAGGCCCATTCCTCTATTATTGGGAATTTATTTGTATATTTCAGCCATATCTCATGTATTCACATCTACAGCAGCAGCTACACTCCTAGAGACAATGCATTCACTGCCCTCTGGCATTTTGTATAACTGCAACATCTCATGCATTTCATGTTCTAATCTTTGGAGGTTGATTCCCATTGCTTGAGAGACTTGTTCCTCAAGATATTTCTATATATTGTTGCTGATATATTAATGAACATGATGGCTGTATCATATTCTCTTATTTTACATGTATATAGTTGCAGAGTTTCATGATTGTGTTCTTATGTTGTTGTAAGCTCACTCTTTGAGCACTTCTTTGAGATACCCAAGGGTAGGAGATCTGAATAACCCACCTAGGGTTAATTATTTGAGATAATATCTTGGAAGTATAATGTATGAAGGGTAAACAAAGGGATATAAGTCCCCTTTTTTTCTTATTCTTGCATTGGCTTCCTTATACAGCGTCCCCTTGGACCATTTTGCAGAAATTCCTGAAGAAGGGATATTATAGTGGTATCAGAGCATCAATCTTGGCTCAGCCTATGCACAAGATTTAATGATATCAGAAAGAGGAGCTTCTCTCCAAGAATAGAAGATTTAAAAAGGAAAAAAGAAGAGAGGAATGACAGAAGAGGAGGTCTCCCTTCTTCTTTTCCAGACCATGGAGGGTATCATTGAAGACCTTGAGGAGATAGAAACGGAAAACTAGGGAGATCTTCTGAGAGGGTTTGTGGATGTGGCAAGCCCTATTTTTGACCACGTTGGGTGTGAGAATTCAGCCACACATGCAGATCCACAGTGCAGTACATTGCTCATATCTACTGTGGGGAGAATGGAGGAAGATGAGTCACCAAGGGAGGAGACCTTGAGTGATTTTCTTTGGGACTATGAATCTCAATCATGGAGATTCGAAGTGCACTTGGACTTCCAAGAGTTTTGTAGATTCAAGGGAGAAAGATCCAGGAGCCCCATAGGGAGAGAGAGATATATATTCTTTCTATCTGATTTTGATGGATCAGCAAGGTGCAAAGCCACAGCTTGGGAAGAGGAGCTAGATGCATATTTTCAGCTACACCAAGTTGCAACCAAGGAGGCCATCACTATAGTAGCGCTGCACCTCCAAGGTATGGCACATGGTTGGTGGTTTAAAAATTATGTTTCATATTATCATGCAAATGTGAGCTCATATGATGGATTCACTAAGGGGTTAGTGAGGAAGCTTGATGAAAATCACTGTGAAACATCATGTATCAAAACATCAAACACTTTGCATGCATTGAAGGGAAACTTGAAACAAACTCCATTCCATATTCTTGAAGGGGATGAAAACATGTATGATGGTTTTCTAAGGGAAATATCCCCATTGTGTGAAGGGCCCTCTTCCATTTGTCAAGTCATGGAGGTACTTCCTTCAAGAGATGACCAAGATATATGGTCTCTCCTTGATGATGAGGTAATCTCACTTATTGATGGGGAGGATGAGCATAAGAGATTGAAAAACGCTGTCCCATTGGGAGGAGATCCATCACCACGTGAAGGTGAAAGGGGAGCCATTGCTTCTATTAGAGGAGCCCTTGTATCTCTGCAAGGAGTTCCAAATTTTTCAACATGTGGAAACCAAGGCACAATTCCGGAGCCATATGTAACAGTTTTTGGGAATTGTGAGATGGAGGAGGAAGAGAAGGGTCAACATCAAGGGATGATACACCCTTATCTATGCCAGAAATTTTTTGCACAAGAGAAGGATATTGTACAGTGCAGTGAAGAGAGGGACAAATCAGTCCACTCATATACACAGTCCACTTTTGAGCTAGAGGAGTCCAACATAGCGCAATCAAGTGAATTTGTCACTTGATTCACCACTCTTGGATTCCGAAGAGGTGAAGGCATTGGAGGAGTCCAACATAGCATAGACAGTTTGGGATAAACCCAAGGAGGAGAGAGCCACTCTCTCATTTTTTAGTATCACCCACTCTCATCAATTATACTACGTTGACAGAGTTGCTGTAGAGATGGAGGATGGCATCTTCATGATGCAAGATGACTTCTCCTCGGATTTGGAGAGGAAGAGGATACTTCCTTTGAAGAAGGAATCCTTCATACATAGGACTGGATGTATGCCACTCATGCTTAATTTGACCCAGCTTGGGAAATTCCTTGTGGATGATAGCCTCTCATGGGAGGCCAAATTCCAAAGGACACCATCACTCTTTGAGCATGAGTAGATGCATGATGGGAATGGAAGAATTTTGGAGGATGAATTTGGCATGGGGGATGTCAAGGTAGCATGCAGCAGCATGAGAGGAGCATCACATTGTAGATTACCAGCGCTGTCTCTGAGGAGGATAGATCCAGATTGGAGGTCTCAACTCTTGGTAGAGTACTCCAAGGATCTAGGTGCATGCATGATTTTGGATGACCCGGATAGAGATGACATGTACATGTTGGATGATATGGTCATCTATTATTATGACAAAGACTTCTTGACTAGGGCTTCTAGTCTCAAGGAGAAACTATTACATGCAGCACATGAGGACTTTCTAGTTATGCACTTTGATGCATATTTTGATTTGCTAGAGGAGTTCACTTGGGAGGGAATACACCATGATCTATATCATCATATCGAGAGATTCACAACCTAGATGATTTTAGAGAGTTTGGCACAACCATTTCCCTACTCATTGGAGGTGAGGGAGAGCATTCAGATGAGACATTTCAGCTCAAGGACCGGAGTACATGGTAAAGGAGGTATATACTCTCATTTTGATTTACCCTTCTTTAATTTATATGAGCAGCTTGATGAGCTAAGGATGATCACATCTCCTTATGCTCCTTATTATGATGTACTTGTGGCCCATTGCAGCAATGGGAGTGGTTATTTTCATGATGGTTTGTGGGGGAAGCCACATCCTTTTTGGTGTGCACCATTGGCACCAATTTGTACTTTCATGTTTTCACCTAATGAGATGTTTGTGGCAGAAAACAAGTGGCTGGGAAATCACTTGTTGTTTCTAGTTTTGATGCAGGCAGGAGGCTCACTGCGTTGGTCCCATGAGTGGAGCAGTGACCCACTCTCTAGTTTTGTTATGACAACTTGTTTTCATTACATGTTGCTTCCTTGTGTTGCTAATGGTTGTACATTTATAGGGAGCACTACTTGGAGAGTGTTGGAAGTATTGGGACAGCCCATTGGGAGCATGATTCTCCCCATTGTATATGTTTTAAATGGCAGGAGGCACCATGGGAAACCCATGATTTCCACATTGCTACTTTTCTCTTCTTGTGGGAAAAACCACTTGGAGAATTTGAGGGGGCATCTCATGGCTGATTTTCTTGATGGGGAAAATTGGGCCATTCTTCGAGGCCATAAAATTTCAGCACAAGGATGGAGGAAGCCCCATATGTACCACAAATGGAGGGAGAGACATCTTGGGAAACAAAATCCTGACTCCCCATTCACCCCCAACACATTGCATGAACCAGGGGTTGAGATTTTTATTTGGATGATAGCATGGATGAGAGGATCATCATTGGGGATAAAATTTTCCCATGCATCTCATCACTCCTACCTTGAGGAGGCCATAGCACAGCAAGAAGGTTTCCACCTATACCTTCTAACTTTCCATGATGTGCACCATTCCAGTTTCATACTTGGGAGGAAGCAGTGGAGGACAGATTTGTTGCAGAATATCTTGAGTAGTGGTGGAGATTGTTGATGAGGAGGCCACAAGAGAATAGGGGGAGAAATTTTGTTCTCTCTATGCTATTGCTTGAGGACAAGCAACATGTGGGAGGGGAGGACTGTAATGTTCCCAAATTTTAGCCTCAAGCTAAAAGGAACATTATAGTTTGCATATTTTCATTTTGTTGAATAAAATGGGTAAGGAGACACCTTAACCCCCTTAGATGGAGAAATAACACTCCTTTTGTGAAAGGAGGGTGAATAAGCAGATGGATTAAGCACCTAAGGGTTTGAATATGATCAGAATCACTTTGATTTAGCCACCTTTGACTAAGTCAACAACGTTTTCCAAGAGGAGGAATCTCCATGACAAGGCAACGCAGTTTTAGAGGAGGCTCCACTTGCATGAGCTAGGTGGCAAGTGTGAATGGGACCCATGGTGAGAGGAGTTCATTTGCTTTATAAGGAGGAGATGGCAGCCCATTTCCATTATGCATTAGCTTATTATTTTCATTGGGTCTGCAAAGGCTTGCATACCCAGGCTGTTTAGCATGGTTGTAGTGTTCTTGAACCCAAGGGTGTTCCTGGTCAGGAATCCCTACCTCATCCTCAAGGAAGGAGAGGGTTTTGAGCTCCATTTCCTCATTCCAGCATTTGGCCAAGCTTCCTCCTGTAGCTACAACGTTTTCCTGTTGGGTAGAAAACATTGTGTTGTTGGGTGCAGCAACAGAGGAACTTATAGAGTCATTCTTTGGCTTTTTCTTCAGTGGAGATCTTGTATATTATTAGGAGGAGTATTAGAGGAGATTATCGGGTAATATTTTAGATCTTGGCACTTTTCCAACCATTCACCATCTCTCATAGCGTAGTCTAGGGCTGGAACTACATTATTTTATGCAGGCAGCTGTTGGGAGAGTCATTTGAGCTTATCAGGAGGAGTTTTTTTTAGTAAAATGGATTAACCCTTTGCTTGAAAACATTATCATAGGAGGGCATGAGTATTTCAGATCTGCTACAGCCTCATTCTTATTTTTATTCAGTTGCAATGACAAGTTATTTGTCATATTGTTCATTTTCCGGCATTTCTAGCAATCTCTCCTAGATCGGCTAGAAATCTTATATTGAGGCCCATTCCTCTATTATTGAGAATTTATTTGTATATTTCAGCCATATCTCATGTATTCACATCTACAGCAACAGATACACTCCTAGATACAACGCAGTCACTGCCCTCCGACATTTTGTATAACTGCAGCATCTCATGTATTTCATGTTCTAATCTTTGGAGGTTCATTCCCATTGCTTGAGAGGTTTGTTCCTCAAGATATTTATGTATATTGTTGCTGAAATATTAATGAAAATTATGGTTGTATTATATTCTCTTATTTGACATGTATATAGTTGCAGAGTTTCATGATTGTGTTCTTATGTTGTTGTAAGCTCACTCTTTGAGCATTTCTTTGAGATACCCAAGGGTAGGAGATCTGAATAACCCACCTAGGGTTATTTATTTGAGCTAATATCTTGGAAGTATAATTTATGAAGGGTAAAAAAAGGGATTTAAGTCCCCTTTTTTATTATTCTTGCATTGGCTTCCTTATATTGCATCCCCTTGGACCATTTTGCAGAAATTCCTGAAAAAGGGATATTACAGTTTTTGGAATTTCCTTATTTCAAGAAGTTCAAGATATATCATATGGATGTCAAATATTCTTTTATAAATTGATAATTATAATAATAATATTACACAGAACAACCATATGGTTTTCAGATGTCAAATCGACCTGACTGTGTTTACAATTTAGAAAAGACCTTGTATGGTCTCAAGAAATTCCCATGGGCTTGGTATTCGAAGTTGGACAGTTACCTGCTCAGGTGTGGTTTCAAAAGAGGTGAAATTGATATTAATGTGTATTTTAGAGCTAATGATGGAAAATTAATAATGGTGGTTGTCTACAATGATGATATTATATTTGGAAGTGATTTAAATCATCTAACATGCCAGTTTGGAGTTGACATGAAACAATAATTTGAGATGTATATGCTTGGAGAGCTCTCGTATTTCCTTGGACTGCATATTACATGGACTTCCAAAGTAAAATTTGTCTGAAAAAGGAAGTATCTCAAGGAAGTATTGAATAAATTTGGTATGGGCGAGTGTTATTTATTGAGCACACCAATGGTGATAGATTGCAAGTTTTGCAATACTTTTGAATCATGATAACTAAACTAGACTCGGTATAGGTATATCATTGGAAGCCTCCTATATTTGATAAATTTAAGACTAGATATTGTGTAGGCAGTCGGTATTTTTGGAATATTTCAAGCAGTCCCCAAACAAATCCATCTTCTACCAGCCAAGAGAATTATCAAATATCTTAAATCCACAATGGACTATGGGCTTTGATAAATTTAAGACTAGATATTGTGTAGGTAGTCGGTATTTTTGGAAGATTTCAAGCAGTCCCCAAACAAATCCATCTTCTACCAGCCAAGAGAATTATCAAATATCTTAAATCCACAATGGACTATGGGCTTTGGTAGCCAAGAGGTAAATATTTTGCACTAGTTTTTAATACGAATTTTTATTGGGTAGGGGATGTAGATGATCGAAAGATCACTAGTAGTGGTGCATTCATTCTTGGAGAATGTATAGTTTCATGTTTGAGGAAGAAGTAGGATTCAATCTCACTATCTACCACTAAATTAGAGTATATAGTTGTAACTTCTCATTGCAATAAACTCTTATATATGAATAAGAATATATAGGATGTACAATTGTTTTATGATGAACCCTTTCCTATTATTTGTGACATTACAAGTGTCATAATCATGTTAAAGAATCTTGTTTTCACTCAAATACAAAGCATATTCCAATCAAGTACCACTTCTTGAGAGAGAAAGTTGTGAATCGAATAGTCAAGCTATAGTATGTATCTACAAAAGAAAGGTAGTTGATATCTGCACCAAAAATCTCCCAAGAGATTAGTTTTATCATTTAAGGTAGAGACTAGGAGTAGTTCCTCTTACCTCCATCCACTAGATCTTCCTTATAGAAGAATAAAGGTATCCAAAAATCATTCAACATATCAACATGCAGCTTATAGGTCGATAATATCTACATCACAAGGGGAGATTTATGACAGGGGGAGCATGTTGGTGACTTTTCCATTGATTTCAAAGGGGGATTAGTATTGGTGATCAAAAGAAAGAATGAGAAGATCTTTAGACTAAGGGGATGTGTCTTAGTGAACAAAAAGGGAAGGATAAATACTGCACAACTGGTTAGAAGTGAATTTTAGGGGGAGCCACATGCAAAAGAGTCCAAAGGAGGAGAATATGATGATGCATTCTCTATTTATTTATTGTGTTCATTTTGTTTAACACAATTGTTTGATCAAAGTGTTTCCATAAATTCCAAAGGGGGTGAATGGTACAAGTATTTCATCATTGATGGAAAATGAAGGTAACAACAATGAAGAATGCAAGAATAATGAGGAACAACCTTAAATAATGGTAGAGGAAAAGGTGGTGGTGATGAAAATACTTTGAAGCCATTTCTAGCTCATAAGATCTCATAAAACATAGTTGGGACCCTCTCAAATGGATAGAAATCTAAAAGAGCTTTCTAGTGATATGTGGAAGATAAAAAATGGCATCCTCGATTGAAAGTTAGAGCCAGTGAAAGGTGAGATCACAAAGTTAAGTTGCAGAGCTATTATTAGTTGATGTACCTAATGGAGAAAGATAACTTTGTGTTGGAAAAAAGAATGACTTCGGGGCAGGACCTAGGTTCAGGTTCAACAGCCATCAAGGCACCACTCTAGTCTAGGACAATGCCAACATTTTCACCTTGCTTGAGAGAGGAAGGAGTCTCACCCGAGGCGTGTCGTGACCTTACTATGTTAAGAGAGTTAGAAATGTAAAATTCGTAACCATATTTTCATCTACCTTGTATTACAAACATTTCACAACTATACATATATTACTCATACTATGAACGAGACAGAAAAGGAACCGACCAATTAGTTCTAAAACTATGCATCATCAGAAAATTTTGAGTATCCCTCTAAAGACTCACACACAAGAAAATATACATGGAATACTGATATTGAACCACAACATCACCATATATTATATTTAGAAAATGCCATTACATTAACAAATGAAGTCTCTACAGATATCTACCTCCTGAACTAGCTAACAACAACTCATCCCAACCCAAGACCCAGAACCAACAACCTCTTCCGCAACTGCCTACTTTCTTCCTTATCTATCCTTTGTTTTCCCGCACTGTTAGTATTTCCTACTTCCTCGCTCGGCTCCCTTTCTTCGCTCTGATTTCTTTGGCTTTGTTCTTATTTCTCCTCTACCACTTGAATTCTTCCCCCATTTACTATCAATTTCTTCTGCCACCTACGCAACTTCTTATTTGCAACCTACCACCTTTCCATTTTTCTAGAAACTATTTCATCTTTTCAAAACGAAGGTCCCAACAGGCCTCGACTGCAATATATTGACTCGTTCCAAGTCAATTTTTTTTTCCTGGTAGTGTGGTCTCTACTGGTACCTCTCTTTATTTTTCCCCTTAGCCTTTTGTTTTCATCCCTTGCTGCTGAGTCTAGTCCATTGTCCCTTCTTCCTGCTGCATCTGATCCAGGACCTGCCCCTCAAACAAAGGCCCCAATTCCCCAAATTTTTTGATGGCTTCAATTTTGAAGTTGTGAAAGTCGGAAATGTCATCCTTCCAGGTCTTCATGATTTTTATTGTTGTGTTTACTACCTTTTCAGTATTGGTAGAATTGGCCAGTGATAGTAAGGCTGAGAAGATCGAGTTCCATTGTGATTCTGACTCGTTGAACAATTATTGTATGGATTCTACTTGTTGTTTGACTGGTGGTCTGAGATCTCGTGGGAGCCATTTGGTTTTAGCAAAATATTCTTCAATTCTCGATATTTGGTTTGCAAGACATCTTCCTGGTTGTACAGTTGCTTACAGGTGGTCAGGTCGACACTTCCCCTAATGTCTGCACATACTCACTGGAGTTGTTGTGTTAACTAAGAAACAGGTTTAGCTTTCATGGTTGAATAGCTCAAACACTCATGAACTTACACGAGCAGCGTATAAGCTTCTGCTACTATAATCCCTAAGGCTTCCTTCATCCGAGTCATTTTCACCATTCTCTATTTTATCTACTCTATCTAAATTGTTGTTGGGTCTGGTAGAGCTAGCCCACTTAACAATGTCTTTTTGAGCTCCTTATTTGTATTTTTGAGGTCTTTTCATGATGTATGAATGTGGTTGCAGCATTCGATTATTGTACTGGTCCAGGTGACTCCAGACACCCTCAGGAGACCAATAGGGCTCAGAAAGTTTCAAAATTAAAACTGGTCAAAATGATTTTGAACTAGGACAAGATTGTAGTGCTCGTCGCCCTGATTCTAATGGCATGAATGACACTCAAATATGAGTCTGTATGAGAAAGTTATGGTAGTTTGAATTTTTTACCAAACAACAAAAAAAAAGTCAAAGTAAACATTTTTCCACATGGCAGGCCATATGCATGACATGTCGTAGGCCTAGTGGGACCCATAAAGCTAATGTGCCAGCCCATTCAACAAAACAGTTGGACCCACAAAAAGGTGATGTGGAAATACCACAAGTTGACACATGGCAAGTAGGTTGTAGATGTGGCATATGATGTGGACCAATGAGGGATTACCACATGGCCCAATCACATGGTGCCAAATGGCACCTTAAATTATGCCCAAGTGGCATTGGATGGTGCAACCTCCATTTTTTGTCTTATTCTCATGTTTTTGGGAGTCGTTACAATATGGACATACAAATTCCATATATTATATAGTTTGAAAAAACTATATTAAAACTAAAATTGGTCTTTAAAACAATATTGGGAGTCAATGGGATTTGGACCCAAAGACCCCCAACAAAAATTATCTTAATATGATTATGCCAGCCAATGTGCCAACCTCACACTTTGTCTTATTCACCCTCACACTTTGTGATAAAATTCCATTCAAATGGTTCAAGGAAACCATGGAGAATGATGGAGAATGCATGAGAGATGAGGGCACAGGGAGGCCATTGGAGCCATGAGAAAAGATGAGGAAGAAAGTGGAGTAGACCGACACATTATTTAACAAATAATATTTTGTTATTGCAGGTGTGGAACCATGAGCGGCCATATGGGCAGAACCTTGCCCAAGGAATCTTGAGGGGCATCAAAAATATTCCTTGAGGTCCCAAACTTGTCGGAGTCAGAATTTGCAAAATTTTATATCGATTTTACACCTCTCAGCGACAGGAATTCAATGGCAATGTCCATTTCAGCAGTAAATCTTCCCATTTTGATATCATTTTCTATATTAGAGTGATGGTGTCATATTCCCAAGTGTGGACAGTTTATTTTATGCCTCTCGACGCCACGAATTCAATGGTGCAGCCAGACTCAGCAGTCGAGCATCCACTTCTTCAACCAACTTCACTGGTTGAGGTATATGCAGTATTAATGTCATGTTTCTCTTTGATCATTTTCTATGAGATGTCATATGTTGTTTAGATCCTTGCTTTATGTATGTCGCAGGATATATGTTTCTACTTCATGTGAGATGTATTCGCCATGGATTGTTATGTTTGATTGAGATCCCTATGTAACCTTCATGAAGGGATCCTCATCGTCACCTTGTGTGAGATTATGTCATGTTGATAGGAGGCCTATTGTGGGTGAGAATTCCTGTAGTGGAATGTATCGTGGAGAGAAAAGCCACTCATGTTGAGGGCATGTATCCTTATATGACAAAAAACATAGTCCATGTACATCATCACCATTTATAGAACTATATGAAGTGGCATACCCCATATTGAAACTTGTAGAAATTATACAAACATATGTATATTAATGGATTCAATCCGATCAAGAAATGTACTAAATCTAGATACCAAATCCTTCTACAAATCAATTGTAGAAAAAAAACACGATCGACAATAACAACAAGTGCAGAAAGAAAGAAATAAAACCACGACACATATATTTTACTGGGGAAAGCTTACTGCTCAAAACCCCTTTATATTCTATTATATATTCACAAAAGAATCATGAAAAAATTACAATGCACTCTTCTCACAAGAGTCTCCACTCTACCTATCGTCTCACATTGATCCAGACAAAATCAAGCCAACACTTAGCCAATTCTTAGCTTCTCTTCAGCCTGCCCTGCTCACGCAATTCATGAGGAGTGTGTTGGGTTCTAGTTTTGTACACTTTTCCTACCTCTGTCTTCCCTATTTTTCATCTTAACTATAACCAATGGGAGTATCTTTGTCTCTTTCTCTTACCTTTCTACCCTAAATTGTGTTGTTTCACCTTGTTTTTATTACTCTGCCAATTGACCAATTATTACGATATATCGTACTTTTTTATGACTAATTAATGGTGAATGTTTAGAGAAGATCGACGTTCTTTGTGTTTTATTTTTATATTTCATTTATAGCACTAAAGATTCTGAGCATGAAGTTCACAGGAGCAGTCAAGAGGGTGTTGTTACAGCAAAATGATGTTGTTACACCTTAATGTTACAGAATCGCCGGAAAAACATTCTGCTGTTACAGACCCGCTGGCGAACTGCTGACAAAATTGTACCATTGACTGATCCCATCAACACTTGTTGGTAATCTGTCCTTTGGCTGTTACACTACAGCTGTGATTCTATTACGATAGTTTTAGAAGTTGTTTAGCATTGTATTTTTGGGATAACAGCCTAAGGGCAGTTTTCATTGTAATATTTTATTTTCTAGTCAGAAATTTATTAGGAAGTGGTTATAGCAATATGTATTCTATTTCGGTCAGCATGATAATCATAAGATTCTCATGACTGATCTATTCCTTAATTTTTTGGTGTAACTACTATATAGTTCTCACCCCTAGAGGTCGAAAGGTTAGCGGAGAAAAACATTATTTTAGCTCTGTAATTGTGTTCAGATTAACACACATCATCCTGTTACTGCTATTACATGCATTATTCAATATAGTTTCTGTTAATTTCATCCTTTACCTGCGCCCTGCTAGGGAGGAAGGGCCCTTATTCTTAGCAAGGATTGCAGTGATTGAACTAGTTGTGTGTATGTAATTGTATTTCCGTTTATGTATCAATAGAGTGTTGTTGCTGATGTTCATCTGTGAATATATCTTCTTCAATTTCAATACTTTATATGTTGTTACACATATGATATTAGAGATACCAATTGATTACTTGTCGTGTGACGTGCTAGAACAGATTAATTGAAGTGTGATTCTAGTCTTGTAGATACTTTTGATTCTGCATGAGTGATTTACTTCCAGCATTTACTTAGGAAATGATTTATTTTCTCTGAAATTTTTTCTAGTTGGTGTATCGACATAGATAGTGCAATTTTCATTGGAATATGTTAGGCCTTCGTAGTTTTCAAGATTGGAAAGTACAAACGCTGCAGAGCCTACATCAAAACCGCTTTGGAATCCTGCGACCTAGCCATCCTAGATTCAGAGAGAGATCTCTCTATGTATGAGTTCAAAGATATGATTTTTAAGGCTTGAAGTGTGATTTTAGGCTAGTTATGAAGAACAAGGGTTGTTGTTTTTTTTGGTTGGACAAGGATGTAATGAATATGAAGGAAGCCTATATGAAGGGTGAAGGTGTGAGTAGGTGAAGGAATGGTTCAGCTGATAAGGTAAGCAAGGAGCAGCATAAATCCATTGGGCTATGGAGTCATAAGAGGATTTAATTGCACAACAAGGTTCAAGAGTGGTCCATGGGGCAAGTAATCTATGTCAAAGGATCTCTTTAAGTTGGTATTATGGAATGAAACAATAAGAAATGAAGTGAAAGAAATAAAACACATGAAGAAACAAAGAGCAGGCCTAAGATCAAGTAAGTACTTTGAAACTATCCTGCTTTTGGCATACACTTAAGGAAAGACACAAAGTAATCTGAGATTAGGTAAGTACTTTTAAACTACCCTGCTTTTGATGTACTTTCAAGAGAAGACATTTAAAAAACACAGAATATCTTAAGATCAAGTAAAGACTTTTAACTTAGCCTTCTTTCAGCATATTCAAAGGGAAAAACATTCATGATAAACACAAGGGTAGTCTAAGATCAGGTAAGTACTTTGAAACTAGCCTGCTTTCAACATACTCTTAAGGGAACTTTTCAAAGCAACTATTGGAGATAAACCAGAGGACAGGGCTAGCCATAAAATTCTCTAGCTCAGCTTTAATTAGCAAACTTCTCAAGAACTTTCAAAGATGAAATCTCAAGTTGTACTCAGGAAATATGGGCTTACCAACACTTCACTGGTTATACTCTATTGAATTATCCTTATATAAACAATCAACAGAAAACATAAATGATAAATATTTTCAGTGAGATTCAGGGTACCTCATAAGTAAATCGTAATCTATATTTGTTTTTCTTTATCAAAGAAAAATGGATAGAATGAAAACATATAAAATAAGAATTTACAGAGAGAAACACATCACCATTGACATAGACTAGGATCCCATAAATCAACTATTTGTATTTGATGTTCAAACCAGTTACAATCTTCAAGTCCAGTGGGTCTCTATAGCTACAAACTTCTCATCTCAGCTTATGTGTCTTCAATTACAAACAGGGCTATAGTAGCTTCAAAAGCTATTTACATGCAACAAATATCTAGATACCAACCAACCCTTTACAATGTGCTCCTCAAAGAGATTTTATAACAAAATGAGGAGGTGGAAGAGTTTCTAGGGTTCAAGTATCATTAATTCCATACTAAATGCAACTCCTAGCCTTGAAAACCATGCAAGGCATAAGGCAGGAATGCTTTTGATCATAACTCTATTTCATTAACTTTGTTTTTGCTTTTTTAGGCTTAGTGGGTGAAAAGATTGACTTTTAGGCCCTTTCTTATCTTTAAAATAACTTTACTGACAGTTTGAGATATTTTATTTTGTTTGCAATAATTGTCATCTACCTTTGGTCTTAATGTTACTGATTGAGCTTTAATCTGTGTATTCCTTTGAGGCAGAAAGGCTGTAGGTGGTAGTTTAGTAGCTGGGGATTCAATTAGCCCCTTTGATGTGGCATTGGAGGTTCTTCTGGATCTGTCTTCATTCTCTTTCCTTTAAAACACTGATTTAATTTTAATATTGTGTTTTATGCCTAATTTAGGTTTTCTGTTTTAGCTTTAAGCCCTTTTAAATTATCTTCAAATTTGCTGACTGATATTTTATCTGCTTTATTTGTGGATTAGGCTTTGTTTCTCCGAGTTTATGCCTTGATCCTTTAAAATCTAATTAGAACCTTTAATCTCTTCATTTATGCTTTGATATTCTGTCTTCGACACTGAAACTCTTTAATTAAATGAGGCTTATGATGTTCTAGTTGTTTGCAAGTGTGCAGAGGGTTTACTCGACCGAAGGGTTTTGCTTAATGAATCGATAATCATGACTTATCGACCCAGAAACTATGTAATTGAACTCCTCAAATCCCCTTTAAATTGTATCGAGGGCCACGAGGATCGTCATCCTCAACCCATGCCACTGTAACTGGCTGTGGGAGGGTTTTATCCTTGAAATTGATTAAACCTACGTAAAATGAAAGAAACGTTATAAAAACCTACGTAGGGAGGGTTTAAAACTGCTTTAAAGGGTTTATGGAGGCGGTCGGAGCTGTGAGGATGAATGGATGCAACAGTGGGAGCGAGAAAACCATGACGGAAAATGAAAAAGGATTTTTAAATTTTAATTCGGCGTGAGAAATGGGTCGGCGGTTTCAAGAAAACCGTCAATGGTTTTCGCACAACGAAATGGGGGAGAGTGGTATTAGTCAGAGGGAACACGATACCATACATCACCTGACACGCGTCCCTCCAAATACCGCCCATTTCGCGTGGAAGTAGCACGGTGGGGGAGGGGGGTCGAAATTCATGCGATATTGCGCGTCGGCCGTCCGATCTTCAGGATGAAGATCAACGGCTCTTGATGAGTGCGATAGGAAGAGAGATGCGGGGTTAAAATTTAGGCGAGGTCCACAGTGACATAGACCCTTTTGTCATGGAGCGGATTAGTTCAATGGCGGGGTGGTATATCGAGTTACGTCCTGATCGTTAGATATTTCGATCAAACGGTGGATCGGGTTCGCACGATGGTCGTTGATCGGATATGATCTAACGGTCAAGATTTAACTAAGGTTGAAATGATAGGGAGATGAAGAATAAAAAGGTTTAGAGGAAAAGGGGCCTAATGGTCGTTGATCTGTAAAGATCAACGGTCATGATTCATTCAGACCAATGATCGAGAAATAGGAAAATACGAAGGAAAAGGGGTTTTTGGTGGGGAAAATAAGAGGGAAAAGGGGCTTATGAAATAAGGCGCGGACAAGGTTTTATGGGAAGACAAAGAGACCATGAGCGCAAGGAGGAGGGGCTAACAACTTAGCACTTGGTTATAGCACTAAGGTTTTTAGGGAAAATAGGGGCTGAGTTTAAGCTCTCGGGGGCTTAATAACCCAAATGTTAAAGGACTGTTTTTGGGCTTTTTAAAATGGATTTTAAAGCCAAACAAGGGTTCCGATAAGTGGGAAAAAAGGATTTTGACACTTTTGGAAGTTAAATGAAGGGAGGAAAGGGTTATGAGGGGAAAAAATAAATGATATGAATGGGAATCTGAGGATAAAAATGGAGGAGAAGAAGATGGAAATTAGGCCATAAAAGATAGTTTTCCTTATAAACAACAAGGTCCTTGAGGGTTTTATAGTGAAACAGTAGTGAAGATTAATCTCTAGGATAAAGAACATCATAAGACTTCAAAAGATGATAGATTTTCACAGGAAATTATCTCTTTAAGGCTTGAGACTTATTTTAGTCGTCATTTTCTTCAGTCAAAAATTTACTGATGGTTAACAGAATAAACAGATGTCCCTGGATTGATAATTAATGTGTGTTGTTTATTCATTTAATGGTGATTTATATAGTCCAAAATTTTGGTACCATTTTCGGGGATGGCAGTGATGATTCAATCAATCAGAGTTGTTTCTTAGAAGTGGAATTTCTGTGTGTTTTCATAGAGTGTCTCCAGTGACACAACTGTCGGGCAGTAAGACGAGAGGTAAGAACCTGCGCAGTGCTCTAAAAAACTTGAGTGGGCTCACTAATGTCTTGTTGGGACACTTAGGAGGTTGAAATTCTGAGAAATTTTTTTTTTTTTCTTTTCTTAGAGTGTCTCCAGTGACACAATTGTCGGGGAGTAAGATGAGAGGTAAGAACCTGAGCATCGCTCTAACAAACTTGAGCGGGCTCACCAATGTCTTGTTGGGACACTTAGGAGTTGAATTTTGGGTGTTTTTTTTAGGGTGCCTTCAGCTATATAGTCATTGGGTGGTAAGACGAGAGGTAAGAACCTATGCATTACTCTAACAAACTTGGGTGGGCTCACTACTGTAGAAACTGAAGCACTTGTACGATGAATTGATACACATAGGGCCCATGTGTGCCAGTAGGACAACATCAACATCTACAAACACCCCCCACTCTACTGAATACAGGAAATATGGGTCATAATAAGGAAAATAAGAGTGTCGATTTGGGAAGGAAAACATTATTTGGAGATCTAATTTCAAGGGTAGAAAAGGAACAGTCCATGTCATATAGAGATAATAGGAAAAAAGGACCACAGAAAGTAGCTACCATATCAATGCCTGCACCATCGGTGTCTTTTGTTTCTGGACCTCATCATCCTTCGAATAGCATATCCACTCCCAATATCAAAACTACAGATTCAAAATAGCAGTGGAAAATCATTGATCAGGATCTAAGAATTGAAGGACATAGAGATACCAGTGGGGAACATCAGGGACCTGAGGAACAACATTCAATTGATCATCAATTGGACACTGGTAGTGTTGTTAAACAATTGGTCTCGGAGCAGCTTGATCCTTCTATTTGTCAATTTCTAGTGCACTCTAAGGTCAGTTCATCCCATCAGGAAGAATCAGCCATGGGGGACGAGAATGTCAAGACAGACAACTTTGTTAATTTTGAATTCCCAATAGTAGTAACATGGGATGAGGCTCCTATGAAGAATATCCCTTTATCATCCCTACCATCTCCTCCACCAATGCAATATCCTCCATCACAACCCAATCCTCGGGGTCAGAACTGGAGAGGCAATGGTCAAGGTGCAGTACACCCTCCAATACCAATGCAACAGTAGTAGTTACAACTGACTTCTATTGAAAATCCTACACCTTATGTCCAACCCCAATTACTTGTGCAACCTAACCCCAATCAAAATAATAAGGCATCCCAGAGCATGGATGCTCCGGTTACCCTCCAGAATTATCTTATTACTCCTATCGGACTTAATGAAGTTTGTCTTTGATCAGGGAAAGTAATAAGATCTTATCATACCTCCATTATTACTAAAGAAAGTGAATCACCCAGGAAGGATATGGACGATTCTGAGGCAACTGTTACACATGTAACAACTCATACAGCACCTGATATTACATTTGTAACAAATAGCTTGGGATGGTCTGTTGTTCCTACAGCTGCCAATCCGAGTAAGGTTGGTACATCTGTGATAGCTGACTCGGCTATTAGCATTCAGATCCCCCGATACCCTTAATGATTAACTGAAACCGGGTTGGTCTCACAACCTGAATCTGAATTTCTCAGGGAGCTGCAAAATTTTTATGTGAGGATTCCGTTGTTACAAGCTCTTATAGAAGTTCCTATCTATGCTAAAAAAGTGAGGGATATATGCATCCAAAGACCTGGAAGGAAGCCTAAATACCCTGCTACTATCCATGTCATGGGAAAATGATCCGATCTTATGATTGATCAGCCTTTGTTGACTAAATATAATGACCCAGGGAGCCCTACAGTGACTGTCCATATTGACAATCATCCCATAGCCAATACTTTGATTGATCTAGAGGTACCTATTAATGTCATGACTAAAGACCTCTTCATCTCTCTGGGACTCCATGGACTTAGACCTACACATATAGTGCTTGAATTAGCTGATAGGTCCTATGTCAAGCCCGAAGGATTAATTGAAGATGTGGTTATCACTGTGGCTTCCTGGAAGTATTTGGCTGGCTTTCTCATTTTACAAACCAAATCCAGCCTGGGGGGTCATCCTTTAATCTTGGGAAGACCATGGCTAGCCACTGCAGACACATATATCGGATGTATGTCCGGATCTATGTTGATCTCAGATGGACAAGCCACTCAGAACTTGAACCTTTATCCCCCAGCAAAACCTCATATGGATTCGAGTAGTCCTTGGTGGGACGAATTTGCACCTGAATCTATTCTTTCCCTACCTCTTCTCACACTTGGAAAAGAAAAATACTTTAAGGATGAAATAGAGGACGATATCACTAATGTTTTTATTAGTAATTCACTCCCTGTTGCCTCCATTAGAGATTTGGGAGAAGAAGATGAGGAAGATGATGCAATTATTGAACATTTGAAAACAAATCTGCTTACTATTAGTAGTCCTATTGAAATCGAACCTGGAAAATGGTTAAACATCAATCCTAACCTAACTATTTAAAAAAACAGATTGCTGATATAGCTGTTACATAAATACAAAAAAGCATTTGCATGGGACTATATTGATGTGAAAGGAATCCATCTCAACCTATGCACCCACCGCATTTACCTTAAATAGGATTGCAAACTAGTCAGACAACCTTAGCGCCGAATGAACCCCACACTTAAGGAGATAGTGAAAGAATAATTGCATAAAATCCTTAATGCTAATTTCAGCTACCCCATTTTTTATAGTCAGTGGATGTCTGCTTATCATAGTTCCAAAGAAGAATGGAAAATGGAGAGTCTGTGTTCACTATAGAGAACTTAACAAGGCCACACAAAAGTACCATTTTCCTTTACCACTCATTGATCAGGTCTTGGATACTCTTTCTGGAAAAAAATTATTTTCATTTCTAGATGGGTTTAATGGCTATAATCAAATAAAAATTTCCCCAGAAGACCAAGAAAAGACAACCTTTACATGTCCATAGGGTACTTTTGCATACAGAGTCCTTCCCTTTGGCCTCTGTAATGTGCCAACAACCTTTCAAAGGGTAATATTGGGTATTTCTTATGATCTTTTTAGTGACTATATTGAAATATTTATGGATGATTTTACACCCTACGGGGATGCCTTTGAGACAGCATTAGCTAACTTGGAAAAAAGTGTTGGAACGCTGTGAAAAAAATAATGTTTCTCTGAGCACATAGAAATTCCACATGATGATGACCAAGGGAATTGTGCTAGGACATTTCATTTCAGCAGATGGAATCAAGGTAGATCCTGCAAAAATTGAGGTAATTTTGAAAATCCCAACCCTTAAGACTCTGAAAGAGGTACATAGTTTTTTAGGACATGCAGGATACTGTAGGAGATTTATAGAGAATTTTTCAAAGATTGCATCACCTCTATTTTCATTACTTATGAAATATGTGGAATTTTTGTGGTCAGGGAAATGTGAGCAGGCTTCTTTAAAGTTGAAGAATCTTGTAACAACAACACCTATTTTACGAGGACCAAACTAGGAATTTCCATTTCATATTTCTGTAGATGCATCTGACATGGCTATGGGTGTTGTTCTGGGGAAGATGGAGGAGAAGAAACCTTATTCCATTTATTACATCAGTAAGAATTTGACTCTAGAAAAACTTAACTACATTGTTACTGATAAGGAATTCCTAGCAGTAGTGCATGCTATCAACAAATTTTGGTACTACATCACTGGGTATCAAGTATTTGTACACACTGACCATGCCGCAATTTGATTTTTAATGAACAAGCCTGTTATTAATGGTAGAGTTACACGATGGTTCTTTTTGTTACAAGAATTTGATATTACTATTTTAGATGAACCCAGGAAAGATAATGTAGTTGTTGATTTGCTTTCTAGATTAACTATAAGTGATGACTGCACTACCACTGAGGATTCTTTTCTAGATGAATATATTTTTCCCATCTCTACTCACTCACCATGGTATGCAGATATAGCCAATTACCTTGTTGTAGGAAAATTCCCACACCAATTTTCTTCCAAGGAAATAAGGAAGATAATACAACAAAGTGCTACCTATTCTTGGATAGAAGGAAATATCTATCACACTGGGCCAGATTTTCAGATTAGGCGATGTGTTAGAGAAGATGAATTATTTGAGATTTTGAAGGCTTGTCATGAGGAACCATGTGGAGGACACTTCACGGACAAGAGAACAGGACATAAAGTACTCTCAACAGGATACTACTGGCAACTATATTCCAGGATGCCAAGAAGTTTGTGAAAGGATGTGATAGTTTTCAAAGGATGGGCTAGCCTCTGAAATTAGATAAGATGTCATTACAACCTCAGATAGTAATAGAACCATTTGAGAAATGGGCCCTAGAATTTTATGGGGCCAATTAATCCTCATAAAAAAAAAAAATCACACATACTGGTCTGCACTGATTATGTCATAAAATGGGTCGAAGCAAAGGCATTAACTAGAGCAACAAAGAAGGCTATCTTAGACTTCCTGTTTCAAGATAATTTTTTTCACCTTTTGTAGGCTTACAGGAAAACATGAAGGAATACTACAGGCTTCACACCATATGAACTGGTGTGTGGTAAGAATCCCTTATTCTCCATAGAATTTAAAATAAATACATTAAGAATAGCATTGCAGGTCAATATGGATTTGAGTACAACACAGACTCAAAGACTGAACCATCTCAATGAGTTGGAAGAGAAATGATTGGCTACCATTCAAGAGATAGAGATCATTCAATAGCAAAGAGCCAGATAGCATGATGGGTTTATTAAGAATAAAAATTTCTAGAAAGGAGATTGAGCTCTGTTGTACGATTCAAGGTTCAAAGATTTCAAAGGCAAGCTCTGCACCAGATGGCTAGGTCCTTACAAAGTGGATACGGTCTTTGAAAATGGGACTGAGCAATTGGTCACCATTGACAGTGCTAAGACGTCGTTACTGGTTAATGGGCACCGTCTAAGGTTATATCATCAACATGCTTCGAAGGAATCATTTTCGACATTGTCGTGGACTCTGATCTTCATGTTACGACAGTAGGGGAACATTCTCCTATGCAGCCTTAAAAATTGAAATTCCAGTAAGTGCAGCAGTTGAAAACCACCTTTGTGGTAGTTGTTGCACCTATTAAAAAAATAAAATGTAAAAAAATAAATAACAAAATAAAAACAAAAACAAAAATAAATCTAACTGTGAAAACTCCTTTTCGGGGCAAAGTCAAACAGTCAATAATAGCTTAAAATTACTCTTATGGCAGCTGTTACCCCTATGTTTTTCTTCTTGAAACATCATCTCCTCTTTTTGATCTATTTTATAGGATGATGGTATTCATGTAATTTCCTTTTCTGTACCAATTTCTCCTGATTATTATGTTTTTCCTGAGAATAATCTAAGGGTTGTCTTGGCTGTTACACATGTAACAACCGACAACCAGGAATAATGTTTTTTTATGATTCATTCCATAAATAGAAATAACTGCGCTAGCCAAATGCAACAACATGAGTGCTGCAAGCAGGATGCCACCAATTCAATGTATTCCTCCATGTCACCTCAGGTATGAAATTAAAAAGATAAACATTGTCATTGATGATTTAGTGATTAATTGGAAAAGTAATGATACTCATGTGATGGCTGTGGGCGGCCTTCACCATTAAGGTGGGGGAGGGAATATGTCTTGAAATCATTGCAAAAATTCGTAATCATAAATATCTATCAAATCCGCATGCACCTAATCAATAACATAATTTCCAATAATGGCCAAATCGGGTTGGAAAAGAGTGTGTGTACTAAATCCCATTACTTTCCATAATGAGCCATTTATGAATACTAGTGTGAGGTACGATTCGGTAAATCCGCAAAAGTTGTCACCTCCCATCAATCTCCTTGACTAAAACCTTTCATTCTCATTGTAAACTCATCAATTGGGATAAGCAGAGACGCAAAGAAGCAACGAATTCAGAAACACAGTGATGTTACAGTGGGGCTGAACAACAAAGAAGAAAATTTAGAAACACAACGATATTACAATGGGGTTGAAAAACAAGAAGTAAATTTAGAATCAAACAATAGAGATGGGTGGACCAGCGGTCAAGCACGAGTTGGATTCTATGGACACCTTGTAGAATTGTCCAGAGGCCTACCATATATTCAGAGATGCTGGATGGATTGAGTTTTTCCAGAAGCTTGAAGGCTCAGACGAGGCGGTGGCAATTGAATTTTCTCAGAACTTGAAAAATAATCAAACTCAAGTAAGGGACATGCAAGTGGAGGTGACTGAAGAGGTAATTTCTCAGGTAAATCCATTACCAGTATAGGGTCGAAGGTGGTTTGACAGAAAAATCAATGACCCCTCCTTGAAAGAAGACTTCCTAGTAGGGGAAGAAAAATTGGAGAAGAAAGGGAGAGGAATTGACAGATTGTCAATACCTCATCCTTGGGAAGATGTTTCCCTGAGTTTAATTAAAGATATCACTTGTGAGGGAAGATCCATGATAGTTTTTAACTATCACTATCCTCTTCTTAATCGCCTTCGGCACTAGGAAAGAATTAATCTTCCATTCTATTTGTTAGTGAATATCAAGCATATGGTGGCAGTAGTAAAAACACCATCACACCAGGAGGCATGTGTGACTAATCATGGAATCATTAAGCTAATCTTGATGGATGCCTTAGGCCAGCAAGGAAAAACTTGGGAAGAATTCAAGCGAAAGAGATCAAGGACATGCTGGGGGAAACAGACCATGACTTCAAGAGGAATTCAGGTAGAGGTGGAAACCTAGACTCGGCCAACTGGAGTTAGGATTGGGAAAAAGCCTATTGATGAACCAATTGGGGATAGAAAACCAAAACAAAGAGTGAAAGTTAGCATACCTACAAAACCTTTTCCTATGGCCGAAAAACATATAAAAGAAGGAGTCTAAGAAGAATAAAGGCAACCCTCCTCATCAGGTAAGGACGAAACCAATGCCCTATTTTTAGAACTAAAAAATATAAGAAAGGAGAATGAAGAATTAAAGCGGAAATTATCTGAGGGAAAGGAAATCCCGGTGTCGATATGCATGACATGTTTTCAAGACTTAACAACAGTGGGATACAAGGGTTGTAGAGAAAATATCGGCCCAATGGAAACAAAAACAAAACAAAAAAAGGTTGTTACACAAAAACCTATTGATGATACTACTGTTACACAAGAACCAACAGTTAAAGCAGATCCTCCTGTAATAATTGACCTAGAATCCGACCCACAAGAACCTGTGGAGGCCACTCCTATTGTAGAAGAAACAAAAATGGACACAGAGGCTACTCTAGGTGGAAACAAAGGGGCTGACACACAAGAACCCACTGAGGAGGTTGTTGTTACATAAGAACCAGTAGTAGAGGTGGAATAACCCCATGTAGAAGAGGCTGGTACACCCTTTTTTGATGAAGATATTTAATTCAGGAGAATGTTGAGTCCCATTTCGAGAAGGAGTTCTGAGAAAATCTTGCTAATTTCTGAGTTACAAAAGTGGAAATAGGAAGAAATCTCCCTTCGGGAGGGGACGATTTCGCTAACAGAACATCAAAGAGAAATAGACACTTTACATGAAATATGGATGAAAGCAGAATTGAAGAAAGGATGGGAGAATTACAATAAGAAGGAAACTCTAAAGAAACAAGAAGAACAGTTGCTGCTATTACATCAGCAGGTTCAGGACCTCACCTTAGATAAGCAAAAACTTCATGACCTCGACCTCAATTTGTTGATTTGTGGGCGGCCTTCTCCACCCTACCCTATTTTTCTATGGGAACGTTAATTCTTGTTTCAGATGAAAGCTATTATGGAGGATAGACCTTATTTATGTTCTTCCACTTGTACATTTCTAGATGTTTTATGTGCCTCCGATTTTGATGAGCAAAGCTTGCTGTGTGAGTTTTTCTTAAACAATATTATTTGTCAACATGTGAGTATGTAGATGGTTGTGATAGTATTCTCCTAGATGGGAGATCTTCAATTGAGAGACTTTGTGTCCTTCATGAAGAATCATATTGAATGGCATCTGGCCATTAAATATATGGAGACTAATGAGGAGAAGATGGCATTGTGGGTTCAGGAAGAGCCAGGATGGGCTGTTGAGTTGAGACAATAATTCAGGAGAATGATAAGTACCCCTAGGATTAAAGAACCGACTGCCACTTATAGAAGAAGAATTGTGAACTTCTTCCTCAATCAGTTCTTAATGATGAAGAGTCGAGCTTTGATAGGGTGATTGAAATGCACGGAAGCCAGCAATGCTGAGCTATGGAAGGGGGATCCATTCTCATTCTAGAATTTCATGGTGGTTGTTACACATGTACCAGCGTATGCACAGATTGTACAATCCCTTGGTGCTTTGTGGTTGGGATTGAGATTCCAGTTTCCTTTGATCTTACTGCCAATTGAGGATTACAAGATCAATTATGAATTGAGTAAGTATGAGTCAGAATCCTGAGTACAACAGTTGATGGCCAATTAGGGATACAGGTCTGCAGACGAAGATACAACTGGTGCTTATGATCTCACTGACCTGCATCGGAGATATTCCCATGAGATATGAGTTTACATGAGGACATGCAAGTATTTCAGGTGGGGGAAGATGTTGGGTGCCAGTTTTGTACACTTTTCCTACCTTTGTCTTCCCTATTTTGACTCTTAACTATAACCAATGGGAGTATATTTGCCTCTTTATCCCGCCTTTCTAGCCTAACTTGTGTTGTTTCACCTTTTTTTTATTACTCTGCCAATTCACCAATTATTATGATATAACATACCTTTTATGAGTAATTGATGGTGAATGTTTAGAGAAGATCGATGGTATTTGTGTTGTCTTTTTAGATATCATTTATAGCACCAAATATCCCGAGCACGAAGTTCACAGGAGCAGTCAAGAGGGTGTTGTTACAGCAAAACGATGTTGTTACACCTTGCTATTACAAACCCGCTGGCAAAACATTATGTTGTTACATACCTGCTGTGAACTGTTGATACAATTGTACCGTTGACTGATCCCACCAACACTTGTTGTTGATCTGTCCTCTGGCTATTACACTACATCTGTGATTCTATTATTATAGTTGTAGAAGTTGTTTAGCATTGTATTTTTTGGGATAAGAACCTAAGGGTGGTTTTGATTGTAATCTTTTATTTTATAGTCAGAACTTTATTAGGAAGTGGTTATAATTATATGTGTTCTATTTAGATCAGCATGACAATCATAAGATTCTCATGACTGATCTATTCCTTAATTTTCTGATGTAAGCACTATATAGTTCTTGACCCTAGAGGTCAAAAGGTTAGTGGAGAACAACATTATTTTGGCTTTGTAAATATGTTCATATTAATACAGATCATCGTGTTATTGCTATTACATGTGTTATTCAATTTAGTTGCCGTTAAGTTCCTCCTTTACCTACATCGTGCTAGGGAGGAAGGGCCCTCCTTCTTAGCAGGGGTTACAGTGATTGAAGTAGTTGTGTGTATGTAATTGTATTTCAGTTTATGTATCAATAGAGTGTTGATGCTACTGTTCAACTGTGAATATATCCGCTTCAATTTCAATACTTTGTATGTTGTTACACATATGATATTAGAGATACCAGCTAGTTACTTATCATGTGGCGCGCTAGAATCAATTAATTGAAGTGTGATTCTAGTCTTGTAGATCCTTTTAATTCTACATGAGTGATTCACTTCTAGAATTTACTTAAGAAACGATTTATTTTCATTGAAATTTCTTCTGGTTGGTGTATCGGCACAAACAGTGAAACTGTCATTGGAATAAATAGACATCCCTAGATTGATAATTAATGTGTCTTGTTTAGTAATTTAACAATGATTTATATAGTCCAACAGAGTGCAATCCCTATTCCTTAATAATTTCAGCCTTTCTCAACTATGCTAGTATCATGGGAAATCCTGTGGTGTTTTATATGCATCAGGGTAGTTTTCTAATAATACAACTGATAGTCAACTTCCCTTTAACCTTTGTCTCAACTGGGTCTCCACTAGAACTTATATGCATGCAAATATTAGTAGTAAATCATCATTTGCATGGCATATCACTGCATGTGAATTAAATTTGATTTAATTCACCTGATCTCTCACTAGTGCAACAAACATTTACAACTAGTTGAACTAACTTTAACTCAATTAACTGAGTTAACTGATTTCTCATGCATTAAACTGATGCACTTAATTGCAACTTGAAATCTAAAACAAATGGAATCACTCTACATGCATCACCAACCACCCTCAACTCGAAATTCATGAGCTAACTAAGCTTATCACACTCATTTAACTATTACAAGTGTTTATGAGATAAGATTACAATTTATTATCCAATTTAATTAAGGGAAAATTAAATTAGACACATTTCCAATTTATTAAATAAATTGAATTTCACACTAATGTATCTCTAGGACCCATCATTACATGACCTGTGGTCCCACACTACTATAGGTGCTATCATGTTGTTTCTGGATTCCAATTTCCCTGTTTCTTGTTGCAAATTTCAACACTCCCTCTCAACAAGAAAGGAAACAATATGTCCCAATCTGGTACCTTGGAATGTCCTTGCATGCACACATGCACCTCTTGCATGCGACATGCAACTCATGTATGCAACACTTATCTAGTGTTTTTTGCACATGAAACTCTTGTATGAAACACTTCTCTAGTGTTTCTCGTACATGCAACTCTTACATGCAACACTTCTCTAGTGTTTCTCACACATGCAACTTTTTCATACAACACTTATGAAACTGAATAGAATCCAAAAAAAGGAATCAGTATAATGCATATGTCATAAGAGTCTTCTGACTACTACTAGCTACTGCACATGTCTACTAGATTCTCTACATTATTGACATTTGCATCCATACACTCTGCACTACTTCCAACTCTGATCTACGCTCCATTATCTGACACCTGTCACTCTGATTTCTATCCTCTTGACATCTAACTACATCAATCTAACTAATCATGATACTATTTTAATGTGGGCTCCCCATATCCAGGTTTGATCCATGAGACACACCATCTCTAGGACCCTGCCCAATTTCTTTTGGGATAATTTTTTCACATCACCCCACCTCGCACCGCGAAGTATACCTGCATGTACTCCCTTTGCCCATATGGCTCAAAATTCCCACCCCCCCCCCCCTTGGAGGTCTCTGCATGAGTTTTTTCATCTACTCCATGATCCTCTGTATGTGGTTGCTCCACATCTTGAGGTTCATTCTTTGTGGATAATTTGTGGCATAATGTCCATGCTCATGACAATGAAAACATTTCACTCTGGACATGTCATGCTCCTTGCATTCTTCATCAGACTCCGATTTGGAATAGGATTTCGTTCCCTTCCCTTCTTCACCTTACTAGCCAAGGTGAAATTTTCTTCATCATCTTCCTTAGATTAAGATACATCCCTGGTATTCCGCTAAAATTATTCTTGCACCAAATTCGACCAAGGTCATTCCCAATTTGGTAGCTTCTCCCTCCCTTGACTAATTCTTGATAACTATGCCAACTCTTAGGAAGGCCTAGAAGAGCTAAGCTCACCAAGTCATCATCCACGACATTAATTCCAATGCTCCTAAGCTCATCTCGACATTGGAAAAACTTGGTTAAATATTTTGGAATAGTGTTGTCTTTCTCCATTTTGATTTTCGTGAGCTTGTCCTTCAGTGCCAATTTTTGATGATCACTGCTACTCTGAAACAGATCTGTCAAAGCCTTCCACATTTCATATGGATTCACTTTTCCATGGAGACTTGAGAAAATGTGGTCTCATATTCCCTCCAGTAAGATCCTCCTCACCCTTGTAACCTTCTTTTGCCAAGCATCAAGATTTGTGGGATCTACTGCAGCGGGTTTGGGAATGTCATTATCAATGAATTCTTTCAACCCATTTTCCTCCAATACTGCCTCCATCCTATCTTTCCACGCAATATAATTTGAACTTCCCTTGAGTGCATACTCCAATATCAAGCCATTAAAATCCATTTCGATCCTGATCTGCCTGTCATACCAAGAATACTTTTGCAAATTCAAATTATATTCAGTCACAAACTCAATTTCTTCTTGACTATAGTGATTTCCTGTGTTCCGATACCATATAGAAATTATATAAATAGATGTATATCAATGGATTCAATCTGATAAAGCAATGTACTAAATCTACATATTGAATCCTTCTACAAATCAATTGTGGAAAATAAACACGATCGCCAATCACAACAAGTGCAGAAAAGAACAAATCAAACCACAACAAAGATATTTTCCTGAGGAAATATTGCTGCTCAAAGCACCTCTATCTTATATTGTATATTCACCAAGGAATCATGAAACAATTACCATGCATTCTTCTCACAAGATTCTCATGCACTCTGCCTATCGTCTCACACTAATATAGACAAAAATCGGGCCAATACTTAGCCGATTCTTAGCCTAACTTCAGCCTTCCTTGCTCACGCAATTCATGAGGAATGAAATCCCTATTCCTTAGGAATTTCATCCTTTCTCAACTGTGCTAGTATCATGGGTAATCCTGTGGTGTTTTAATTGCATCCGGGTAGTTTTCTAATAATACAATTGATATTAAACTTCCCTTTAGCCTTTGTCTCAACTGGGTCTCCATTGGAACTAACATGCATGCAACTATTAATAGTAAATCATCATTTTCATGGAAAATCATTGCATGTGAATTAAATCTGATTTAATTCACTTGATCTCTCACTAGTGCAGCAAACAGTTACAACTAGTTCAATTGACTTTAACTCACTTAACTGAGTTAATTGATTTCTCATGCATTAAGCTCATGCACTTAACTGCAAATTGAACTCTAAAACACATAGAATCACTTTTCATTCCTCACCAACCACCCTCAAATCGAAATTCATGAGCTAACTGAGACTATCACACTCAGTTAACTATTACAAGTATTTATGAGATAAGATTACAATTTATTGCCCAATTTAATTAAGGGAAAATTAAATTGGACACATTTATAATTTATTAAATAATTTGAATTCCACACTAATGTATTGCTAGGACCCATCATTACATGACCTATGGTCGCACACTAGTGTAGGTGCTGGCGTGTTGTTTTTATATGCCAATTTCACTATTTCTTGATGAAAATTTCAACAACAGTAGGCTGAGAGACGTAGCCCACACTGGGTGAACTTCGTTATCAACGTCTCATGTTCTTATGTTGTTTATTTTTGTCTTGTTTCCTCTTTCTTAAATCATGCATATGTGTTCTTTTAATTCTCTTTTCATTACAATTCTAACCACATCACAGAAGTAAAATATCATGGGTAAATCCGGTAGCTGACGAATCCAGATCAAGATGGTATGAGAGTGGTCTTCTTTCTGATGCAAATTGTGAGCTTGACCAACGATTGAACGTGCAACAATGGCGGATGAAAAATATATGTATGAGGCCATGTTGAGGATGTCCAAAATGGTGGACATATTGTATGACACTTATGAGAAGAGAATAAAGGAAGAGGAGAAAGAAATATTAGAGAACGATGCTTCATCCACATCTTCTAGTGCTTATGCATCTCCTTCATCATTTTCATCGTCTTCTTATCATTAAAATGAGGAGATCAACCAAATTATTCAAGAAGATAATTATGAATTAAGGAGGCTACTATGAGAAAAGAAAGAAGAGAAGCAGAGATTGCAACTTCAGTTGTGGGCTGCGGAAGAGGCCTTGGAGAAGTTGAAGCATAATGAAGGCTTAAAGAGGCCATTATCACATGTGTCTGGATCAACAGTTGAGGTAAAAAATGTTGAATTCTCTTCAGTTTCATCTTCACATGCTATTATTTCTGTTGGAAATGTGGAGATACCCATTACAGGAACTAGCATGAGACTCCTCACCAAAATGGGGTACAAAGGAGGAGGACTTGGTGTGAATGGCCAAGGCATAACTCAACCATTGGAGGTTGGGAAGAGACCTTGATTCACAGGTTTGGGATACACTAAAGGATAGTGCTCAAAGGTGTCAAAAGCTTCCAATAGATGGTTGAAACCATTGGTGAAATAAAATTATGGGAACACTTTACCATCATCCTATGACACTGCACATTACAGAGAAAGAGATGAGGCAAGCTCTCATCACCATGATCGCACTAGAGACAACGTAGAAAGTGTAACAAGTCTCGATATTCTTGTGTTCATTTTTATTACAAGAATATCTCTAACAATGAACATAGATCATGGAATCGGAAAACATATAGTTTTTCTGTGTTGGAAGAGAATGGCAACATGAAAGAGGATGAGATGTGAAAGGCCTTCTCCACCACAGGAAAAGAAGATGGTAAAGCAGGTCTGGAGGAAGAAGAATCATTGCATTCATTGCGACGGAAGTGGCCATCAAAGAGACACGTTTTGGAGGCTCCATCTAGAGCAGCTTCTCAAGGACAAAGTCTCCATACATGAGTCACTTGAAACAACTGTTCGACAAGCAAATGAGCCATTAAGAGATGACCCATTCACTTTGATAAGTGAGAGATGGTTTTTCTATGTGTGGTAGTGTGTCATGGCCTTATTTTTTTAAATCATATGATGCAACTTAAAATGTAAAAGTGATGATGTGTTTTCCATCAATTGTTAAGCAACAATGATGTTTCGGCCTTGCATGATAGCCGGGGTATTGCTTTCATTTTAATGTAAGCTTGACCACCGAGTATGTGTTATAAACTTGTGGTGAGTATGGGATGCTTGGGTCATATTTTTTCATGTAATTAAGAATGTAATCTGTAAGGAGATTGTACTATAGGTTTGCTGAGGATGCAGGTGTCGGCTGATCGCTTATGGCTCATAAGAGTGAAGGTGAAGGAGAATGAAGGGTGACCTTTCAGGACACTTGTGGTGCAGACGAGGTATAAAGCAGCTGCATATTGTTTTCATGATTTTGGTGGACCAAAAGCGCCTCAGTGGGGAGGATTGATCTAGGTGGCTCTAAAGACACTAAGGAGTCCAAGAGGGCTCAGAAATGGTCAAAATTAAAAGTGTTCAGAATTCTTTAGAACCAGGACAAGATTGTAGTTCTTGTCGCCCCAATTCCAATGGCATGAATGAAACTCAAATCTAAGTCTATATGAGAAATTTATTGCAGTTTAAAGTTTGTACCAAAACTAAAAAAATAAAAAAAGAAATTTTAAAAAATTCAAAGTCAACATTCTCCCATCTGGCAAGCCATATGGATGACATGTTGTAGGCCTAGTGTGACCCACAAAGCTAATGTGGTAGCCCAGTCAGCCAAATAGGTGGACCCAAAAAAACGTGACATGGAAGCACCACAAGTTGACACATGGCAAGTAGGTGGTAGGGGTGGCATATGATTTGGACCAATGAGGGCTTGCCACATGGCCCAATCACATGGTGCCAAATGGCACCTCAAATTAGGCCCAAGTGGCATTGCATGGTTCAACCTCCATTTTTTGTCTTATTCTCATGTTTTTTGGAGTCGTTACAATATGGACATACGAATTCCATATATTATATAGTTTGAAAAAACTATATTAAAGCTAAAATTGGGCTTTCAAACAACATTGGGTGTGAGTGGGATTTGAACCCAAAACCTCCTTGTTATCACCCTAGTAATTCTTAGGTCATGCGATTTTGGTTTATAGTTAAAGAAAACCAAGGGTAACCAAGAACCTCTTTTAGATTTTAGGATCTAGCCCTCCTGAATTCCGGAGAGGGATCTCTCCTTACTATTTAACATTGTTTTAGATTTAAGTTTTAGGGTAGGTATGATTGGACAATAGGTTTGTTTGAAACGTTTGGTGGGAAATAAGATTACTTGGAGACAGATTAAGAGGGATCTACTAGTCCATTGGGCTATGGAGTCAAAATGTAGCAAGCAAGACTGAAAGACAAGGCCAAAAGGATGCTAATGTACTCAGGGCAAGGTAGATAACCCTAAGAGATTTGAATAGTTTGATTGGATGGGATGGCCTACTTTCAGGATAAAGGGCAGTGAAGGATCCTTTGATCCAGAAATAAGGAGAAGGAGGCAGAGATCAAACGAGACTCAGGAGCAACTAAGAATTCTTAAGTCCGGAAATCAGCATAAAACATTGAAATGATCACTTAGTTAAGAGAGGGAGTTTTTTACACTTATCCTAAAATAATACTCCTAATTAATCATTCAGATTTGAACACATATATTAAATTGAATGGAACTTCAGAAAAGGAAACAATGACATAAAGAAATCACTTTACTCATTAGTTTATCGCAAGAATCCTGAGTTATGAAGTCCAGTTAGCTGTTGTCCAGCCTGCTGCTATGCAATCAACACATGAGATCTCCAAAGCACCAGCGAATCTCAACAACTTTTATTCCACACTTAATACTTCAAAAAGAGAAGTATTTATACAAAAATTATTACAAAATATCTGAGAGACATGTAGGAATATCTCTAGACAAAAATAAAGATTATTACATAGAAAGAGGGACAACTGCAAAACAAACTGGCAAGCTATCATGTTATCAATAAAAAATAGGACTAATTATCATAACTTATTTCTTTGTTGTAGTTGCTTGCTGGTACTTGGAAACAATATCTTGTTAGAAGATAGCTTGGAAGACGCTCTTTCCAATTGACATTCTTTATCCTATGTTTTATCTCTGATACTCTTTACGTTGTTTTCTTACTGCCTTAATGCTATAAAATAAGGAATAACCTGCAGTAAAAAAGGGTTTTGACTGAAACTCTTTGACTCTGATCATTACCCTGATACACTTTCAATCTGATTTTTACCTTTAGGTAACAGTAATGTTCTACTTTTCATGTAATTTTATGCTCTTGTTTGCAAACCTTTATATCAAATCAGTGAATTCCTGCCATTGTTCTGCACTGGGAATTTTTATGTTCTTCAATTTCCTGTAGCTCTCATCTGCCTCTTTGTACTTTGCAAAGTTGGGCTTAACAATGAAGATGTGTTTAATCTCTTTTTGTAGAAAGAACAAGTTTTCAAAATATTCCAAAATAACTTTGCCAGTTGGGGAACCTTGTGGCAGAGGCTTATTTACCTGTTCTCTGGCATATGATCTTATCTTCTTGTCATACTCTGTCTGAACCATTAGTTTTTCATTGAAGAAATGAATGTCTAGAACGCCTGCTTGTGTTAATATAGTGTATTTGGCCATCAACTTTGTTATTGACAAGTTCATGTCTTTGCATCTTTCCTCCAAATTACTCATCATATTCCTTTTGCTCAGGACTTTCTTGATTTGTAGTATGCTCTCATTTCTATCTTGAATTTTCAGCTCTTGAAGCTCTTCTCTGTTTTTGTTGTTCAAAAATGTAATTATTTTCAAAGCTTGAGAAGGTTTTTCAGCCAGTTCTTCTTTTGTATTCTGAATTTCAATTTGTGTTGCCTTGAGTAAATCCTTATGTTCATAAATGATTTGGATTGAAGGCCACTGTAGATGTATGCCTTGGATTATGTTGTTTCAAAGATATTTCTTGATATATGATACCTGTTCATTGAGATTAACCTGTTGCTATAGAATCTTTACCTTCTCTTGAAGTCTGTTGACTCTTTGCTCATGTCCCTTGGATGTAATAAATGCATCTCTATTTGATGTTTCAAGATTTTGGATGGTGCCTTTCAAGTTGATTATCTCTTTATTATTTAGGGACATGTCTTTAATAGCCTTTCCTATGTCAATTGTTTCACCTGTTTGATTTACTTGTGAGATATATGATGAAGTGGCAGAAATATCTTTAGATGTAATTGACACTACAGTTGCCAACACTCCTTTTGGTGCTAAATTTTCTGCCAATTTAGAAGGAACAACGGTACTGACATTTGGAATGACTGTAGGAATGGAGACTTCATGTGCTTTTTTCAATGTTTCATTTTCCTTCATTAGTATTTCTGTCTGATTCTCCATTTCTTTGATCTGAGCTGTCATCTTTAAAAATAGCTGCATTAATTCATCTTTCTCTGTTTTCTCCTGAAGAATTTCTTTAGCCCGTGGGTGTTTACTCTGTGGAAGTTTAAGTTGCTTTCTCAAGGCAGCAATATCTTCATTCTTTTGCCTTATGAGAGTTTTAGCAACATCAATATTGGACGGATCCACTCCAAGTTCTATCACTAAATCTTCTAAATATTTGATCCTCAAATCCTTAGCATGAAGAGATGCTTTATCTAATTTCACTTGAGTTTGTAAATTAGATACCGTTTTTTGAAGCATGGTAGAATTCATGGTTTTGTTGACTACCTTTGAATATATCATTTCTGAAGCACTTCTATGAAACTCTATTTGGTCAAGTTCATGTATGGTATCTGCATTTACTTCAAACTCTGTTTTCCTGTAATCTACAGCTGACATTGGGTCTGTAACCATTGGCTGGGGAAAATACATAATCATTTTATTTGTTGAATAATCAAAATCTGTCACAAGTCTGTCTTTGTCTCCTGGTTTTTCTTTAAGGAGTTTAAAATAGACTTCATTCTTAATTTCCTCATTCTTTTCTCTGATCTTCTTGAAATTTTTCTAGATGTCAGAATCCGTTTCTTCTGCTGCTCTAGAAGAGGAGGAAGCTTCTGTATTTATCTTTGTTTCAACCATTTCTTTGCCTTTTCCATGTGATAGTACCTACTCATTCTAAATTTCTTTAAGTGTTTCATTGACAATTATTGTTTCCTCATCATCTGTTTGTTGATCATTGTCGTTTGCTTGATCTTCATTGTCATCTATCTCTATGGCCTTTTCTTCTTCTACAGTAATCATTCTGGCCTTCTTGCTGCAAATTGTCTTAAATTTATTTTCTATAATTGTTTCTGCTAAATAGCCTTCTTCTTTTCTAGGTCTTTTATTAGACATTTCTGCTTGTTTTCCAACTTTGACCACCTGTGTACTATCCATCTGTTTTTCCTGCAGGTTATCTGTTTGCATCTCTTGAATATCATCAATCAATGTGTTTGCAACCCTTTCAATTTGATTAGCATACTTTTCAATTTGTGGCTTTAAATCATGGAGGAATGGGGTTAACTTACACTTGACCCTGAGGTTACTTATAACACCTTGAGGGTCATAATTCCAGTAAAAGCTTTCTTGGAATTTAAATTGTGATAATTTGTTGACTATGTCTCTCAAAGCATCTCTGCTATTGACTATGAAGGGGCCATTTTGAATTTTTAGCTTGAACTATGCTTTCCTTTTAGAGGCTATGAAATTCACTACATCTGCATTCAACATCAGTCTTAAGCACTCCAAAGCAAAAATCCTGGTAGTTAGAAACTTGGGTAATTTGTAAGGAGCCAGGAGTGCACCATACACTTTGATTTCTGTGTGATTTTTGTACAAATAATAGTCTCCTACCTTAAAGTTTTCAGACAACTGTAAAATTATTTTGATGTCTTCATTAATCCTTGGTGGCTCTAATTTGTTCAAAAAACCCATGGTATGTTTAATAAACAAATAATTTAAGTCCTTGTAGCTATATTCACTAATTTTTTTCCTGAGTAGAGAAGTCCAGAATATCACTAAAAGAGGTTTACCTTCCACATCCATCTTCTGTATTGCAATTGGGAAATTTCTTCCTGAAAAAATAGGAATAGATGTAACAGATAGGATGAATATCTGGATACTCCTTCCTCAGGTAATTTAATCAACTGATAATGCATATTATCAGCAATGAATTTGGCAAAGTTGAAAATTAGTTTTTCATGTTGTCCTGGAGACAAGGTAGAGAGGAAACCTAGAATGGAGGCATCTGTAAACTCATCATTAGCATAGCCTAGAATGAATGAAAGCATGGAAATGATTTGTCTAGAGCCCTCAGGGAAATCAAAAGTGTCATAAGGTGGATTTACCTTAGGAAGGTTAACATGATTAGGCATGAAGTTTTTAAGGATCATAAACTTCCTAGGGAAATCCAAGTCTAAATACATCTGAGTTAAATCTTCAATGGACAATGATACTGCTCATGGATCGTGGCTTAGTTGGAGCATATCATTGATGGCTTTAGCAGTTATGTAAAACATGACCTCATTATCTTTGTTCACCATGCATATCTGGTCAGGGATATAGTGTAACTGACACAACCTAATGAAATCTTGAGCTTGATGGGTGATGGGAACCACGTATTTAGGCAAGTTGGAGTCCCATACAGGTATATCATTTTCCACTTTCTTCTCAAATTTCTCATGACACCAGCTATGTACTTCAAGTATATCGAACTCAAAGGTAGCATAAGCAATTATATAGTCTAAATCAATCAAGGGACTGTTCTCTTTAGAGGTGGCTGGTGGCTGCAAAGATCTAACTACTCCAGTTGAATCAGAAGTTAGGGCAGGAGTAGGTTTATTGATGTTTGAAGGTTTAGGGTTTGGAAGCTTGCCGGAGGCAGGCTTCTGAGGTTTGGGACCTCCAGTCCTAAGAGTGACCTAATTTTTTGTCATTTTGAATAAAACAGAGAAAGATTAGACTGTTCTCTTAGTTTATTTTGGGGAATAGAAGGCTAATTGAGCTGCTTTAGGAAGAATTCAGAATCTAGGTGAGGGTTTTAGGATGAAAATGCAGACTTACAATGTGCAGAAGACTGGAAAGGGATTTTAATGGATTTTTCAGTAATTCAAATGGATTTTAACTGCAGAAATAGCTTTTGGATGGTCAAAAACTCTTTACAACTAAATTAGGCAGAAGTGGAAAATTATGAGAAAATTTTGATAGGGTTCCCCCTGTTTCTTCAGGGTTTGAATAATTTCAAATGAGAAATTTCGATTTATATATTTAAAGTGTTTTAATTTTTTTCTTCGAAATTAAGATTTTGCAGGTCTGATTACTGAAAAATACCTTAAACAGGTATGGTTGCGGTCGAAGAGGGTTTCCAAGTTTATACCAGTCTTCAAACTGGTCACATTTGCTTGGTACAAGGTGCTGAGAGTATTTGGCGGTGAATTTCAGAGGGGAAATGGTTTTAGAACGAAAAACTAGTTCAAAAACAACTCTGCAATGGTGTCTGTGAGTGATTTCTCAGAGGACGAAGGCGCAAAGGTATGGAAATGATAAAAACTAAGGTTAAAATCTTAAGTTTCATCGATATGAAAATTATTAATTACAGGTCAAGTTGAAATGGTGGGAGTGGTTTTCGCATTGAAGGCGAAACCATTAGTGGTTATCGCATTGCTCCTGGGCAGTAAATGGTTTTTCACTTTTGGAATGCAATCCAGTAGAAATAAGAAACGTAGCAAATGGTGGTTTTACAAAACATTTTTTATCGCATTATTTTTTACAAACTTTGTCCGATCACTTTTTTTATGCGATATTGAATATGCGCTGTCAGATTTGATTGCACGATGTGAACGGTCGAGATTTATTGGGAAGTTGCGGTGTAAAGAAAGGTGGGACTCAGGTTAAATGCCAGCCGTTGATTCGATATGTATGATCAACATTTGAGTTTTAATGTGATGAGGAGTGGTGGGGCAAGGGAATGTTTTATCGCATTATATTCGGACCGTAGGATCAAGGTGAGCATTGGTGATCGGGCGGCTAGGGATGAATCTTGAAAATGTTGGGTTTAATTAAATGGATTAATAGGTTTACGTATATATAAACTAGGATTATATATAGGGTAAAAATGCATGGGGCGGGTTAACAGAGATTTTAACCAAGTTTTGATACTTATATGAAATAAGAGGTTCCATATATCAAAAAAGGAAAAAAGCTTGAGGCTCTTAACCTTAGGTTAAGGTATGTGGGAAGGGTACACGTATTTTTTGTGCGTTATTTTAAATACACAGAATGAAAATAAAATGCGCCTTTTTGTATTATTTAACTTTATTATATAGTTTTAGACTGCGGAGGGGTATAAAAACCATAGGGGAAAGGGTTATATTTTTTATTGGTAGTTTTATGTCAAAGGGGTAATTTCGGGATGTTATTTCAACATGTGATTAATATCTTTGACACAAAAGCATATAATAAGGGGTTTTTTTGGGATATTAAATAAAAATAAGTTATATTAATAGGACTAGGATATTTGATAGGGAGTTAATAAAATAAGTTAAGTGTTAATATGAAAAGGGACAATGAATACTCAAAATTTCATAAATAAAACTAAGGAAAGTGAAAATTAGAATAAAGCTTCATTTTCATAATTCATTCACTTTTACTTAGTATATCATGTTTTTTTAGGTTTTTATACTTTGTAAAATGGGGGAATTTAATTAAATGGGCCTTTATGTAACATTTAAGTAATAAAAGAGTTCTTACATATGAAGAAAAATGGTGATGAGTGCATGGAGGGGTAAATGATGAAAATTTCCGGGATTAATATAGAAACTTAACATTTTCAACTAGTCAGTCATTGAGCCTTGGTTCCAGTCCCAACAGAAGTCAAGGAAATGCCTTGAGTCTCTTTGAATAATAGTCTAGAATATCAAATTGCTACAGAGAGGGGAAATTAGTTAATTATAGCCTGGTGAAAGATATTTACAATGATTTTTCTCACCTTTCTCTACCTACCCAGTCATATCTTCTAATATGTTTTCTTCTATTTTAATCAGGTGCATTTGAGCTAGAAACCTTACAACCTTTTATTATTTTTGAAAGAAGAAAAACTATCTAATTCTACACTTATTGCATCCAAGAGTCCAGATTAAACTGTTGGATTCTTTTATTCTCTACCTAACTACTGAATTGTCATGATTAAATTGTATGACAATTCTTTATTCACTATCTACAAAATTTGAAATTCAAAGATGACAAGTCAAGATTAAATTGTTCAACTCATCACAGATTATGGCATTTATTGACACTCTGCCATAATCGCTGCAAAAAGTAAAAGTAATGGCACTTAGACTTGCACGCTTTCATGTTTTATTCATTTTTTTCCTTTTGGGGTATATTATTTTTTCTAAGTCCTTTGATTTTTCTTATAGGAATTTTTACCCTCTTTTTGATTTTGATTTTTTTACTTTTTTAGAAAATATGGGAAAATAACTTACAGAAAGAAAAGTTTGCACATATTTACAAGACTACCATCAGTCAAGTCAAAATTATGAATCCTATATTTATAGGTTACTAACATTGGCTTCACTTGGGGATGGCATTTCCTGATGGAATGTCAAGAACTCTAAGATCAGTAGCCTTCAAATTTAACCTTAGTGATCCTGTAATTGCCTTCTGATTTCTGCAACAATTCATAATTATGACATTTTTTACTGCAAAGCTTAGGGCCTTCTTTTCGGGCTTCAAATTTGTAGATAAAATCTCCAATCCAATCTACACACTTGCAATGAATATTTACAATGATAAAAATAAATGAATCTAACTGATGACTGACTCAGAAGAATAGTAGTGTTTCAGCATCCTACCATTCACCGGTCCTTCTTGTAGTTTAGTTCCATCCAAATTCTTGATGAAAAAAGAATTATTACCTCTGTAACCATATATCACATAAGGTCCTTGCTATAGAAAGTCAAACTTTCCATGTTTTCCTTTATCCTCTCCTCGTGAATCCCATTTAAAAACTTGATCTCCTATGAAAAAATCATCTTCTTTAATCCTTTTGTCAAAAATATTTTTAATTTTATCATGTAAAACTTGTGATCTTTCATAAACTTCTTCCCTTGTTTGTTGGAGATGTATAGTTTCATTAATTCTTTGTTGAATATAATTTGTTTCCACCTGTGATTCCTGAATGATCTTCATGACTGGAACACCCAAGGAACAAGGGAAAACTGCATCCATTCCATAGAAAATCTGATAAGGTGAAGTTCCAATAGACTTCTTTGTGGTAAGTCTATCAGCCCATAAGGCATAGACTAGATTTTTTTTCTAGGTATTTTTGTTTTCTTGAAGTAATTTTTTAATAATATTGATTAAGCTTTTGTTTGATGATTCGACTAAACCATTACCCTGGGGATAGTATGCAGTGGAATGACCTAAGGTAATATGGTATTTAAGATAGAAAGAAATCATTTTCTTGGATTTGAATGCAGCTGCATTTTTAGTGATAATCTTATGTGGGCATCCAAATCATGACAAAATATTACTTTCTATAAATGAGATTATAACTGAATCAGTGGCTTGCCTAGTAGGAATGGCTTCTATCCACTTGGTAAAGTAATCTGTAGCAGTTAAAATCCATTTATGTTGGCCTGAGGATGGAGGGTGGATTTCACCAATGAATTCTAACCCCCATTTTTGAAATGGCTTTTCAGTAGATATAGGCTTAAGAGGTAAGGGCAATAGTTTTTTTTTCCCTTCAAAAATTTGGCGTTTGTGACAGGAGGTAACGAATTTTTTGACATTAGAAAATAAAGTTGGCCAGTAGAAACCAGCTCTCAGTATTTTGTCTGCTGTACTCTTCCAGTATAAATGGCCTCCACATTCACCTGCATGAAATTCCTCGAGAATTTTGTCAGCCTCTGATTTTAATAAACAATTCAGTAAAATCCCACTACTTTCTTTCTAATAAAGTGCATTATTTAGTATACAGAACCTCATTTCTTTTTGTTTGATGAATCTTGCTTTGGTTTTAGTTAACCCAGGAGGATATTGTAAATGTGTGAGTACAAAGATAATATCAAAGTACCATGGTGAGTCTAGATAGGCCTCACTGATCAATGGAGTCGCCATCTCCTCCTCGTCATCTATTTGTGCAATGAATTTTATATCTAAATCATTACAATTGGATTCAGCCATCAATCTAGCTAAACCATGTCCTTTAATGAGCTTTTTTGGTTTGATTTCCAGATCGTATTCAAGGATAGTGGAAATCCACTTTCCTCTCCTACTATAAGGTCCATCTTGTGTCAGAATATCTTTGATTACAACATTGGGAACATATGCAATGATGTGGGAATGGAGTATGTAAACTCTGAAGTTATTTATGGCTTTAACCAGGGCTAAAGCCTGATTTTCCATTATACTGTATTTCAGAGGTGCATCTCTAAGGGCTTTACTAAAAAAAGCAATTGGTTGTTCAAAACCTTGGTTGTTTTTCTGCAAAAGAACTGCACCTATGGTATGTTCAAATGCAAAGGAAAAGATTATGAAATTCTTTGTATAATCTGGGTTGATCAGGACTGATGCTTTTTTCAAGGCCTTTTTTATGGATTCAAAAGATTGTTTGGCTTTTACAGTCCACTTTATTGCAGAGTCATTTTTAAGCATATTGTTGAGTTCTTTTATGATTTCAGCCAGGTTAGAGATAAATCTTCTTAAAAATTTGATTTTACCCAAGAATGATTGAAGTTATTTTATGTTTCTTAGTGGTTGAATGTTCAAAATAACCTCAATTCTTGCAGGGTCTATTCTAATGCCTTCCTTGGAAATTATGTGTCCTAAAAGTTTTTCTTCTTCTAGTCCGAAAAGAATATTTTTAGGGTTTAAGGATGTACCATATTTTCTACACTTGATAAAGACTTATCTCAGGTGATCTAAGTGTTCATATTTTGTTTGTGAAAAGACAATAATATCATCAAGATAGATAACTAAAATCTCATGGATCTCTTTAGCAAAGGCAATATCCATGGCCCTCTGAAAATTAGCTCCTGCATTTTTCAATCCAAAAGGCATTTTCACATACATGAAAGTGCCCCAAGGAATGGTAAATGAAGTTTTAGTTTGATCCTCTTTGTGAACTAGAATTTTATTATAGCCAAAGAAACCATCTAGTAAAGAAATTCTTGAAGAACCTACCACCCTATGCAAAATATGATCCATTTTAGGCAAGGGGTAATTGTCTTTCAAGGAAGCTTTATTGAGATTTCTAAAGTCTATACACAGTCAAATTTCTCTTGTTTTCTTTCTGGTGGGCACTAAATTAGAAACCCAATAAGAATACCTAACTGGTGCAATTATTTGTGCATCAAACATCCTTTTAATCACTTTCTCGATTAAAGGTAACAAAATTGGATTAATCCTTCTTAATTTTTGTTGAAAAGGTTTTTGATTTTCTTTCAAAGGAATCTTATGCTGAATTATGTCTTTGTTGTAAGTTTTTAGATCTTCGTAACCCCATGCAAAAATATCCTGGTATTCTTTCAAAAGTTCAATATATTTAACCGTTTCTTCTGGTGGTAAGGATTTTGATAATTTGATCATTTTTGGTTTTTCATTTGTTCCTATGTTACACTTCTATATCATACTTGACTGGTTCCATTTTTGGTCTTTTGGGCACATCATTGGAATCGAACAAGTCTTCTAAGGGAGTTAAACCTCTGGGTAAAATGTTATGTTTTAAATCTATCAAATCTGGTTCATCTTCCACCATTTCCTTTATATCTACTTTTTCCAAGTCATCTATGTCACTTTGAGTAAATATAGTAGGTCTATCAAAATTATGTACATATAAATCATCTATTTGACAAAAATTTGAATCTATGTTACAAGATGAATCTATATTACAATCATTATCAATTAGGCAATTCTGAAACTCTCCCTCGTTATTCAAAAAATGATAGATTTGTTCATCTTTTGAGAAAATTTTCCAGTATTTTACATTATCTCGAACAATAGGTATGTGTTTGATTTCAGTAGTGTATTTTATATTGGTGAAAATGGAAGTTTGCAAGTGCTGGCAAAGGTTGCTAAACAATGGGCTTGTAATTTTGTTTTCTAGGAATAATAGAAAACTTGCATTCTAACAAATCTTCAACCAAATCTGTTGTTGTGTCCTTGTATCTGGCTAATCTAGGATTGTGGACAGAGTATTATACGTTTATTTTCTTGATAACTATCTCTGAATCTCCCATGATCAATATTATTTGGCCTCCCAATTTTCTAATGATTTGAAGACCTAATATTAAAGCCTCATATTCAGCCAATTTATTGGTACACTTGAAATTCAATCTAAAGGCATGCCCTTGGGAATGGCTAGTTTCAATGTTGGTGATCCATACACTAGCTCCAGCTCCTAATTTATTCACTGATCCATCAAAATCCAAATTCCATAAAGCTTCATGACCAATGTAATCCTCCATTATTTTAGGCTTTATATCAGTGAGTTCAGTTTGGATATTATTATGATCAGAGTTACAGAGAATAAAAGAATCAAGATCAGTGGGAGTTGAATAAATTGGGTAATTGGTAGGTCTTTCGGCACTGCTGATCATAAACTTCATTAAGGTTTCTCTGTAAAGCTTTTTGGGCTGTCCAAATACTGAGATAGTGGCATAACTCATGTCAAGTTGTACATATCCCTACAAATTTGCTCCCCATGAGCGAGAAAGAAGCATGCCATACTTTGGTGGGATATCAGCTACCACAACATCCATTATCATGCTTTTACCAGGATATTGGACCAAGTTTACACACAAATCTTTAATCTATCCTATGCATTGGACTTTACTTGAATCAAACAAGAATAAATATTTATATGGTTGGGTTATGTCTAGATTCGGGGTTTCCATTATTGCTTTGGGCATTAGATTATGGGAAGCTCTAGTATCTAGCATTGCATTGTGTAATATCTGATCATGTATAGTAAGACTTAAGTAAAATGGAGGTACTGACCCATCTGAATGCTTAGCATCTACATTTGGACCAAAGATTAATTCAAGTCTATCATCACTCATATTAATTATATCCTCATTTTCATTTACATTCAATGTTTTAGTAATAATAGTTATGTACAAGTCATTTTTAGCCAATTTAGTTAAGGGAATGACTATCTTCAACTTAGATATTTCAAATTGAATGTTAAATGTTGACTGAGATTTTATAGCTTGAATTATTTCATCTTTTGGAACTGTTTTTTGGGATGATTTTTCTTGAGTTTCAGTAATTTTACCTTTAGCTTGAGATTTTATTTTATCTTCTATTTGAGTTTCCTGATTTCTGCTATCTTTGATTATTTTTTCAGGAACAGTTTGAGGGTTAGCAAATGCTTTGTCAGATTTGGAATTTTCAGCAGAATATTTAGGATTTGATGATTTTAAGTCAGATGGATTCTTTTTTGGATCAGTAATTGTTGCTGAATTGGTGGCCTTTGTGGTATTAGCCTTTTGGTCATATTTGGAGGATTGAAGCACCTCATCAGTGATATCTACAATCTTAGGACTAAGCTGCTTTTTAAGACTAGGTGGGTTCTAATTTTGTTTATTTTCTCTGGGAAGAATCTGCAAAAGTTTCATTTTCGGAGCCTCTATATTCTTCTTGTTTTGATTTTGTTGAGTTGGAGCATTGTTTTTTGTAGTAGGCTCATTTGTTTTCTTGCTCCTAAGGTTATATTGACTGTGAATTTCATTGATTGCGAAATCATAACCTTGCTTATAGTCAAAGGATTCACCAGATTCCACTTTGAACTATTGTAGCTCAAAGAGTTCCTAATCCTTCTAAGTGAGGAAAATTGTATTTCTTTCATCTATCCCCATTGCTATGTTGATGTCTTCCTCATCCTCAACATTGTTTTGAGAACTTTCAACAAGGTTCTCTTGGAATGGGGCCCTAATGTTTTGATCTGGGGAGGGTTCTTTACCTTTCCCAGGATTGTTGTTTTTTTTGTAGTTGGGATTTCTGATTTGGGATTGATTATCCCATTACGGTTTCCTCTCAACGTGGTCTAATCTCTCAACTACTTTTTCTAAATTTTTGTTAATAAAATCAAATTTACCATCTAAGCTTGAATTCTCTTCTTTGATGGTGACCCTCCTTTCATTTCTAAGTCTGGTTTTTTGTCAAGGATATTGATTTCTACCCCAACATCATTCAGTTGCATTTGTTCTAGGGTTTGTGCATCTCTTTCTCTAAGTTGGTAGGCCATGTCTACATCAAAACAATTAGGGAATTTGAGCAGCACGGAATATGGAGAGGGTTTAAGGTCTGCAGGAATAGAATTGTAGATACTGTTGTATCTAGTGCAAAAGTCTTAGACAGACTTAGTAGGAGTTTTTTTAACATCATCAAACTTAGATAATATTTGTAGGGGATTCTTTTTCTTTTCCCATTTATTTAGAAAAGCTCTATGAAAGGCAGCTAAGTCTACTATACTACCAGCACCTAAATTTCTAAACCATGTTTTTACTTCTCCAGTTAAGCTTTGTGAAGACAACCTCATTCGAACATCAGATTCATCTATCTCATAAATTTCCCAAAAATCATTCATTCTAGTGATATGTTGTTGTTCAGTAATTTGTGAACAATTATCAAATAATGGGATATCCTTTTGATAATTTTGGGGCATGTCATGGAGGTTTTGAGGTAAGAACAGGGGAGCATATCTGGCTACCATAGATTTTTGCTAAACTGGGAGGTACTGTAGTAGCAACAGGGGTAGTGCTGGTTATAACAGTAGATGTGCTGAAGGCTATACTTGAAGAGCTTGGAAAATGGGATGAAAAATAAGTGGTATGGCTCAGAAATATAGATGAAGTGCTTATGAAGCTAGTGGGTGCAGTGGTAGTGGCTATAGTGGACTGAGTAAATGATGGGAATACTACTTTAGGCTGCAAAGGCAGCTCAGGGATGAATGATTTTGTGGATGAAATGGTGGTGGATTGAGGGTATGATTAATATATGATCCTAGGTTACACATGCATCTCTAGACTAACAAGCTCTGTGGGTGAACTGACAGTGGAATCTGTAAATGAAATGGAAGCATACAGATTATAATCTGCTGCTGCAAATATGGTGGTGGATAATTGAGAAACTGGAGTTTTAAATTGAGACAAAAAATTGGCTAATTTAATAGCTTCATCAATGTCTTTAATTCGTGTAACATTAACACTTTCTACTAGACTTTGAATTTCAGTTTTGTCTGATTTTATTGAGGCTGAAATAATTTTCTGTTTCTCATTCACAAAAGAAGTAAAAACAGGATCTATAACTTTTTCCTTTAAATCAGTTTCAAATTTATTTCTAAATAATGAATTTTCAAGATTGAAATCAAATTCAATATCTGATAAGATTACTAATTCTTTGGGTAAAGAATCAGCCTTTCTCGGGGGCACTTCAGTTTCTAAACTAAAAATCTATTTTTTCTTTTTTCCTATCTGGTTTGGATTGTTTACTATATCTACAGGGTTGGGATCAGGGATGGATCTAGTATATTAGACTTTCTTTGGAGCCAGAATGATTATTGTATAAATACCCACAACCTTTAAACTTAACCTTAAAGTAGAAACGATATATTTTAAAAATATTCCTCTAAGTTTAAACTTAAAACTTGAGAGTGGTTAGTTCCCCAGTATGGTCACCAGTATGTTATCACCCTAGTAATTCTTAGGTCGTGGGATTTTGGTTTATAGTTAAAGAAAACCAGGGGTAACCAAGAACCTCTTTTAGATTTCAGGATCTAGCCCTCCTGAAATTCGGAGAGGGATCTCTCCTTATGATTTAAATTTTTTTTAAATTTAAGTTTTAGGCTAGGTATGATTGGACAATAGGTTTGTTTGAAAATTTTGGTGGAAATAAGATTACTTGGAGAAAAATTAAGAGGGATCTACTAGTCCATTGGGCTATGGAGTCAAAATGTAGCAAACAAGACTGAAAGGCAAGGCCAAAAGGATGCTAATGTACTCAGGGCAAGGTAGATAACCCTCAGAGATTTGAATAGTTTGATTGGATGGGATGGCTTGCTTTTGGGATAAAGGGCAGTGAAGGATCCTTTGATCCGGAAATAAGGAGAAGGAGGTAGAGGTCAAACGGGACTTAGGAGCAACTAAGAATTCCTAAGTCCGGAAATGAGCAGAAAACATTGAAATGATCACTTAGTTAAGACATGGATTTTTTTACACTTATCCTGAAATAATACTCCTAATTAATCATTTAGATTTGAACACATATATGAAATTGAATGGAACTTCAGAAAAGGAAACAATGACATAAAGAAATGACTTTACTCATTATTTTATCGCAAGAATCCTGAGTTATGAAGTCTAGTTAGTTGTTGTCCAGTCTACTACTATGCAATCAACACATGAGGCCTCCAAAGCACCAGCAAAATATCTATAATAATCTCAGCAACTTTTATTCCACAATTAAGACTTAAAAAAGAGAAGTATTTATACAAAAATTATTAAAAAATATCTTAGAGACATGTAGGAATATCTCTAGATAGAAATAAATATTATTACATAGAAAGAGGGACAACTGCAAAACAAACTAGCAATCTGTCCTCTTATCAATAAAAAATAGGACTAATTATCTTAACTTATTGCTTTGTTGTAGTTGCTTGCTGGTACTTGGAAACAATATCTTGTTAGAAGATAGCTTGGAAGACACTCTTTCCAATTCACATTCTTTATCCTGTGTTTTATCTCTGATACTCTTTACGTTGTTTTCTTACTGCCTTACTGCTGTAAAATAAGGAATAACCTGCAGTAAAAATTCATTTTGAATGATATTCTTTGACTATGATCATTACCCTAATACACTTTCAATCTGATTTTTACCTTTAATTAATAGTAATGTTCTGGTTTTCATGTAATTTTCTGCTCTTGTTTGCAAACCTTTTTATCAAATCAGTGAATTCCTGTCATTGTTCTGCACTGGGAATTTTTATGTTCTTCAATTTTCTATAGCTCTCATCTGCCTCTGTGCACTTTTCAAAGTTGGGCTTGACAATGCAGATGTGTTTGATCTCGTTTTCTAAAAAGAACAAGTTTTAAAAATATTCCAAAATAACTTTGCCAGTTGGGGAACCTTGTGGTAGAGGCTTATTTACATGTTCTTTGGCATATTCTTTTATCTTCTTGTCATACTCTGTCTGAACCATTAGTTTTTCATTGAAGCAATGAATGTGTAGAAGGCCTGCTTATGTTAATATAGTGTATTTGGCCATGAAATTTGTTATTGACAAGTTCACGTCTTTGAATATTTCCTCCAAATTGTTCATCATATTCCTTTTGTTCATGACTTTCCTGAATTTGTAGCTCTTCAAGCTCTTCTCTGTTTTTGCTATTAAAAAATGTAATTAGTTTCAAATCTTGAGAAGGTTTTTCAGCCAGTTCTTCTTTTGTCTTCTGAATTTCTATTTGTGCTACCTTGAGTAAATCCTTCAGTTCATAAATGATTTGGATTGAAGGCCACTATAGATGTATTCCTTGAATTATGTTTTTCTAAAGATAGTTCTTGATATATGATACATGTTCACTGAGATTAACCTGTTGCTGTAGAATCTTTACCTGCTCTTGAAGTCTGTTGGCTCTCTGCTCATGTCCCTTGGATGTAATCAATGCATCTCTATTTGATGTTTCAAGATTTCGGATGGTGCCTTTCAAGTTGATTATCTCTTTATTCTTTAGGGACATGTCTTCCATGGCCTTTACTATGTCAGTTGTTTCACATGTTTGATTTACTTGTGAGATAGATGATGCAGTGGCAGAAACATCTTTAGATGTAATTGACACTGCAGTTGCCAATACTCCTTTTGGTGCTAAATGTTCTGCTAATGTAGAAGGAACAATAGTACTGACAGTTGCAATGACTGTAGGAATGGAGACTTCATGTGATTTTTTCAATGTTTCATTTTCCTTCATTAGTATTTCTGTCTGATTCTCCATTTCTTTGGTCTGAGCTGTCATCTTTAAAAATAGCTGCATTAATTCATCTTTCTTTGTTTTCTCCTGAAGAATTTCTTTAGCCTGTGGGTGTTCACTCTGTGGAAGTTTAAGTTACTTTCTCAAGGCAGCAATATCTTCATTCTTTTGCCTTATGAGAGTTTTAGCAACTTCAATATTTGAGGGATCCACTCCAATTTATATCACTAAATCTTCTAAATATTTGATCCTCAAATCCTTAGCATGAAGAGATGCCTTATCTAATTTCATTTGAGTTTGTAAATTAGATACTGTTTTTTGCAGCATGGTAGCATTCATGGTTTTGTTGACTACCTTTGAATACAACATTTCTGAAGCACTTCTATGAAACTCTATCTGGTCAAGTTCATGTATGGTATCTACATTTACTTCAAACTCTATTTTCCTGTAATCTGCAGCTAACTTTAGGTCTGTAACCATTGGCTGGAGAAAAGACATAATCATTTTATTTGTTGAATAATCAAAATTTGTCACAAGTTTGTCTTTGTCTCCTGGTTTTTCTTTAAGGAGTTTAGAATAGACTTCATTCTTAATTTCCTCATTCTTTTCTTTGATCTACTTGAAATTTTTTTAGATGTCAGAATCCGTTTCTTCTGCTGCTCTAGAAGAGGAGGAAGCTTCTGTATTTATCTGTGTTTCAACCATTTCTTTGCCTTTTCCCTGCGATAGTACCTTCTCATTCTGAATGTATTTAAGTGTTACATTGACAATTATTGTGGCCTCATCATCTGTTTGTTGATCATTGTCGTTTGCTTGATCTTCATTGTCATCTATCTCTGTGGCCTTTTCTTCTTCTACAGTAATCATTTTGGCCTTCTTGCTGAAAATTGTCTTAAATTTATTTTCTATAATTGTTTCTGCTTGCTTGCCAACTTTAACCACCTGTGTACTATCCATCTGTTTTTCCTGCAGGTTATCTGTTTGCAACTCCTGAATATCATCAATCAATGTGTTTGCAACCCATTCAATCTGATTAGCATACTTTTCAATTTGTGGCTTTGAATCATGGACGAATGGGGTTAACTTACACTTGACCCTGAGATTACTTATAACACCTTGAGGGTCATAATTCCTGTAAAATATTTCTTGGAATTTAAATTTTGATAATTTTCTAACTATGTCTCTCAAAGCATCTTTGCTATTGACTATGAAGGGGCCAATTTGAATTTTTAGCTTGAACTGTGCTTTATTTTTGGAGGCTGTGAATTTCACTACATCTGCATTCAAGATCCATCTTAAGTACTCCAAAGAAAAAATACTGTTATTTAGAAACTTGGTTAATTTGTAAGGAGCCAGGAGTGCACCATACACTCTGATTTCTGTGTGATTTTCGTACAAATATTAGTCTCCTACCTTACAGTTTTTAGACAACTGTAAAATTATTTCGATGTCTTCATTAATCCTTGGTGGCTCTGCTTTGTTCAAAAAACTCATGGCAGGTTTAATAAACAAATCATTGAAGTCCTTGTAGCTGTATTCACTGTTGTTTTTCCTGAGTAGATAAGTCCAGAATATCACTGAAAGAGGTTTACCTTCCACATCCATCTTCTGTAATGTAATTGGGAAATTTTCTGCCTAAAAAAATAGGAAGAGATGTAACAGATAGGATGAATATCTGAATACTCCTTCCTCAGGTAATTTAATCAATTGATAATGCATATTATCAGCAATGAATTTGGAAAAGTTGAAAATTAGTTCTGGATGTTGTCCTGGAGACAAGGTAGAGAGGAAACCTAGAATGGAGGCATCTGTAAACTCATCATTAGCATAGCCTAGAATGAATGAAAGCACGGAAATGATTTTTCTAGCGCCCTCAAGGAAATCAAAAGTGTCATAAGGTGGATTTACCTTAGGAAGGTTAACATGATTAGGCATGAAGTTTTGAAGGATCATAAACCTCCTAGGGAAATCCAAGTCTAAATACATCTGAGTTAAATCTTCAATGGACAATGATACTGCTCATGGATTGTGGCTTAGTTGGAGCATATCATTGATGGCTTCAGCAGTTATGTAAAACATGACCTCATTATCTTTGTTCACCATGCATCTCTGGTCAGCGATATAGTGTAACTGACACAACCTAATTAAATCATGAGCTTGATGGGTGATGGGAACCACGTATTTAGGCAAGTTGGAGTCCCATACAGGTATATCATTTTCCACTTTCTTCTCAAATTTCTCATGACACCGGCTATGTAATTCAAGTAGATCAAACTCTAAGGTAGCATCAGAAATTCTATAGTCTAAATCAATCAAGGGACTATTCTCTTGAGAGGTGACTAGTGGCTGCAAAGGTCTAACTACGTCAGTGGAATCAACAGTTAGGGCAAGAGTAGGTTTTTTGATGTTTGAAGGTTTAGGGTTTGGAAGCTTGTTGGAGGCAAGCTTCTGAGGTTTGGGACGTCTAGTCCTAGGAGTGACCTGCTTTTTTGTCATTTTGAATAAAACTAAGAAATATTAGATTGTTTTCTTAGTTTCTTTTGGGAAGTAGAAGGATAATTGAGTTGCTTTAGGAAGAATTCCGAATCTGGGCGAGGGTTTTAGGACGAAAATGCAGAATTACAATGTGCAGAAGTCTGGAAAGGGATTTTAATTGATTTTTCAGTAATTCAAATGGATTTTAACTACAGAAATATCTTTTGGATGGTCAAAATCTCTTTACAACTAAATTAGGCGGAAGTGGCAAATTCTGAGAAAATTTTGACAGGGTTCCCCCTGTTTCTTCAGGTTTTGAATACTTTCAAATGAGTAATTTCGGTTTATATATTCAAAGTTTTTTAATTTTTTCTTTGAAATTAAGATTTTGCAGGTCGGATTACTGAAAAATACCTTGAAGAGTTATGGTTGTGGTCAAAGAGGATTTCCAGGTTTATACCAGTCTTCAAACTGGTCGCATTTTCTTGGTAGAAGGCGCTAAGAGTATTCGGCAGTGAATTTCAGAGGGGAAATGCTTTTAGAACGACAACCTAATTCAAAAAAAACTCTGTAATGGTGTTTGTGAGTGATTTCTCAGAGGGTTAAGGCGCAAAGGTATGCAAATGATAAAACTAAGGTTAAAATCTTAAGTTTTATCGATATGAAAAGTATTAATTGCAGGTCAAGTTGAAATGGCGGGAGTGGTTTTCACATTGAAGGCAAAACCATTAGTGGTTATCGCATTTCTCCTGGGTGGTAAATGGTTTTTCACTTTTGGAATGTGATCCAGTAGAAATGAGACACATAGCAGATGGTGGTTTTACGAAACAGATTTTATCGCATTATTTTTTACAAACTTTGTCCGATCACTTTTGTTATGTGATATTGAATATGCACTGTTGGATTTCATCGCACGATGTGAACGGTCGAGATTTCTTGGGAAGCTGCAGGGTAAAGAAAGGTGGGACCCAGGTTAAATGCCATCCATTGATTTGATATGTATGATCAACGGTTGAGTTTTAATGCGATGAGGAGTGGTGGGGCAAGGGAATGTTTTATTGCATTAGATTCGGACTGTAGGATCAAGGTGAGCATTGGTGATCGGGTGGCTGGGGATGAATCGTGAAAATGTTGGGTTTAATTCAATGGATTAATAGGTTTACGTATATATAAACTGGGTTTATATATAGGGTAAAAATGCATGGGGCGGGTTAACAGAGATTTTAACCAAGTTTTGATACTTATATGAAACAAGAGGCTCCATATATCAAAAAAGGGAAAAATCTTGAGGCTCTTAACCTTAGGTTAAGGTATGCAGGAAGGGTACAAGTATTTTTTGTGCGTTATTTCAAATATAGAAAATGTAAATAAAATGTGCCTTTTTGTATTATTTAACTTTATTATATAGTTTTAGACTGTGGAGGGGTCTAAAAGCCAAAGGGGAAAGGGGTATATTTTTTATAGGTATTTTTATGTCAAAGGGGTAATTTCGGGATGTTATTTCAACATGTGATTAATATCTTTGACACAAAAGCATATAATAAGGGGGTTTTTTGGGATATTAAATCAAAAAAAGTTATATTAATAGGACTAGGATATTTGATAGGGAGTTAATAAAATAGGTTAAGTGTTAATATGAAAAGGGACAATGAATACTCAAAATTTCATAAATAAAACTAAGGAAAGTGAAAATTAGAATAAATCTTCATTTTCATAATTCATTCACTTTTACTTAGTATATCATGTTTTTTGAGAGTTTTATACTTTGTAAAATGGGGGAAGATAATTAAATGGGCCTTTATGTAACATTTAAGTAAGAAAAGAGTTCTTACTTATGAAGAAAAATGGTGATGATTACATGGAGGGGTAAATGATGAAAATTTCTGGGATTAATATAGAAACTTAAAATTTTCAACTAGTCAGTCATTGAGCCTTGGGTCCGGTCCCAACAGAAGTCAAGGAAATGCCTTGAGTCTCTTTGATTGATAGTATAGGATATCAAATTGCTATGGGGAGGGGAAATTAGTTAATTATAGTGTGGTGAAAGATATTTACAATGATGTTTCTCACCTTGCTCTACCTACCCAGTCATATCTTCTAACATTTTTTCTTCTATTATAATCAGGTGCATTTGAGCTAGCAACCTTACAACCTTTTATTCTTTTTGAAAGCATAAAAACTATCTAATTCTACACTTACTGCATCCACGAATCCAGATTAAACTGTTGGATTATTTTATTCTCTACCTAACTATTGAATTGTCATGATTAAACTGTATGACAATTCTTTATTCACTATCTACAACATTTGAAATTCAAAGATGACAAGTCAAGATTAAATTGTTCAACTCATCACAGATTATGGAATTTATTGACACTCTACCATAATCACTGCAAAAATTAAAAGTAGTGGCACTTAGACTTGCACGCTTTCATGTTTTATTCATTTTTTTCCTTTTGGGGTATATTATTTTTTCTAAGTCCTTTGATTTTTCTTTTAGGACTTTTTACCCTCTTTTTTATTTTGATCTTTTTATTTTTTTAGAAAATATGGGAAAATAGCTTGCAGAAAGCAAAGTTTGTACATATTTACAAGACTACCATCAGTCAAGTCAAAATTATGAATCCTATATTTATAGGTTATTAACACTCCCAAAAAAAATATCTTAATATGATTATGACAACCAATGTGCCAACCTTTCACTTTGTCTTATTCACCCTCACAATTTGTTATAAAATGTCATTCAAATGGTTCAAGTAAACCATGGATAATGATGGAGAATACATAAGAGATGAGGGCATAGGGAGGCCAATGAAGCCATGAGAAAAGAAGAGGCAGAACATGGAGTAGACTAGTGCATTCTTCAACAAATAATATTTTTTTATTGTAGGTGTGGAACCATGAGAGGCCAGAGGGGCGAAACCTTTCCCATGGAATCTTGAGGGGCATAAAAAATATTCCTTGAGGTCTCAAACTTGTCAGAGTCATAATTTGAAAAATTTTATGTAAATTTTACACCTGTTGGCGACAAGAATCTAGTAGCAATGTCCGTTTCAGTAGAAGAGCTTCACATTTTTTTAGCCATTTTCCATATTGGAGTGATGGTGTCAGATTCCCAAGTTTGGACAATCGATTTTATTCCTCTCGATGCCACGAATTTGATGGTGCAACCAGATTCAAAAGCTAAGAATCCACTTTTTCAACCAACTTTAGGGGTTGAGATATGTAGTATTGATTTAATGTGCATCTTTTATCATTTGTTGTGAGATGTAATATGTTGTTTAGATCCTTGCTTGATTTATGTTGCAGGATCTATGTTTCTAATTCATGTGAGATGTATTCGCCATGGATTGTTATGTTTGATTGAGATCCCTATGTAAGCTTCATGAAGGGATCCTCATCATCACCTTGTGTGAGATTATGTCATGTTGATAAAAGGCCTATTGTGAGTAAGAGTCCATGTAGCGGAACGTCTCATGGAGAGACAAGCCACTCATGTTGAGGGCATGTATCCTTGTATGACAGAGAACATGATCCATGTACATCATCACCATTTCCAACACTATATGAAGCGTCCTACCCCATATTGACACCGAGCCCGGAGACGTAGCCCAAACAAGGTGAAATTCGATATCAATCTCTAATATTATTATTTTTTCTGATTGTTAGTTTGTTTCCTCTTTCTTAAAGAATGCATATGTGTTATTTTAATTCTCTTTTCAGTATGATTCTAACCACATCACAGAAGTAAGAGATCGTAGGTAAATCTGGTACTTGACAGACCCAAATCATGTACAAGCCTACATATCTTTAGGTGTGGTCATCACCAAATCTGCCACCATGGGCCATAATTTCTGAAATTTCTCACTGACCTGGTCAAGCTGGTGTCTCGGGTCATTCCTCTCCTGTTGTAGTTGATCAATCTCTTTGGTAACAACCAGTATATCTTGTTATTTCTGTTCGAGATTTCAAAACTAAGTCATTTTTTAGTGACTCTTCCCATTGTGCTAATGTCTAAATAAAATAAAGCAGCTAGTTTTTTGTCCAACCATGCAAGTTACCGTGGCTCATTTTCTCTGGACTCGGATACCTTGTTCGAAGGATTTGGCCGCTAGAAATGGATTTTTTAGACTTTCCTTGGGGTGAAGTTGGTTGGTACGATGGTGTTGTTGTTTTTAGGTCTGGATTTGAAGTGTTGGTTGATGGCGGGATGGAAATGAATGGAGGAAGCGATAGGAGTGACTGCTCGAATGGGATAAAGGTGGTCTCTTTTGGAGCCGTATTTACCATTGGGAGGTATGTTCATATAAGTATATTTAAAAATGATCTCGACTCTACTATGGTTTTGTTAACTACAATTACAAATGTTCCTGTCGGGATTGCAGATGGTTGTAGAAGTGAATGTTATTTTGGGCAAAGGATCTCGGGAGCTGGGGGATGTACCCAGGGTTGACGTTGGATTATTAGGGGTTGATGCTAGAGTGTTTTGTGGAAGGGTTGATAGTGTTTGTGTGCTTCTTTATGACTCTTCCATCACTAGAATGTCATTTCCAATTTCAATGATTGGCTTGTCTTCTGTTAGGTCGAAAAGTTGGGTAGGCTATAGTGTTTTGGCCCTTTTTCATTTCGGGCCCAAGATAAGCGGTTTGGTAGCTTTATTTTTGCGGAGGGTTGTAAGGGTTGGTTGGGATTGTGAAAGAAGCCTTGTGAAAGGAATTGTGGTGAAAACAGGTGTTGTGATGATGGGTGAAAACTCTTTGATCACATGAAATTCATTAAAAGACATAAATTGAGTGCTTGTGACTCAATAGCATACCATGGTTATGTTGAGCTCTTGTATCCTCATCTCCATCTTCTGAAGTATCAGATGTAGTTGTATCTGCGAAAGCATATGCATTGTGTATGTTTTAGTCTCTCCTGGTAGTGGTTGTGGCACCATACCCTCAAAATAATAGACATGTCAGTTTTCCCGAACCTCCCCTACCACTCATGGCCACGACATTACTTCATTATGGAATGCTTCTGTAGATAATTGAAAATTTTATGGCCTTTTATAAAAAAATTCCGTGCCTACACTGTGAGTTCTTAGCCAAGTGTTTCCATGGGAGATTATAAACTATATTTAGTTCGAGTACTCATTCAGGAGGACTCTTGGGATTCTTTCCTCCACAATAATCACATCTAGCATCTTCTTGTACGAGCTCGCGAAGGATGCTCCATTGATTTCCTTACTACTAGGGTCCCCCTGAGCCCTCCATAGCGTCTATCTAAGTGCTAGTGGTTTTTCCTCGGTTATCTCTGCGGGTTTTCTTCCTTCTGGTGGGCACCACATCCACATAACCAACCCTACAATGAGATATCCATAAATGAATCTAGTGGCTCACCGGAAGTTGTCTTCCCAAGATTTTGACAACTATTAGAGGATAAATGCACACTAATTAAGCTACACTCCCTCCACAAAGTTCTCTGAAACCGATATTGTGTCTAGCATGCACTCCCCCTTCATATAGGTCCTCATTATTTTTCTTTCAATAAGATAGCAAGAAAATTTGATGTTGGGGTGGCTTATCAGTTCTATTTTCTCCCCCTTTCTGCCTCTTCTTGTGGCATTGATCCAAGTGGATTTCGGTTGCCCCCCACCTATTCCATTTGGACCAACACCATCAATTCTTGCAAATTTTCACATTAAGCACAACTTACTATTTTTAGCAGGTTTTCAGGTCCTGCACTCCCGGAGCCGTTTTGGGGCCTTAATGATCCAGGTGCATATTGGTGGCCACCCACATATTCCATTTGAACCCCCACCATCAGTTATTTTAGTATTTAAGTTGTAGCACAACTTACTATTTTTAGCAATTTTTCGGCTCCTGAACTTCTGAAGCCGTTTTGAGGCCCTAAACGATGTTTTTTGGGAAAACCGTGAGCAACATGGGTCCATGGACCCAATGTTTCTCACATCAAAATTTGTACTCCTCAGATAGATCTTTCTAACGATATATTGAACGCATCAAATGGAGATTGGATGCCAAATTTACATCCCCGAGAAGTTGAAACACCAATTTACCCAAACGGGACCCACAGTTTTGGCGCTTCATCTCCTAGGGTTAGGTTTTTTGGACGTTTCAGCTTTTCCATTGTTTCTCAATAATAAATATGCCCTCAAGCCTCATTGTAACACTGTTCAGAGGTCTGTAGTTGCCACATCTCTTCTCAGAGATACGCTACCAACACCCTAGTTATTTCTATTTCCATTATGTCTGTAAGCATATTTCAGTTCTTTGATATTAATGAAATGAAGTATTATTTCCATTGCATCTCTTTATTTATGTCTATTTCTGTATTTTATTGCGTTCCTGCATAAATATGGATCAATAGTATCAGAGCGGTCTGCTCTTTCTCTTTTTTTCTTTGAATGTCCCCAACACGGTCAGGGTATAAGGAGTTAGGGCTCGATCTGGTTGAACCCTTGCAATACCAACCTCACAAATCTGGACGACTCCCATGGCGGAAGAAAATAAAGATGAGGGAGCAGGAGATCCTATCAAAATATTTCTCGAGGAGGCCGTCGAGAAACAAAGGAACGCGATGACAGATAACTTTGCTCAGATCCTTCAATGACTGCCCACCTATGGCGCATCTGCATCCAACAGCCACTCTGGAGGCGCCACTCCCTTCAAGGTACAGGTAAACTTTGACAGTCCTGTATTTTAAGGACAGATAGATGCAGACACCATAGATAAATGGTTGAATTGGCTAGAAGGGTATTTCTCGGTCCATGATTTCTCTGACCGAGAAAAGATTATTTTTGCACTCCTCAAAGCCGCTTCCCATGTCAAAGACTGGTGGGAAGCCTATTGTGAGCAAGAGGATGAAGGGGAACCCTCTCCATTCTCGGCCACACCCACTTGGAATTTATTTCGAGACGGAATCAAGGAACAATATTACCCTGTGGGGAGCTATGAGGACAAATACATCCAATGGACCACGTTACGATAGAAAAGGGATCAAGATGTGCACGAACTGATGAATTTGTTCCATACCCTGCGCACAAAGTTGGGTATTAAATATTAAAAGTGACATTTGGTGCTCAAGTACCACAACTAACTGCATAAACACATTCAGGAGGAAATGTAATTCCTCAACATTACATCACTTAGCATGGCATATCGCTATGCCGCCAAGATCGAGCAAAAATTTAAGCAGAATAAGCGAGAATTTCGATCTGCGAATCCGAAGCCAGGAAAAGGTGCCCCCGAACTGCAGAACAAGGGGAAAGGCCAAAGCAGGACGACTCAGAACAACACCACAAATCCAAATAAGGACACAGGGAAGTGGTGTGAATTTCATAATAGCCCCACTCCTAGCACAAATGAGTGTCGGGCCAAACAGTCATTGGTGGCCAAACTAAAGGCACCCGAATTATATGCATTTTCTGATCCTGAGTTAGAACCAGACAAAGGAAATGACAAAGGGAAGAAAATCATTGATTCAGATCCTAGTTCCATTGTTGCCACCACCAAGATCTAGAGGGAGGATCCAAAGGATCCAGAGGAGGGGGGAGCGCCTCTTCCATTCGCAGATGTGGGTGAAGGGTTCTCCACTGCAATTCCTTATTGATAATGGAAGCCAAAAGAACCTCATTTCACTAGAGGTTGTGAAGTGCCTTGGCCTAACGACTATAGCACACCCACAACCATATACCATTGGGTGGCTTCACCCAGGGAGAGATATCTGCATCCGCTAATAGTGTTGCCTCCCATACAGCATCAAGCCATTCACGGATGAGGTATTATGTGATGTTGCTCCTCTTGATGTAGCTGATGTATTATTGGGACAAGCATACTTGTGGAGGTAACATGCTATGTATGAGTCTAGACCTTGTGTTGTTATTATTACTTTGGGAAATAAATTTTACAGGATACCGGAGGTAGTACCACCTCCTGTCATCTCTTCGACTACTGCAAAAAAACGTAGTAAGATTGTTTCCCAAGCTAGGAAATTTATTTTCCTTACAACTCACTCATAGGGAAAGAAGAATATTGTGGCCACAACCTTGAAAGAGGGCTCCCCTGCATGGCTACAGCAGATGGACAAAGTCATGAAGGAATACGAGGACATTTTCTCCTCACTCACAGAGGTTCCTCTACAACGTCAGGACAAACACTTCATTGATTTGACCACCGACGCACCGCCACCTGATGTTGCCATACCTCCTACAACTACACGTACAGAATCCACACATGTACTATCTGAGGCTGATAAATAAACCAAAATTACTAAACGCATCCAAAAAGTCCGCCCATAGGTCCATGACATCTTTGATAAATATAATACCCAGTTCAACAGAATTTTCCTCATCTCACAGAGGATCTCAACGCAATGGGGGCCATTTCTTCCTAAGGAGGGAGGAATGATCCAGGTGGATATCAGTGGCCACCCACCGATTCAATTTGGACCGACACCATCAATTCTTGCAGCTTTTCAAATTCAACACAACTTACTATTTTTAGCAGGTTTTCGAGTCTTGCATTCTCGAAGCCATTTTGGGGCCTTAATGATCCAGGAGGATCTTGGTGGCCACCCAAATATTCCATTTGAACCCCCACCATCAGGTCGTTCAGTATTTAAGTTGCAACATAACTTACTATTTTTAGCATTTTTTCGGGTCCTGAACTTTCGAAGCTGTTTTGAGGTCGTAAAAGACATTTTTTTGGGAAAACCAGGAGCAACATGGGTTGATGGGTTGATTTTTCTCACATATAAAGCTGTACTCCTTGGATAGATCTTTCTAACGAGCTATTGAGCACATCAAACGGAGATCGTATGCCAAAGTTACGTCCCCGAGAAGTTGAAACACCAATTTACCCAAACGGGACCCACGGTTTTGGCCTTCATCTCCTAGGGTTAGGTTCTGGGATGTTTCAGATTTTCCATTGTTTTGAAATAATAAATAGGGCCTAGAGCCTCATTATAGCAAATTTCAGAGGTCTGTAGCCGCCACATCTCTTCTCATAGATATGCTACCAGCACCCTAGGTATTTCTATTTGCATTATGTCTGTAAGCATATTTCAGTTCTTTGATATTAATGAAATGAAGTATTGATTTGCTGCATCTCTGTGTTTATGTCTATTTCTGTATTTTATTGCGTTCCTGCATAAATCCGAATCATTGGTATCAAAGTGGTCTTCTCTTTCTCTGTATTTCTTTGGATGTCCCCAACGCAGTCAGGGTATAAGGAGTTAGGGCTCGATCTGGTTGAACACTTGCAAGATCAGCCTCACAAACCTTAATGACCTCCCATGGCGGAAGAAAACAAAGACGAAGGAGCAGGAGATCCTATGAAAATATTTCTCGAGGAATCCCTCGAGAAACAAAGGAACGCGATGATGGATAAATTTTCTCAGATCCTTCAACGATTGCCCACCTACGGTGCATCTGCATCCAACAGCCACTCTGGAGGCACCACTCCCTTCAAGGTACAGGTAAACTTTGGCATTCTTGTATTTGAAGGACAGATAGATGGAGAGACGGTAGATAGATGGTTGAATTTTCTAGAAGGGTAATTATTGGTCAATGACTCCTCCGATCGAGAAAATATTATTTTTGCACTCCTCAAAGCTGCTCCCCATGTCAAAGACTGGTGGGACACCTACTATGAGCAAGAGGATGAAGGGGAACCCTCTTCGTTCTCGGCCACACCCACTTGGAATTCATTCCAAGACGGCATCAAGGAACAATATTACCCCGTGGGGAGCTATGACGACAAATACATCCAATGGACCACGCTATGGCAAAAAAGGGATCAAGATGTGCACGAACTGATGAATTTGTTCCATATCCTGCGTAAAAAGTTGGGTATTAAAGGTTTATAGAGAAATTTGGTGCTCAAGTATCGCAGTTGTCTATACAAACACATTTACAGAGAAATGGAGTTCCTCGACATTACATCTCTTGGCACGGCATATCTTTATGCTGCCAAGATCGAGCATAAATTTAAGTAGAAGAAGTGAGACTTTGGATATGCAAATCCGAAGCCAAGGAAATGTGCCCTCGTACTACAGAACAAGGGGAAAGGCCAAAGTGGGGTGACTCAGGAAAACACCACAAATCCAAATAAGGACACAAGGAAGTGGTGTGAATTTCATAACAGCCCCACTCATAGCACAAATGAGTGTCGAGCCAAAAAGTCATTAGTGGCCAAACTAGAGGCACTCGAATCAGATGCATTTTTTAATCCTGAGTCAAAACAAAACAAAGGCAATGACAAAGGGAAGAAAATCATTGATGCAGATCTCAATGCCATTGTTTCCACCACCAAGATCCAGAGGGAGGATCCAGAGGAGGGGAGCGCCTCTTCCATTTGCAGATGTGGGTGAACGGTTCTCCACTGCAATTCATTGCCGATAGCAGAAGCCAAAAGAACCTCATTTCACCAGAGTTCATGAAGTGGCTTGGAATACTGACTATAGCACACACGCAACCATATACCATCGAGTGGCTTCACCCACGGAGACATATCTGCATCCACCAACAATACCGCCTTCCGCACAACATCAAGCCATTCACAAATGAGGTATTATGTGATGTTGCTCCTCTTAATGTAGCTGATGTATTATTGGGCCAACCATACTTGTGGAGACGACATGCTGTGTATGAGTCTAGGCCTCGTGCTATTATTATTACTTTGGGAAATAACTTGTATAGGATACCGGAGGTAGTAATGCCTCCTGTCATCTCTTCGACTACTACAAAAAAACGCAGTAAGAATGTTTCCCAAACTGGGAAATTTATTTTCCTTACAACTCGCTCATAGGGAAAGAAGAATATTGTGGCCACAACCTCAAAATAGGGTTCCCTTGCACAGTTGCAACAGATGGACAAAGTCATGGAGGAATACAAGGAAATTTTCTCCTCACTCACAAAGGTTCCTCTACACCGTCAAGACATGCATTCCATTGATTTGACCCCCGATGCACCGCTGCCTGATGTTGCAATAAATCATACAACTACACTTACAGAATCCACACATGTACTATCTGAGGCTGATAAAGAAACCAAAATTACTAAACGCATCCAACATGTCCGCCCGCAGGTCCATGACATATTCGACAGATCTAATACCCAGTTCAATAGAATTTTCCTCATCTCATGGAGGATCTCAACACAATGGGGGCCATTTCTTCCTAAGGGAGGAATGATCCAGGTGGATATTGGTGGCCACCCACCTATTCCATTTGGACCGACACCATCAATTCTTGAAGTTTTTCACATTCAGCACAACTTACTATTTTTAGCAGGTTTTCGGATCCTGCACTCCCGGAGCCGTTTTGGGGCCTTAATGATCCAGGTGGATATTTTCGGCAACCCACCTATTCTATTTGAACCCCCACCATCAATTCGTTCAGTATTTAATTTGCAACACAACTTACTATTTTTAGCATTTTTTCAGGTCCTGAACTTTCTAAGCTGTTTTGAGGTCCTAAACGACATTTTTTGGGAAAAATGAGAGCAACATGGGTTGATGGACTACTGTTGCTCACATAGAAAATTGTAATCCTCATATATATCTTTCTAACGAGCTATTGAGTGCGTCAATCAGAGATTGGATGTCAAAGTTATGACCCGAGAAGTTGAAACACCAATTTACCCAAACGGATCCACAGTTTTGGTGCTTCATCTCCTAGGGTTAGGTTTTTGGATGTTTCTACTTTTCCATTGTTTCTCAATAATAAATATTCCCTCGAGCCTCATTTTAACATAGTTCATAGGTCTGTAGCTACCACATCTCTTCTCAGAGATATGCTACCAGCACCCTAGCTATTTCTATTTCCATTATGTCTGTAAGCATATTTTAGTTTTTTGATATTAATGAAATGAAGTATTGTTTCCGCTGCATATCTATGTTTATGCCTATTTCTGTATTTTATTACATTCCTGAATAAATCCAGATCAGTGGTATTAGAGCAGTCTACTCTTTCTCTGTATTTCTTTGCATGTCCCCAACGCGGTCAGGGTATAAGGAGTTAGGGCTCGATCTGGTTGAAACCTTGCAAGATCAGCCTCGCAAACCTCGACGACCTCCCATGGCAGAAGAAAAGAAAGACGAGGGAGCAGGAGATCCTATCAAAATATTTCTCAAGGAGGCCCTCGAGAAACAAAGGAATGCGATGATGGATAAATTTTCTCAGATCCTTCAACGACTGCCCGCCTACGGCGCATTTGCATCCAATAGCCACTCTGGAGGTGCCACTCCCTTCAAGGTACAGGTAAACTTTGACATTCCTATATTTGAATAATAGATAGATGTAGACGCTATAGATAGATGGTTGAATTTTCTAGAAGGGTATTTCTCGGTCCATGATTTCTCCGACTGAGAAAATATTAATTTTTCACTCCTAAAAGCTGCTCCCCATGTCAAAGACTGGTGGGAAACGTACTGTGAGCAAGTGGACGAAGGGGAACCCTCTTAATTCTCGGACACACCCACTTGGAATTCATTTCGAGATAGCATCAAGGAACAATATTACCCCATGGGGAGCTATGAGGACAAATACATCCAATGGACCACGCTGCAACAACAAAAGGATCAAGATGTGCAGGAAATAACAAATTTTTTCCATACCCTGCGCACAAAGTTGCGTATTAAAGATTCAGAGAGACATTTGGTGCTCAAGTACCTCAACTGTATTCACAAACAAATTCAGGAGGAAATGGAATTCCTCGAAATTATATCATTTGGCATGGCATATCACTATGCCGCCAAGATCGAGTAGAAATTTAAGCAAAAGAAGCGAGACTTTGGATCTACGAATCCGAAGCCAGGGAAAGGTGCCTCCGTACCGCAAAACAATGGGAAAGGCCAAAGCGGGGTGACTCAAAAAAACACCACAAATCCAAATAAGGACATGGGGAAGTGGTGTGAATTTCATAACAACCCCACTCATGGCACAAACTAGTGTCGGGCCAAATAGTCATTGGTGGCCGAACTAAAGGCACCCAAATCAAATGCATTTTCTGATCCTGAGTCAGAACTAGACAAAGGAAATGACGAAGGGAAGCAAATCATTGATGTGGATCCCAGTGCCATTGTTGCCACCACCAACATCCAAAGGGAGGATCCCGAGGATCCAGAGGAGGGGAAGCGCCTCTTCCATTCGCAGATGTGGGTGAAGGGTTCTCCACTACAATTCCTTGTCGATAGCGGAAGCCAAAAGAACCTCATTTAACCAAAGGTCATGAAGCGACTCAGCCTACTGACTATAGCACACTCACAATCGCATAACATCAGGTGGCTTCACCCAGGGAGAGATATCTACATCCACCAACAGTGCCGCCTTTTGTACAACATCAAGCCATTCACGAATGAGGTATTATGTGATGTTGCTCCTCTTGATGTAGCTAATGTATTATTGGGCCAACCATACTTATGGAGGTGACATGTTGTGTATGAGTTTAGGCCTCGTGCTGTTATTATTACTTTTGGAAATAACTTGTATAGGATACCGGAGGTAGTACTGCCTCCTGTCATCTCTTCGATTACTGCAAAACAACGTAGTAAGATTGTTTCCCAAACCAGGAAATTTTTTTTCCTTACAAATAACTCACAGGGAAAGAAGAATATTGTGGCCACAACCTTGAATAGGGCTCCCCTGCATGGCTACAACATATGGACAAAGTCATGGAGGAATACGAGGACATTTTCTCCTCACTCACAAAGGTTCCTCTACGCCGTCAAGACAAGCACTCCATTGATCTGACCCCTGACGCACCGCCACCTGATGTTTCAATACCTCCTAAAAATACACGTACAAAATCCACACATGTACTGTCTGAGGATGATAAAGAAACCAAAATTACTAAACGCATCCAGCATGTCCGCCTGGTGGTCCATGACATCTTCAACAAATCTAATACCCAATTCAACAGAATTTTCTTCATCTCATGGAGGATCTCAAAGAAATGGAGGCCATTGATTCCTAAGGAGGGAGGAATGATCCAGGTGGATATCAGTGGCCACCCACCTATTCGATTTGGACCGACACCATTAATTCTTGTAGCTTTTCACATTCAACACAACTTACTATTTTTAGCAAGTTTTCGGGTCCTGCACTCCCAGACCCGTTTTGGGGCCTTAATGACCCAGGTGAATATTGGTGGCCACCCACCTATTATTTGAACCCCCACCATTAGTTCGTTCAATATTTAAGTTGCAGCAAAACTTACTATTTGTAGCATTTTTTCGAGTCCTGAAATTTCGGAGCCGTTTTGAGGCCCTAAACTACATTTTTTGGGAAAACTGGGAGCAACATGGGTCCATGAACCAATATTTCTCACATCAAAAGTTGTACTCCTTGGATATATCTTTCTAACGAGCTATTGGGTACGTCAAACAGAGATCAGATGCCAAATTTACTTCCCCGGGAAGTTGAAACACCAATTTACCCAAACGAGACCCACAGTTTTGGCGCTTCATCTCCTAGGGTTAGGTTTTTGGAAGTTTCAGCTTTTCCATTTTTTACCAATAATAAATAGGCCCTCGAGACTCATTGTAACATTTTTTAGAGGTCTATAGCCGCCACATCTCTTCTCAGAGATACGCTACCAGCACCCTAGCTATTTCTATTTCCATTATGTCTGTAAGCATATTTCAGTTCTTTGATATTAATGAAATGAAGCATTGTTTCCACTACATCTCTATGTTTATGTCTATTTCTGTATTTTATTACGTTCCTTCATAAATCTGGATCAGGCATACTTCTCATAGTATTTTTGGTCCCCAACATTTTTTGACCTCTTGGATGTGTTTTGGAATGTTGTTGTTACGTCACTTCCTATTGATGAAAGTCTTGTAAGCCAATGAATGTCATCCACATGGATTTTTATTTCTCTATCAAGCCAAAATGAACCACCATGAATTCTACTAAGACATAGTTTTGTGCACTACATTGTTGTCCCCTACATGCCAAAGACTGGTAGGCTTTGTAGGTGCAAGATTATTGATCTCTGAATGCCCCGGAAATCCTGCTGAACTCATGCTGCCTCGCTGCCATCCTCCTTTATATAATTTTCTATATACACATGTCTCTTAATTGCAGGAAATTGGAAAGAATCGGTAATTTTTTTTTCAAACAACCCTACATTATCATACTTCCCTCTCATGGAATCACGCTTCTAGATTCTTAGGTCGAACTGTGGTTCAACTATTAAAAATATTTCCTTCGTCGTACTTCATCTCCTTTGATAGAATCTTATTATTTCTGGTCTGAGCTTTGCTAATATGTTGTTGATAACAATTATGGTGACTTCGTTTCTCTCCTCCAATTCTTTGTTTCTCATCTATGTGGTTCTTTCTTCATCCATGCAGAATAAGTAGTAGCCTTGAAATGACAGAATTTGTTAAGACTTGCTAACTAATTATTTTTCAAGTTCCCTCCTTGGCTACAATCGTGTGGCTAGTTAATGTGGGTGATGTGGATTCTAACTTTGATGACACTAGCCTTGAGATTTGGATGGACATGATGGGACATTATTATGGTTTGATTTGGAAAATTTATTACGGATTGATGTTTCTATTACAGGAAATATTTTCCAAATTTCAACTGACACTATAGACTGACACCTACCTGATGTACAATTATGACGAAATTATGGGGGACTTAATGTGTCATATGTTACCACCCCCACCCCCCACACCACAACTAGTTTTGGTATGGTCCCCATCATGCAACTAGGTGGAGGATTATTATTCGCGACTTGGATATACCCTCTAATTCTACTAATGGGAAAATACTTTACCTAATCTACCTACTTCTCTTAGGTGCGAGAGTTTATTGCAAATACAAATTATGAAATAATTCATTCATGGAATGGTTTTAGGCGTGCGTCGTTCACCCAACCAGGTAGTACAATACCTCCAGATTCTCGTATCTATCTAACCAAAAATGGTCCTAGCCAATGCATCTGTAGTTTACCTAGGAATTTCTGAAACTTGTTGTCATACATTAGGAAGTGTCTCCCTAGGGTAAACATTATCTTCTTGATGTGGTGAATGTGCCAAGCTTTCTGATGTTTTTTTTAAACTAATTGATGAAAATCCATGAGGAACCTGGCTTCTTCTAGCTCTGATAGCTCTTCTAATCACTCTGCCACTGATTTCTCCTCGAAAATTTGTGTTTCCTTATCCATATACAAGTTTGGGACTATCAATTCAGTTGGTACAACTGCTTCTCTCCAATATACCAGTTGGAATGGATTCTGATTGTGTAGTCTTTTGACTATGGTCCGATAAACTGATAAGGTGGTTGGAACTCTCTCATCCCATTCATCCTGATTGGAAGAGCATACCTTTGTTAATCATTTTTCTAATATATTATTAAATTCTTCCATTGTCCCATTTTCCTCTGGATCATATGAGCTTCTCTTATGATTTTGAATCATAAAGTTCTGTAGTAGAGATCGGATTGTTGCATTAATTAAATGGGTCCCTTGATCACTTGTCAAACTCCTTGGGAAGTCGAACCTAGTGATGATATTTTCAAAGATGAATCTTACTCCAGTGTCAGTGGTGCAATCCTTCACAAGTGTGGCCTCAACCCATCTCGTTAGATACTCTCTTGTTGTTATGATGTACCTTGCCTGGGAGTGTCTCGCAGCTCGAGTTATGGGTCCAATGAAATCAATCGACCATTTCTCAAATGCATGTATTGCCTTGACAGGTTGTAAAGGAAACTCATCTTGGTGTGATGGTTTTCCAACCCATTGACATGCGTCACATTTCCTTACGTAGTCTTTCGCATCCTTGTTTATGGTGGGCCACCATAAACCTACTTGCATAATCTTCCTTGCGGTGCTCTTCCCGCCAACTTGTCCTCCCACAACTCCATTATGTACTTCCCATAAAATTGTTTGATCCGGATTTATGCAGGAACACAAAAAAATACACATATAATCATAAACATAGAGATGTAGCGGAAATAATGCTTCATTTTATTAAAAAAAAAATGACTGAAATATGCTTACACACATATTAATGGAAATAAACAACTAGGGCGCTGGTAGGCTTATCTCTGAGAAGATATGTGGCAGCTACTTGCCTATGAAATGTGTTACAATGAGGTTTGAATTCCTATTTATTGTTTAGAAACAATAGAAAACCCTAAACATCCAAAAAACTAACCGTAGGAGATGAAGTGCCAAAACTATGGGCCCCATTTGGGTAAATTGTGTTTCAACTTCCTAGGGACATAAATTTGGCATGCGATATTCATTTGACATGTATCATACTTTGTTAGAAATATATATCTAAGGACTACTAATTTTGGTGTGAGAAACATTGGTCCATTGATCCATGTTGTTGCCATTTTTCCAAAAAGACGTCGTTTAGGGCCTCAAAACGGCTCCGGAAGTTCAGGACCCGAAAAACTAATTAAAATAGTAAGTTGTACTAAAATTGAAAAACTGAAAGAATTGATGGTGCAGGTCCAAATGGAATAGGTGGGTGGACACCAATATCTAGCTGGAGCATTAGGGACCAAAATTGGATTCAGAAATTCAGGACCTGAAAACCTACTAAAATTAGTAAGTTGTGCTGAAAGTGAAAAATTGAAAGAAGCAATGGTGGGGGTCCGAATGGAATAGGTGGGTGGCCACCAATATCCACTTGGATAATTCCTCCCCCCTTAGGAAGCAATTGTCCCCATTTTTTTGAGATCCTCCATGAGATGAGGCAAATTTTGTTGAACTAGGTATTAGATTTGTCGAAGATTTCATGGACCTGCATGCGGACATACTGGACGAATTATGTAAATTTGGTTTCATTATGAGCCTTAGACAGTAAATGTGTGGATTATGTATGTGTAGTTGCATGAGGTATGGCAACATCAGGTGGTGGTGTGTTGGGGGTCAGATAAATTGAGTGTTTGTCCTAATAGTGTAAAGGAACCTTTGTGAGTGAGGAGAAAATGTCCTCATATTCCTCCATGACTTTGTCCATCTACTGCAGCCATGCAAGGGAGCCCCGTTTCGAGTTTGTGGCCACAATATTCTTCTTTCCCTATGAGTGAGTTGTAAGGAAAATAAATTTCTTGGTTTGGGAAACAATCTTACTACGTTGTTTTGCAGCAGTCAAAGAGATGACAGGAGGTGGTACTACCTTTAATACCCTGTACAAGTTATTTCCCAAAGTAATAATAACAGCATGAGGCCTAGAATAATACATAGCATGTTTCCTCCACAAGTATGGTTTGGCCAATAATACATCGGACACATCAACAAGAGAAACATCACACAATACCTCATTCGTGAATGGCTTGATGCTGTACGGAAGGCAGCACTTTTGGCGGATGTGGAGATATATTCCTTCATGAAGCCACACAAAGGTATATGATTGTGGGTGTGGTATGGTTGGTAGGCCAAGCCGCTTCATGACCTCTGCTGAAATGAGGTTCTTTTGGCTTCCGCTATTGACAAGGAATTGTAGTGGAGAACCCTTCACCCACATCTGGGTATGGAAGAGATGCTCCCCCTCCTCTGGATCCTTGGGATCCTCCCCCTGGAGCTTGGTGGTGGAAACAATGGAACTAGGATCCGGATCAATGATCTGCTTCCCTTTTTCGTTTCCTTTTTCTGGTTCTAACTCAGGATCAGAACATGCATCTAATTTGGGTGCCTTTAGTTCGGCCACCAACAACTATTTGGCCCAACACTCGTTTGCGCTGTGAGTGGGGCTATTATGAAATTCACAACACTTCTCTATTTCCTTCTTTGGATTTGTAGTGTTTTTATAAGTTCCCTCGCATTGGCCTTTCCCCTTGTTCTGTGATTCGGGGGCGCCTTTCATTGGCTTCGGATTCACGGAGCCAAAGTCTCGCTTCTTCTTCTTAAATTTCTTCTCGATCTTTGCGACATAGCAATATGTCATACCAAGCAATGTAATGTCGAAGAAATCCATTTCCTCCTGAATGTATATGTGCATACAACTGCAATACTTGAGCACCAAATGTCTCTCTGAATCTTTAATACACAATTTTGTTCGCAAGGTATGGAAAAAATTTTCCACTTCGTGCACATCTTGATCCCTTTGCTGCCGCAGCATGGTTGATTGGATGTACTTGTCATCATAGCCCCCCATGGGGTAATATTTTTCCTTGATGCCATTTCGAAACAAATTCCAAGTGTGTGCGACCGAGAATAGAGAAGGTTCCCCCTCGTCCCTTTTGTCATAGTACGTTTCCCACTAGTCCTTGACATGGGGGGTGGCTTTGAGTAGTGCAAAAAAAATATTTCTTGGTTGGAGAAATCATGGACTAAGAAATACCCTTCTAGCAAATTCAACCATCTATCAACAATGTCTACATCTATCTGGCCTTCAAATATAGCAATGTCAAATTTTACATATACCTTGAAGGGAGTGGTGCCTCCAGAGTGGTTGTTGGATACAGATGCACCGTAGGTCGGCAGCCATTGAAGAATCTGGTAAAATTTATCCATCATAGCGTTCCTCTGTTTCTCAAGGGCCTCCTTGAGAAATATTTTCATAGGATCTCCTTCTCCCTCATCTTTCTTTCCTTCTGCCATGGGGGGTCGTCGGGGTTTGCGAGGTTGATTTTGCAATGGTTCAACTAGATCAAGCCCTAACTCCTTATACCCTGACCATGTTGGGGACATGTAAATAAAAACAGAGAAAGAGTAGACCGCTCTAATACCACTAATCTGGATTTATGCAGGAACACAACATAATACACATATAACCATAAACACAGAGATGCAGCAGAAATAATGCTTCATTTTATTAAAAACAAATGACTGAAATATGCTTATAGACATAATGGAAATAAACAACTAGGGAAATGGTAGGCTTATCTCTAAGAAGAGATGTGGCATATACATGCCTCTGAACTATGTTACAATGAGGCTCAAAGGCCTATTTATTGTTGAGAAATAATAAAAAACCCTAAACATCCAAAAACCTAACTGTAGGTGATGAAGTGCCAAAACTATGGGCCCCATTTGGGTAAATTGTTGTTTCAACTTCCTGATGACGTAACTTTGGCATAATATCTTTGTTTTATGTGTACCATACCTCATTATAAAGATCTATTCGAGGAATACAACTTTTTTGTGAGAAACATTGGTCCAGAAACCCAAATTCCTCTTGGTTTTCAAAAAATACGTCGTTTAGGGCCTCAAAACTACTCTGGAAGGTCATGACCCAAAAAAATACTAAAAATAGTAAGTTGTACTGAAACTAAAAAACTAAAATAATTGATGGTGCAGGTCCAAATGGAATAGGTGGGTGGCCACCAATATCCATCTGGATCATTAGGGCCCTAAAACGGCTCGAGAAATTCAGGACCCGAAAACTTGCTAAAAATAGTAAGTTCTGCTGAAAGTGCAAAACTGAAAGAACCTATGGTGGGGGTCCAAATGAAATAGGTGGGTGGCCACCAATGTCCACCTGGATCATCATTTCCCTTTCATGATCTAGTATGCACCTTCTCAATATCTGGTCTAGCCCCAACTTATAGAGTTGGCTTGCAATTAGCTGATAGTCTGCCACTATTACTACCAAGTGCTTCCTTTGGGTTGTTGTGTAATTCTCTGGAAATTTTCTTGTAGCCTAAAACATTGTGATTTCCTCTAGATATTCTGGTATAGCTTCCACTTGGAAAAAATCTGCATCTGGTAATTGATCATCTATAGGCCCTCCATTTTCTCTTGATTCCAGCATTGAAAAAAGATCAAGTCCCACATTCAGCTTACCTGGTTTAACAATTACCTCAAATGTGAATTCCTGGAATAGCAACAACCATATGAAAAATTCCCTTCTAGTACAGGTTTATTTACCAGATAATTTATTGTTGAATGATTTGTAAAGAATTTGAATGGCCCTCCTAGCAAGTTGTGGCAGAAATTTTGAAATGGGTACACCATCACAAGCGCTTCTCTCTCAATGGTCATGCAATTTCGTTCTGCAGTTGATTATTTCCTGCTGGCGAAGTAGATTGGATGATCAAAATTGGTTTCGCCAAGTTGGGCCAGGACTAACCCTATTTTTATGCCCGAAGAATTGATATGCGCATGGAACTGTTTATCCCAATTTGGATGTACCAATATTGGTGTGCTTTTAGGTTTTTCTTTCAATATGTTCAAGGCTTCATTAAATTTCTCAATCCAAAGGAATTTCCATTAGAGAAATTTTGAGGTCTAAAATGGGCCTCCTAAGAAAAATGTACAACCAAAGTAAAATTTTTAAGAAGCAATAGGATCCAACGAGTGTTCCCACTCGAAATTTGAGTAAGCCCATAGGGAGATAAGTTTAAAATACGAGTTGAAAAGGTAGTTTTTATTTTTTCCCTCTAAAATTTGATGATGCAATCTAATATTATTTTATTATTTCCACTATTAGTTTATAATTTCCTAAGGAGGACCATTTTAGGCTGCAAATTCCCCTAATATCCGTCTTTCTCAATAGCTTTTCCATTGGGGCTGTAATAAGGGCATAGTTGTGCTTGAATGTTCTATAGTAGCCAGTGTGCCCCAATGCAGATGTTAATTGCTTGACATTCTCTGGTGGGTCCATATTGATGATCGCCACAACCTTAGCGAGGTCCACACATACTCCATATTTGCACAATGTGGCCTAGAAATGTTCTGAAGGGAACAAAAAATATGCACTTCTTTACAGTCAAGGATATCTATAGTTGTCTACACTAATACAGTATTGTGCAGAGCAGGCTTGCATGTTTTTTTTAGTAGGATGTACATAGTCCAATCGTCCATATAGACTTCTAAGAACCTGTGAATATATTCTCTGAAACCTGCTATAAATATCCATTAGAATACTACTGGTGCATTCTTCAAGCCAAAGGGCATCACATGATAGGCATATGAGCCCCATTCTATTGTGAATGTAGTCTTCTTCTTGTATTCCTCTACTATCCTAACCTGATGGTATCGTGAGAATCCATCAGTCAAGGAATAAGCTTCATTTCCTTCTACATTGTCGAAAATCTCATCACTAAAGGGTGTTAGGAAGGGATCATGCACACATGCATTTTTCAAATTACGGTAGTCAACAAAAACCCTTATTTCTGATGCATTCTTATTATTCTAGATAAAAATTGCGATAAACCACTCTTCTTCATCCACTCGTAATATTAATCCTACCTCAAAAATTTTATTAATCTCCCTTTTTACCTTATATTTTACCCATGGGTTAACCTTGTAAGGTCTCAATTTAACTGGTCTGTTGTCTGGCTTAAGCATGATCTACATCTCTCCTAGGTCTCCCCTTATCCATTTTAATTCCACAACCAAGGAAGGGAAAAAGTATCCATACTCTGTCAATAGGTCAAAAATATCCTTTGTAGTCTCTTCATCCGAATAGCCCCCTATGGATTCCAATTTTGGTTTCTCCTCACTTCCAATGTTGTTCTTTTTAATCTTCAGTGGTAGCAGATGGATTCCTTCTGTGACTGGTTCATATTTACACCCTCGTTCTCCTTCCTTCTCCTTGAGTGAAAAGTGCCTTAGGTTTTCTAAGTCATCATTGTCTACTTCTTAATATATATTTCGACCAACCACCACCCCTTGGTAATTTGACTCACATAGTTTTCTCAAAGTGATTATGCCCATTAGTTCCCCTTTCAACTATCATGTTGTTAATAAGATTCTCTTTACTTATTGCAAGGCCTAAGTTAGCTTTTGATCATCATCCTTGAAAGAGAAACTACTAACGAACATGCTTGATAACAACTCCTAATTTCCTGTATGTCTCTTTCATTCATCTGCAATGTACCATGAACATGGGATTGTATCCAAGGAATGCACAAAATTATGGACCTAAAATTCTTCTGGATAACCTTTGGGTTCCCATCGTTCCTCACAGTCTTTTATGTTCTCTCGAGGATCTTAATTTCCTTGGTACTTTGCATCTGGTTGTGGGTCAACAAATGCCTAGAATCTAACCCTTAACACCCTTACTATGTCTTCACATATTCTAAGGTGGTTGCAATGAGTTTCCCACCACCAAGTTGATGTTGCTTGCAATGCCACATTCATCAAAGGAACTTTATGTTCCTCGGGAATAGTATAATCTATCTTATTAATGAAAGTGTTAACTGGCTCCATGTTGGTAAAGGTGGGGTAACCTCTTACCTTAGTTCCAATCCAATGGACTCCTCGGATGGTAGCATAACTTCGGGTATTGAAATTGTATCCTCCCTGTTACCATTCATCCCATGCGACTTATGATCCTATCTCTGAGCTCTGAAAATTCCGCCAACTCATCAAGCCCTCTGTTGTTGGATTAATGTAATATTCTCTTTTCCATGTTGTTAACTAATATAGCTGATCTAGGAGTCTTGGTTCTTCCTTATTATTAATTGATTCAGTGAATCTAGGACCTTTATAGGGAACCAATGGTTGAATCACTCTGACTTCCCCATCTTAAAAAACATCAATTCCTTCTTTAAATCAATCATTACATAATTTTTAAATTCCCAATATATTCCCAACAATGATGGATACTAGTTTTTGTCACCCATTATGTTTATTACTTCAAAATCAGTGTAGTTTCTTACTCCTACAACATCCACTTCAACGTCCTCCAGTCTCCCAACTGGTATAATGCAATACTAGTTTTCCATGCACAACTGTATTGGCCAGAATGCGAGCTTGGGTTTTCCCAATGTCTCCCAAGTCTTCCTCGGAAGCATATTGACGTTCGAGCCTAAATCCAACATAGTATATTTTATTTGAAATCCTACAATTTATTCATTAATTATGAATTCCTTCCCCGTCCATATTTTATTTCTTCGGATTCTCCTTGCACGCCTCTCTGGAAGATTGGTGGAGATTGTATTGTCTTGATCTTATCCTCCTTTAACAACTGTATTCATTTTTTTTTTCAACAGGATGAGAATCTATTCATCATTTATTATGTTCAAAAATAATCTGAACCACTCATCTATGGGTTGAACCGATGTCAAATTTTTCTTTTCTTCCACTGTTTGTGGTGACAGCTAGGATTTTTTATCTATTCTTAGCTACGTGAAGGTCTCCATTTCTTCCCTAGTATTTCTTTTCCTGCTCTAAACCATAAGGTTTGCTTGGTGATGCTAGCTTTATCAACTTTGGTTGCTCTGTTTCTATTTTTTCCCCTCATGTCCTCTTTCCTCCTTGTGTTACTATGGCTATGCTTGAAAGTGGTTAAGGTTCAGGAATCCTTGGTTCTGTATTAATCAATTCATCCCACATATTTATAGTTGTTTATTCCCACATTTTTATTAATTTGAGGTAATCATCAATGACGTGTTTGTTTACCCTACACTATGAGCATGATGATCTTCTATGGAGAGGGAATTCCCTTGCAACATGCCCTTCCTAATCACAATAATAACATCTAAGTGGCCCCCTTCCTCCCATCCTACCCCATCTTATTCCTTGCCCTCCTCGTCCTTGAGGATATTTTTTAACTCTGTAGGTTTTTCTATCCAACCTATTTTCCAATGCATCCAATGCTCTACACTATTTTGTGTGATGTGTTGTTGAGGAACAGAATTCACAGTAGCTATTGTTTGGGACATTGGAGTATTTCTGTAGAATTGGGCATAGAAGAGGTGGATGGATGAATCCCTTACAAATTTCACAGTACTCATTTATTGCTACATTTTTCTTATTTGGGAAACTGTGAAATTGTGTTTGGAATGGATAGAGACCTTTCATATTTACTTGCGCAAACAACTACTCAGTGGCATTCCTTGGGGCCCCCATGAACCTGACCCGATTCTCGCTACTCACAACCTCAGGCATTCAATGACTAGGTGTCCTTCCAATAGGTAGTGTGTGCACCACACATTTGGTCGTGCTAGATGCACTAGATGTATGTCCTTAAGATTATCTGTCAGGCTTGCAATTTGATGTTGCAGTCCCAGTAGGGATGGATCCTACGCTGTGACCTTGCCTCTGAATTCTTGTGGGTAACCTACCATTGCTTCAATTCTCATGCTTTTTCTAATGCATCTTATAATGTGTCTAATGCATTCTTTTGTTTCAAGGGTGTTCTGGTAAGAGGTAGAAGACCCATTATGAACTAGTTGGATTGATGATTTGGGTCTATTGGATAACTCAATTTGTCAATGGCATCTTTGAACCTCCTCCTCATCTCCCAAGTAGTCTCTCCTTCTTGTTGCTTTATTTCCCATATTTATGATAATCCCTACTATTTCTTCTATGGGAGTTTAAATTATTCTAAAAACTCTCTTTTTACATCATCTCTGGCTGATTTCTTGTGTACTTCCTATTATCACTCCACTGAATCTCCGAAGGCTGAGAAGGAGACCAACAACAGTAACCACATACCACTTTGACCTAGTAGCTAGCCATACTAGGATGGAGAGGGCTCTCTCCGTGAGATCACAACTAGACTAGATAATAAATATTTCAGGCTAGGTATAGTAGGCTCTAGGGTTTTATTGATTTGGATTTGGTGCTGGATGGTAAATTAGATCTAGGAAAGACTAGGTCAAGGCACTGAAATCAGACTTGCGGAGATGTGATGGGGCAAGTTAGGCACACACTTTAGTACTTTAGGTATCTTCATGAGTGTAATAGACTCATAGGGTTTCAAAAAGAGCATGGACATCATGAATTATTTTCTATCAGAAGAAAGTGAAACACAACTATGATAATTACTCCAAAATAGAGAATTAAATAATGAATTATGCTTATCTAACTTAGGAATAAATCACATTGAGAGATGGACATGAAAATTTAAGGCATAATACATTAAAACATATGAAAACATAAGAGGAAACAAGGATAGAACACATACCACATGAATCCCACCACAATTGTGGCAACTTTGTCTATTAGTTCCTGCCAAAAAAGACTGAATACACTAATGTTCAAAGATCAATTCTATAACATCCAACCCTTGCAATGACAAATAAAATGAAATATATAGACCAAAAAATACTTCTCCCACTCTCAGGGGTTGAATCCATTACTTTTGGATTTGTTCCCCAAAATCCTCAACTAGAATCCTAATGACTAGGGAGGTCAACAAACTCTCCCTATCTTGATGAAACTGATTCACTTGATCCAAAAATACAATTTTACTTTATGTAGCTACCTCTAGTAACTAAAAAATACATAAATACATCTGATTTTTACATTGAAATTTGTAAAATTCTTTAGAATCCATCAATCAACTGAGAAAAGGTGAAATTTCTGAAGAAAACAGGAGTCTAGAAAAAGCGCATCATGTGTGCAAAAAGCGCAGTGTGGGGCTTCCATATGACTTTTGACTTCCTTACTGAAGTCAAAATTGAGTCCAAGATAGCTCATTGGAAAGATATTCCTGTCTAGTTGTCAAAAAGGTCCTCAAGAACTAAAAATAATGGAGTTAAGCTCCTCAAAATTTAAATCTCCCAATACTATTCAAAAAGCGCAGCGTGAGGCTGAAAATAGTGGCATAAAGGTGGTTTTTAAGTGGTTTTAGGGCTTTTACACCTGTCAAAAGCTCAGATTTTAGGGTGCCAATAGTCAAAATGTGATTTAGCAACCATTCTCTATCCAACCATGTAGATTTTTCATCATTCATAGGCTCCCATAAAAATCTCAGTGTAGCCCACGCTATGCTTTTTGTAGGCTGACTGTGCAAAAAACTTGTAAATTTTGACCAAAATGCCCAAAATTCCAAAAACTTGCTAAAAAAACTCTCAAAATTTCTAAATTAGGTCCTGATGAAGTATTTCAAGCTACCAATGAGGAATCAGTAAGCATTTCAATTTTATCCTTCTCCTTTTGGCTGATTATGGTTCCTTGAGCTTATCCTGCAACTGTTTTACCTTGACATTGCAAATATTGTTTCTGATATGGTAGTGGTAAACCATGTGCCTCAACATATGATTTTCCTTTTTGGCCTTGTGAAGAAGATTCTCCAGGTGTATTTTTACTCTGTCAAGCCAAACTTCCCTATTCTCATTAATTTCCATGGAAATCCTCTTCTCAAAGGTAAGTTCTTCTGCGTCATGTTGTTTTTCCTACTCCAATGCTCGTTTAAGGCCCCTTGTTTTTGGTCTCTTCTTGGTGATCTGAGCCTCATCCTCATTATAATCATCATGTCCCATCACTTCTTTACCTTTGACATCTTGCCTCTTATCCTTTAACAGGTCAATTTCTAAGAGTACTTGCTTTTCACTCAACTGTTTTTTTTCTTGCTGAAGGAATGAGATAACAAATTGTGCCATTGCCAAATTATCTTGCAGCTCTTTCATTTTGGAATATTTATCTTTCATGACTAGGTTTAAGGTTTCCTGTTCATCTTGGACCTCCAAGTCCACCAGGTCAAAATCTTGTTCTTTCTCATGGTGAAGGGCTTCTTTCTCTTAGAAAATTGTCTCATGTTGTTGATGATATCCCTATTTTGCTGATGTAGAAGGAAAGGCCCCTTCCAAAACTTATGGAGAAAACACTTACCTATGTCCTCTATGGTAGGTTTTGATCTCTTTTTCATTTTTACCTTTATTAATTGTACCCCTGCTATATGACCTATTTTTTTTTAAGAAACTTATGTTGATGGTGGAATAGGTCTAGCAGGCTAATTTGGTGGTGTTGTGAAGACCTCTACCTCAATGAAAGTCTCCCATGTAATGCTGAGTTTTTTGAGTTGATGAAGGAAAATGATTTTGATGAGTTAATGATGTAAGAGACTGTTCATTTGAAGCTCATGTTGTATGTTCTACACTATATAGGCCATCTTGTCAATGATCCTGTACAAATAATAGGTAATGTTGAGAAATTTCACCCTAGTGAAATGCATGAGTAACCTGATGTGGTAGTTGTACAGCCTAGAGAATTCACCCTCACAAGTAAAGCATTTCATGATGATATTCATAATGGTATAAAACATATTAAGTAGCCGACCAAAAGAAAATATTTTCTTAATGTTGTCTTTGTAAGGTGCTTTGAGATCGGGTTCATATAGCTGGGCATCCAAATATTGAGTTTTGAACCACTTTTCACCTACATTAGGTATCCATGTTGTTGCTGCAATAATGTCTATATAAATGGTAAATCTCACCCCTGCAATGGTGACTTGGTATTTTTGTAGGTTTTTGATGAATATCTTGGACAAATTAGGATGGATCTACACTCTTTGGACCATCTCACAAAACTCAAAACAACCTACATGCTGAAAACATTTAACTACTAGGCGTGATGACATAAATTCCATAGTGTCTAATGGCTCAAGCCTTAATATCCTTCCTCATTTGTTTTAGGTTTTCTTCTCTTCTTCCGTGGTGTTTCTCTCTTCTTCCATAATATTTCACTCTTCCTCTTTAATGTTCATTTTTTCTTAGAAACCCTAGGGGAGAAGGGGTAGGAAAAGGGAGTGGTATGATGGAGTTAGGGACTTGTGATAGGTATGGGAAAATTTAGTGAAGGGTGTAAGGGAGATAGGAACCTTAGGGAAGTGATGCGGAGTTGAAATGACAAGGGGGTAGGGAATTTTATTACAGGAATGTAGTCTAGCTACCTAGAAAAGCACAACGTAGGGGTAGGATTTTAGGGAATATAGTTTAAGAGTGGGGAATGAAGGGATGTGAGGGTAGTGAGGGATGAATTAGAGTGTGAGGGATGAAAAAGGGTCTAGGGGAAAACAAATTAACTTTGAAAATTTTACAACTAAGGTTTAATCACTAAAACAAAGCATGCAAGGTAATGGGAAGTTTCCACCATAAAATTATGACAATGAGCTAAAAGGAGGGGTTTTCAAGATGAAACTTACTTGAATATAGATGAATAAACCTTTGTTTGTCACTTAGAAACCTTGAAAACAAGTTTTTAGGTTGTGGCTTCCTCATAGAGAAAAGCTCAGCGAGCTTGAGAAAAGTGTAGCAAACTCTGCAAAAAGTGCAGCGTCCTTAAGAAAAGCACAACATGCTCACTACAAAATGTGCAGCACCTTGAGGAAAATTGTAGCGTGCGGTTGCATACCACTTTTGGAGGCCTTCTTGAACTCCAAATTGAGCTCATGATAGCTCATTGGAAATATCTTTCTATCTAGTTATCGTTTGACTCATCAAGCAGGTCATTTAGACACACTATGACAGAGAAAATGTATTTTTCCCAAGAGTACTCCAGAAGTATAGAAAATTTGTTGTAGCAACTATATTTTGGGAAATTATTTTGAACATTGAATCATTTTGAAACCTTGAACTGCAGATTTTAAGAACATGAATTACTTATTACATATAGAAACATAAAATTATGTTTTTGAAATCAAAATTTATTGAAGAAAATTGGCTATTACCACTCCTCCAATTGTCGTATTTTATGCATGAAATGAGAGTTTTGGTGACCTTGGAACCCTAAGAACTAATGGAGACTCTAGACTGAATGAAATCATAGTGATGATGATTGAAATGATGATGAAAATATTTGAATGATGGTACACTCAGCTAAGTGATGACATGGACCAACAATTTAAAAATTTTGGAAGGAGTGGAAAATAGTCCTAAACCTAATACCTAGTGACGAAATTTTTGCTTGAAGACCTAATTAAATGACAAAAAATTGACTATGGGACCCTAAAAAAACATGATAAGAGTCCATTTGATCACTGGTGACAGGATGCAAATACTAAAACTAACATTGGCTACATCTAGGGATGACAGCTCCTTGGTGGTGTCAAGAACACCATAGACAAAGTAGCCTTACCATTGGTCATGGAGTCAAAAGTTAAAAGAAAAAATGAATACTGAAAACTTGACTCGATAAAATGATTCAAAACTGGACTGACTGAAATAAAAACTTACAAAAATTATTGAATGCAACATATCACTGAGACTTGAGGGCTTCAAATCCTGACGAAAACCACATGCCTGCTGAAGACATATGTACAATCATGTGAAGTGATCCTTCCAGTGTACCAATCCAACAGATGGCTACTTACTTGAATTCTTCTCTCACTTTCCTCGAGAAGGAATACAAAAAAAAAGATAGGCAACTCCGAGTGTCCACTAAAAATATGCTCATAATCCAGAAATGCAAGAAGATTCATCTCCCCTGTTTAATGTACAAAATCAGTATAAGGATCTTCAAAAATATGAAATGTTACCTTTTCTTGATATCCAACAGAAAAAATACAAGTACTCCCTTCATTTTGATCTGAAAGAATACTTGGTTGTTGATCCATAGGAAGGAATAGGGAAGTATGACTTTCTGCTATCTGAGTGTTGGTTAAAAATTCTTGAAGCACGGGAAAATATGACTCTATCTCTTGCACATTTTCTCTCATAGGCTCATACTCCTCAAATTCATAGTCTAAATCATCCTTGAACAAAAAAAATTCTTGAATATTGTTAAACATGACAACCTTATCCTCTTCATGAAAGAAAATATTCCCTTTTAGCTTAATTCTTTGCAGGAAATCATCATCACAAATTGGCTTACTCACAACAAAAACAAGAGACTGGAAAAAGTGCAGCGTGTGTGCAAAAAACACAGCATGCCTTGGGAAAAGTGCAGTGAGGGGCTTCCAATTGCCTTTTGACTGCCTTTATGAAGTTAAAATTGAGCCCAAGATATCTCATTAGAAATATATTCCTATCTAGTTTTTAAAAATTTCTGTAGGAACTCAAAATCATGGAGTTAGGCTCCTCAAAAATGAAATCTCCCAAGACTCGTCAAAAAGCACAATGTGAGGCTGAAAATAGTGGCAAAAAGGTGTTTTTAGGTGGTTTTAGGGCTTTTCCACCTATCAAAAGCTCATGTTTTGGAGTTGCAATAGTCAAAATGTTATATAGAGACCATTATCTATCCAACCATGTAGATTTTTCATCATTTAGATGCCCCCAGAAAAAGTGCAGCGTGGGCCACACTACGTTTTTAGCAAGTTGACTGTGCAAAACACTTGTAAAATTTGACCAAAATTCCCAAAATTCCAAAAAAATTCCCACAAACTCTTAAAATATTTGAATGAGGTATTGATGAAGTATTTCGAGCTACCAAGGAGGCATCAGTAATAAATTCAAGTTTACCCTTCACCTTTTGGCTGATTAGGGTTTCCTTGAGCTTATCGTGCAACTATTTTACCTTGACATTGAAAATCTTGTTTCTGGTATGGTAGTGGCCAGCCATGTACCTCAACATATGATTGTCATTTTTGGCCTTATGAAGAAGCTTCTCCAAGTTTATTTTTACTCTGTCAAGCCAAACTTCCCTATTCTCATTAATTTCCATGGAAATCCTCATGTTAAATGTGAGTTCTTCTGCCTCATGTTGTTTTTCTTGCTCCAATGCTCTTTTAAGGCACCTTGTTTCTGGTCTCTTCTTGGTGATTTGAGCCTCATCCTCATCAGAATCATCATGTACCATCACTACTTTTCCTTTGACATCTTGCCTCTTATACTTAAACAAGTCCATTTCAAAGAGTACTTGTTTTTCACTCAACTATTTGTTTTCTTGCTCAAGGAGATAAAAAATTGTGCCCTTGCCAAATTATCCTACAACTCTCTAATTTTTGAATCTTTATCTTTGATGACCAGGTTTAAGGTTTCCTATTCATCTTGTACCTCCAAGTCTATCAGGTCAAAATCTTATTCTTCCTCATGGTGAAGGTCTTATTTTTCTTGGACAACTATCTCCTACAACTAATGATATCCTTGTTTTTCTAATGTAGAAGGCAAGGCCCCTTCCACAATTTTTGGAGAAAACACTTGCCTATGTCCTCTCTAGTAGGTTTTCACCTCTTTTTCCATTTTAACTTTCTCAACTGTAGCCGTGCTAGATGACCTTGTTTGTTTTTGAGAAACTGATGTTAATGGTGGAATAGTTCTAGCAACCTGATTTGGTGGTGTTGTGAAGACCTATGCCTCAATGAAAGTCTCCCATGCGATGCTTAGCTGTTTGAGGTTGTTAGATCCCTATAATTTTTAATATTGGCAAGAAAAAATAGCAGAGAACCACATCAAACCACTTTGGAGTCCAGGACCTAGCCTTCTTCGGCTTAGAGAGGGCTCTCTCTGTATTTATGATTAACTGATTTATATTTATGATTATATTTTTTGATTTTAGGCTAGTTATAAATATTTGGGGTTGTTTGTTTGATTGTTTGTTTGGTTGGATAGATAGAAAATGTGGGAAGCTTAATCCATTGGGCTATGGAGTCATAAAGGGTTGAGTTGTACATCAAATTTTCAAGGGTTTTCACAGGGTAGGCTAACTATATGAAATGGATCTTTTTGGCAGGATGAATATGAAATGATAGAAAACTTATGAGTTCAGTAAGGCTAAAGGGAAATGAATAATCCTTCAAATATACTTCAACATAAATTTAGAGCATGCAATCTCTTAATTCTACATTCAAGAATTTAGAGAAAAACATTCAAGATAATAGTTCGGTGAAATTAAAGACCAATTAAGAATTATTTAACTATACTTGAGAGAAATCTTCAAGACAAAAATTTGGTAAAACTAAAGAGCATTTAAAATTATTTAGCTATGCTTCACAAAGGAACCTTAAACAACAATCCAATAATACTAAAGAGAATTTAATAATTCTTTAGTTATAATTTCAGAGGAAAACATAAAGATAACAGTAACAGACACAATTAAGGTGCTCATGCAACATATCTTAATCTAAAATTTTTGTTTTGCTATCAGATAAATTGATGTACAGTATGGAAAAACAAAGGGAAAACATTGCCATAAAGGAATAACATGACCATTAACATAGCTTAAGGATCCTGTGGAAGTGGTTGTATTACTGATGTCTAGCACAAAAACAATTACAGTGGTCCAATACAATGATCTTTGCATCTCAAAGTCTAAACAAAGTCCAACTAACCAACCAACAACCAACAATGAAAAATACATGCAGTATTTAACTGCAACTGAGGAGGTTGCCCTAATTTAGGGTGACATACTGCATTTACTTCAGAGTAAATGAATTTTTGACAGTTGAGACCATGCAAGGCCCAAGTCAAAAATATTTCTAACAGACCTTACTGTAACAATAATTTTCAAATTAACTGTTGAGATAACTTTAAAATATATTTGACCAACTTGCTGTAACATTAAATTTTATAATAACTTTTTAATTTATGCCAAAGTATCTCTAACTATAGTATTAACTGTGGTAGCTTTTATTAAATCAAAATTAAGCTGGAGGTGGCTTATGTGGTTGAGAAGTGGTAAATGCTGAGTTGCCTTGACATTTGGCCTTGTATTCCTCGTTGATTTGTTTTGTGATTTGTCTTTTGACTTTACCCTGTCCATATCTGTATATATTTTTACTGCCTATGCTATTTACTTGTAATTTATTCTTTTACCTCTTCATCTACCTTTTGTCTTTTTGCACATTTACCCTTGACTGCTCTGTCGACCTCTTTTACCTTTCACTATCATAGTGAAACTTTTACCTTTCACTATCTTTTCCTTAACATATTTTCTTTAATTTTAACCTGTCTTCATATTTACCATGACTCCTCCCTTGCTGCTTTTGTTTATTATTCCACTCCTAATCCTCTGTTGAATAAGGTATTTGGACTAAAAACCAGAGAGTCCGAATTTAAACAAATTCCTCGAAACTAGATCCCAAAGTTTTTTTATCCCATCGATTGGCATGCTAATCACCTACAAAATGCAAATAATTTTTAATTTAAAACATAGGTCCGTAGTGAGGAGAGTGATGGATTGAAGGAAATTGGGAAAATTGTGCAAGGAGCCCGGACAGTGGAGGTTTTTCAATCTCCGCATTTAGCTATGGCCTTCCAAGTCTTTAGAAATTTGCAGGGGTTATCACAAAGGTTTAGGATTTTACCGCGATAACATAGGGCTTAAAAATATTTCAAAGTGTCAATGGTTTCATTTTATGGCGTGGAGGCGGTTTCCAGTTTATCGCATGGTTCATAAACGGTTAAGTGGTTTAGTTTGAGGGGATGCGATAAAGCGCATGGGCGACATGTGGCGAAAGGGAGGGTTGAAAAACCACCCATTTCATGACCCTATGAAGGTTTTAAACAATGAGTGGTTGGGGTTGTGAAATATATTGGGGGCCGTCAGATCAAGGGGCAGAGATCAAATGGTGGTTGGGCGATGGTTTGATCGCAGGCGAGTTTGATAGGTGGGGTTAGGGTTTAATGAAATGGGGGTTTAAATGCAGAGTGGGGCTAGGGTTAAATATAGCAAGGGGGGTAATAAAATGAAAGTGGGATTTAATAATAAAATGGGGCGCAGGGACATATTAAAGAAGAGGGGTAAGGATATTAAAGCAGAGGCTTTAATATAAATATGATGCGGGTTTTAGCATAACAGGGGTCAGGTAATTTAATAATTAGAGTTTATCAAAGTGGGACCTAGGGCTAATAATATATATTTTTTTAAAACAATGTAAAAGTGGGCTTTTACCTTGTTTTTAATAAAAAGAAAGGGGAAATGAGTAAAGGGGAAGGGTTTTTAATGAGTAGAAAAATGTTTTTTAAGAAGGGATTTCAGAGCATGGGAGTTTCATAAAAAGGTATAATGAAAGGCAATGGAGAGGGTAAATTAAAAATAATGAAGGCAGTGAGATTTCTGAAAATAAATGAAAGTCAGGGAATATTATTTTCAACATAAAAAATATAATGAATAGGCAGTGATATTGTGATACTGTAAAAATACAAGAGTCTAACAAGGACTCCAACTGGGGATGGAAACTCTTTTAGGAGATGTCAAGAACTTTGTAGACCAGTAAAATGATTTATTTGGTTGATTCCCACTCTGTAGTTCTGATCTGCTGCAATTTTTTGTGACTCTGACCTTCAAGAAAACTGAAATCTATGCTTACTGCAAACTAAGGTCTGAAACATACTTGATCTTTAGCCTGAATAGACAATCTGAAGTTTAGAACTTTTAACATGCTCAAGTATTTTGAGAAATATTTTTCATACATACCTACCCAACCTATGATTCAAATAATATTTTCTTCCATTTGGGTTGCACTTATACTAGCAAACCTTGACATAATTTTTCTTTTGAAAGAAGACTATCTATCTATAACCTTATAACCTCCAAAAGCTCATATTAAACTGATGAGATCTTTTATTCTCTACCTAACTACTGATCTACCAATATTAAACAGTTGGGCTAGATCTTTATTCACTAACTATCAACATGAAATTTAAAGCATGAATGAATAAATATTAAGCAGTTTGATCATCATGAATTGTGGAATTTTTGGACAAGATGCACACAATATTATTTATGAAGGTAAAATATACTAAGGGATTTGTTTTTTAATCTCTCATTTATCCCCTATACCTTAATTTTCCTTTTGGTTCAGATTAGGATTTGGAACCAATGTCATTTTCCACCTTCCTACTGATAAGCCAAGATTAAATAGTTTGGCAAATCTTCATTTTCTAACTTAGCAGCAAAAATTCAAAACTTGTTCAATCATGTTTAGATTGTATGATTGAACAAGGAATTCTTAAAAGTAGTGGCATTTTGACTTGAAACACTTTCGGCAACATTCATTTTTTGGTATGGGGCTTACCTTTTTCTTTTCCCCTACCCTTTTTTATTTTTTTCTTTCTTTCTTTTTGTTTTATTAGACTAGGATTATGGCCTTTGCTTTGGGCCTCAATCTGGTCCATTTATGTTTTAAATTTGTTTAGAAAATTTTATATACAATGAAGAAAATTCAAATTTAGATTTCTAACTGAAATAATGCTTCAGCATCCTACCATTGACAGGACGTCCAAACAACTCTGTTCCATCCATCTCTTGCAAGAAGAATGCATTATTTCCCCTTGTAGAATGAATAATGTATGGACCTCTCCATAGGTTATCAAAATTTCCATGCTTGCCTTTTCCCTCTCTTCTAGAATCCGACTTCAGCACTGTCTCCAATGTTGAAATCATTTTCTTTGGTCCTTTTGTCAAAGATTTTCTTGATATTTTCTTGTACCAGTTGTGTTCTATTGTATACTCCTTCTATCGATTGCTGCAGCTGAATGGTTTGGTTTACTCTTCTCTGAATATCATTTTCTTTAGACTGTACTTCTTGAATGAGCCTCATTACTGGCACCCCCAAGGATTTTGGGAAGACTACATCCATTCTAGAGACTAGCTGATAGGGGGACATATCAATTGATTTCTTATTTGTCAGCTTTTTTGCCCATAGTGCATGCAACAATTTGTTGTGCCATGATTTCTTATTTTCCTCCAGCAACTTCTTAAAAGTTAATGATGTTCACCAAACTCTTATTTGAGGATTCAGCCAACCCATTACCTTATGGGTAATAAGTTGTAGAATGCCCCAATCTAATGTGATATTTGTGGCAGAACTCCACCATGTTCATGTATTTAAGGGCTGCAGTGTTATCAGTAATGATTTTCCTAGGATAGCCAAATCTAGATAGAATATTGGTTTCAATAAATCTGATATTTATTGAGTTTGTGGCAGTCCTGGAAGGAATGGCTTCTATCATCTTCATAAAATAGTCAGTTGCAGTAAGGATCCATTTATGTTGGGAAGAGGAGGAAGGGTGGATTTCTCCAATGAAATCTAGACCCCTTTGTTGAAAAGGAGCTTCAACAGAGATGGGTTGTAATGGCAAAGTCAACGGCTTCCTTTTTACCTAAAAAAATTGGCTTTTATGACAAGTAACTACCATTTTGTGGATGACTTGGAAAATGGTAGGCCAATAGAAACTAGCCCTAAGGATCTTATTGACATTGGTTTTCCAATAGAGGTGGCCCCCACAATCCTCTTCATGAAATTCATGCATAATCCTATCTGCATGTTATTTAGGCAAACATTTAAGAAATACACCACCATAATTCTTCCAATATAAATCTTTTTCCAGAATGCAGAAATTTACAACTTTTAGTTTCAAGAATCTAGCCCTTTTTTTGGACAAACCAGGAGGAGCATTTAAATTAAACAACACATATAGTATATCTGTGTACCAGGGAGAATTTAGGAATGCTTCCTTAATAGGTGGAGTCGCCAACTCCTCTTGTTCATCGAGTGAGTGAATCATATTGATGTCTAGTGCTCGAAAATTTGTTTCAGCCATTACTTTAGCCAGCCCTTGTCCTTTGATTAATTTGGTGGGTTTGATTTCTAAATCATACTCCAAGATGAAAACAATCCATTTGCCTATTTTTCCATCAGGATCTTGTGTTAAGATCCCTTTAACCATTATATTGGGCACAAATGCAATGATGTGTGAATGTAGAATGTAGACTCTGAAATCCTTTAGTGCTTTGATTAAGGAAAAAGCCTTCTTTTCCATGATATTATATTTCAAAGGTGCATATCTTAAAGCTTGGCTAAATAATTCTATGGGCTGCTCCTATCCCTTTGTATTTTTCTACAGTAATACAAAAACAACTGTGTGATCTGATGCAAAGGAAAATATAAAGAAATATTTGGTTAAGTCAAGGCTGATCAGAATCGGTGCGTGTGTAAGTGCTTGCTTCACTAGGTCAAAATATTTCTTTGCTTCCTTGGTCCACTTGACTCCTGACTCTCTTTTGAGCATGTTGGTGATGCTACTTAGGATTTCTACAAGGTTTGTTACAAACATTCTTCAAAAATTTATCTTTCCAATGAAAGATTGCAGCTCTTTGATATTTCTTGGGTGACTGATTTGCAATATTCCCTTAATCATGTTTGGGTAAATCTTGACCCTTCTTCAGATATGATGTGGCCTAGAAGATTTCCTTCTTGAAGGCCAAATAAGGATTTCTTGGGATTCAAGGACAGACCGTACTTTCTGCATTTCTCAAAGACCTTTCTTAGGTGAGCTAGATGTTCTTCACCAGTTTTTGAATAGATTGTGATATCATCAAGATATATCACAATGAAGAAAACTATTTCTTTTGAGAAAGCAATGTCCATTTCCCTTTCAAAATTGGCTCCAACGTTCATTAACCCAAAATGAATTTTTACATACATAAAGGTGCCCCAAGGTGTAGTGAAAGTTTTTTTGTGTTGATCATATGGATGCACCAACACCTGATTGTACCCTGAAAATCCATCTAGCAGAGATATCCTTTTGGAGCCTACTACCCTTTGAAATATGTGGTCCATATTTGGTAAAGGGTAGTTGTCCTTCAGGGATGATTTATTTAGATTTCTGAAGTCAATGCAGAGTCTAATCTCCCCTGTCTTCTTCCTCATAGATACAAGATTTGAAACGCATTCTAAGTACTTGAGTGGGACTATTATCCCAGCATCGTACATTTTCTTTATCTCTTTCTAAACCAATGGCATTTGGACAAGGTTTATTCTGCGCAGTCTCTGTTTAAAGGGTTTCTAGATTTCTTTGAGTAGAATTTTGTGCTGGATGATATCAGTATCATATGACTTAAAGTCTTCATAACTCAAGGCAAACACATCAGTAAATTATTTGAATAACTCAATATATTTCTTCTTTATAGGTGACGGCAGTCTCTTTGATAGCTTTACCATATCGGGCTCTTGCTCCCTACCTAGATTGCACTCCTCTACATTTGCTTCATTAGATTCCATTTTTGGCTTTCTAGCAACATCATTAAAATAAAAAAGTTCTTCTAGAGGGACAAGTCCTCTTGGCAAGGTATTATCTCTGAACTATAACACTTAGTATTCTTGTTTTTAAGGATCTTCACACATCTATGTCCTATGTGGGTATTTCTGTGCTAACAGATTTATATCAGCATCATGAGGGGACTCTTCCTTGTACGTGTGTTCCTTAATAGAGCAGTCCTCTTCATGATCTAAGTCTGAATTTGGAATCTCAAACTCATTTTTGGATTGTAGGAAATCTTCAATCTATTGGTCATCTTCAAAAACTTTCCAATGTTTCATATTATCAGGGATGGATGGTCTGTATTTAACCTTTATTGTGTATTTTTTATTAGCATGAGGTATTTTACAAGTGTTGGCTACCAATGCAAGCCCATTAGCAAGGATATTTTGATTTCTTGGGATAGAGGCAAGGTCATATTATTTGAATATTTTTAGGAGGTGAAGGGTAGCATTCCTGTATGATCTTAATCTAGGATGCTTAGCTGAATATTCTCCCTTAATTTTCCTAAGGAATAGCTCAGAATCCCCATGGACAGAGATCCTTTTGGCCTCTAATTTCTTCAGTAATTGTAACCCTAAAAGGAGTGCGTCATATTCTGCTATATTATTTGTACATTGAAATTTCAGTTTGTACGAGTGACCCTCTGCATGGTTGTTCTTAGTGTTGTGTACCCAAACACCTGCTCCTGAACCAGTTTCACCACAATAACCATTAAAGCTCATGCTCCAAAGAGGTCAAGGTTCATATTTTTCTTGTTCATTTTCTATTTGGTCTAATTCTTCTCCCTTTTCTTCTTCATTTTCAACTATATATCCACTAGCTACTACCTTTTCATTAAATTTTTCATCATTTTAAAGGATAAAAGAATCTATGTCTGAGTGGACAGAGTAGAGGGGGGAGTTATCAGGCTTTTCTTGGCTGCTCACCATGTATTTCATATGAGTTTCCCTATAAAATACTCTTGGTTGACTAAATAATGGTATAGTAGCATAGGTATTATCCATTTGGAGGGTGCCTTGAAGCTTGTCTCCCCATGAGAATGATAGAAGCATGCCATATTTAGGGGGGATTTCAGCCACCACAATATCCATTACTAGACTTTTTCTTGGTATATGTGCTAAAGTAACACAAATATCCTTGATGAGGCCTAGACATTTAACTCTACTGGAGTCAAAAGAGTATAGGTCTTTGTATGGTCTAGTTATCTCAAGGCCAAGTTTCTCCATAGCTATTGTTAGTATGAATCTTTCGTCGTAAAAGACCACTTTAGCTACGCATAACAAATAGCCCTAACATCAAATATGACTTCCAATATCTTTAAGTTTGTGGTTAGTTGATCCAAATAATGCTGCACAAATCCAGATCTAAGCATAAAAGACATTAAGCAGTAAAAATAAAATGTGGCTCCATGCATCCAATAGACAAGACAAGAACAATGTATTTGAAAGAATTTTTTATATTAAAAGAGGCACCTGAGAGGAAAACAAGAAAGGTGTTTTCCGGTTCTCCTCAATGGGTTGGGTTCTTGAAAGTTCTCAGCATTTCAGATCTAAAATTCCTCTCTCTTTTTGGTGTAGAAAACCCAGACAAACATAGAACTCAATGGGAGCTCACAAGGAAAAAATGGAAAATGTGACCAAGTGTATAGATCCAGAGTGATCTAATGCAATGAAAGGTGACTAATGAATGGGGAAAACCCTTCTATTTATAACAAAATATTAGGGCAATCTAGAACTTGGTGCATGAATAAAATATTATTAATCAAATTCTAGAACCACCCTTTAGGAATATTTTATTATATTTGTTGGAGGGAAAAGGATTTTTGACTTGGGTCAATTTCTTTATTTATAAATAATAAATAAATAAATGATTTATTTATTATTTTAAGGAAATGGTGGGAATATAATTAAATAAATAATGATTTATTTAATTATTTATAAATTATTTAGTCAAATTTAACTAGGAATATTATTTAAATAATGATTTAAATAACTTATTCCTAGGGAATAATCAAATAAATAAGGATTTATTTAATTGATTTCCTTGTTTTGGGTTAAATATGACTAGGAAATATAAAAAAATATAGATTTGTTTATTATTTCCTTTTGGGGTTTCCTGTTTAGACCATAAACAACTTAATAAAGGTGTTTTAAAAAGTTATTTCACATACAGAAAGAAATTTTACTTAGGGTAAAATTGGTCTTAGATGGTGTACTTGGGTTCATCTAATGATAATAGGTTAGATGACCAAAAAATGGTGTAACAACTACCTTTGGCATAAGGTTATGAGATGCTCCTGAATCTAACATGGCATTATGGAGGATTTTATCATGAATATTCAAACTGACATAAAATGGGGGCACACCTCCCTCTTGGAATTTACCTTCTACTTCAGGTCTAAACAAAAGTTTAAATTTTTCATCATTTAATTTCACAGTGCCAGTATTTTCTCCTATGCTTAGTGCTTTCAAAACTTGGGATCTATATACATCTTGGGCTACCAATTCAGTGAGACGTATGGAAATCTTTATCTTGGCAATTTCATTCTCAATACTAAATGGTGTCTTTGTTTTTGACAGATTTGAATCAGTTTTATCAGACATTGTTTTTGTAGCAACTTCTGATTGTTGATTTGCATTAGGGATATCAGCTGAATTAGTTTTTTTAGGTTTGTTGGTTGATTTATTTGTGCTGCTCTCTGGAATTTTTTTCTTTTTACTTTTATCAGAAATTTTAACCATTTGATTTGAACTTTCTACTGTCTTTTTAGGGTCAGTTTCAGGGGTATTTCTAGCAGAATTTCAGAATTCTTTCTCTTGGGAATTTCTTGGGATTTCTTTCTCCTGAGGTTATAATGTCTATGCACTTCCATGATAGCATTTTCGAATCCTTGTTTATAATAATCATCATTTACTCCCATTATATTAATTTTAATTTCTTCTGGCTCTTAAATAAACCCCTCATCCTCATCAACATAGTTTTCTTGAAAATGAGGCATGATTTGCTGGTCAGGTCCTCTATGTTACCTTTTTCTTATTTGAGGAGGGTTTCTCCTAAAGTTTTGGTTTTGGTTTTGGTTTCTATTTTGAGGAGCTATTTGGTTTTCTCTGGGGAAAATTATCTCATTTAGGTTGATTCTCTCCATCATTCTCTCCATGGTTTTAATGAGGTTATCAATCTTAGAATCATATGTGGAGGCTACAACCTCCTCCTTATATGTGACTCTCTTTTCATTTTTCATTCTAGCCCTTTTGGAAATCATTTTTTCTTCTACACTTACTGCGCCCCTCTGCATGTCTTCTAATGTAGGAGGGCCTCTCTCTCTTAGTTGATAAGCCATCTCTGGGTCAAAAACATCTAGAAATTTCATTAGGGATAGACCTTGTGGGGGTTTCATGTGAGGAGGGAGGGTGTTATATATGTTATTGAACCTAGTGCAGTAATCTTGGAAACTTTCTCCAATGTTTATCTTGATGTTTTCATATTCTGATAATATTTGGAGAGGATTTTTCTTGACTTCCCATTTATTTAGGAACAGTTGATGAAAATCAGGGAGGTCATGTGTACTATTAGGGGTCAGGCCTTTAAACCAGTTCCTTTCTTCTCCCCCTAAGATTTTAGAAAACATTCTTAACTTAATAGTTTCATCATCTATCTCTTGTTGATAAAAATAGTCATCCATTCTCTCCACATGCTGTTGAGTAGTTATAGAAATACCTTCATCAAATAGAGGAATTTTGGACTGATAGTTCTGTGGTAGAGGCACTAAAGGCAATGGTAGGACTAATGTGGCATACTAGGTTGCCATGGACGGTTGTTGGGGAACTAAAGGTGAGTTAACAAGTGGGGGGTTGATAAAAAGAGGTGGAGGGTTGAATTGGGGAAGCTGAACAATGGGTGTATGAATGGGGTTTGAGGCTTCTACAATAGGACTCTGCTGTAAGATGGATGGGTCCAAAAATATCTGGGTTTTCTAGTTTTAGGATCAAGTCATAAACAAGCTTTGTTCCAAGTGTGAGTCAAATTGATATACTATAAGTTTTTAATGTTTTCAGGTAGGGAACTTGCCTTGTGAATAGGCTTGCTAATATTTTAACTCTCAGATCTAGGATTTTTTCTTAGGATTTTCTCTGGATTGTCTACTATTGCAAGAGGATTTGGCTCATGATGAGATCTGGTACAGATTCTTCGAGAAGCCAGAACTTAGATCCAAGGTTCAGAGAGGTTTAAAGTTTTATAATAGATGAAAAAAAACCAATCTGTGAAAGAAAAATACTTTATTCACACGATATTTTAACTGGGATTTATTTGAGTTTTGATAATATTAGGTTTTCTCAATATTTCCCCATTATGGTCTCCATTATGTTAGCTCCCTATAATTTGTAATATTGGCAAGAAAAAATAGTAGAGAACCACATCAAACCACTTTGGATTACAGGACCTAGCCTTCCTGGGCTCAGAGAGGGCTCTCTCTGTATTTATGATTAACTGATCTAGCTTTACGATTATATTTTCTGATTTTAGGTTAGTTATAAAGATTTGGGGTTTTTTTTTTTATTGTTTTGTTTGATATTTTGTTCGGTCAGATAGATAGAAAATTTGGGAAGATTAATCCATTGGGCTATGGAGTCATAAAGGGTTGAGTTGTACACCAACTTTTCAAGGGTTTTCATAGGGCAAGCTAATTATATCAAATGGATCTTCTTGGCAGGATGAATATGAAATGACAAAAAACTTGTGAGTTCAATAAGGCTAAAGGGCAATTAAGAATTCTTCAACTATACTTCAACATAAATACAGAGCAGATAATCTCTGAATTCTACATTTAGGTCTTTAGAGAAAAACATTCAAGATAACAGTTTAGTGAAATTAAAGAGTAGTTAAGAATTCTTCAACTATACTTCAGAGAAAGCTTTAAGACAATAGTTTGGTAAAATTAAAGAGCATTTAAGAATTCTTTAGCTATACTTCAGAAAGGAACCTTAAAAAAACAGTCCAGTAATAATAAAGAGCATTTAAGAATTCTTTAGTTATGATTTCAGAGGAAAACATAAAGATAACAATAACAGACATAATCAAGGTGCTCGAGCAGCATATCTTAATCTAAAATTTATGTTTTTCTATCAAAGAAATTGATGTACAGTATGGAAAAAAAGGGAAAACATTGACATAAAGGAATAACATCCCCATTAACATAGCTCAAGGATCCTATGGAAGTGCTTGTATTATTGACGTCTAGCTCAAATATAGTTATAGTGCTCCAATACAATGATCTTTGCAACTCAGAGTCTAAACAAAGTCCAAATAACCAACCAACAACCAACAATGAAAAATACGTGTAGTATTTAATTGCAACTGAGGAGGTTTCTCTAATTTAGGGTGACAACCTAAATTTACTTCAGAGTAAATGAAGTTTTGACAATTGAGACCATGCAAGGCCCAAGTCAAAAATATCTCTGATGGACCTTACTGTAACAATAAATTTCACATTAACTACTGAGCTAACTTTAAAATATCTCTTACTAACTTCCTGTAACATTAAATTTTATAATAACTTCTGAATTTATGCCAAAATATCTCTGACTGTAGTATTAACTGTGGTTGCTTTTATTAAATTAAAATTAAAATGGAGGTTGCTTATGTGGTTGAGAAGTGGCAAATGTTGAGTTTCCTTGACATCTGGCCTTGTCTTCCTCATTGATTTTTTCGTTGATTTGTCTTTTGACTTTACCCTATCCTTATCTGTATATATTTTTACTTCCTAAGTTGTTTACCTGTAATTTCCTCTTTTACCTCTTCATATTCCTTTTGTCCTTTTGCACCTTTACCCTTGACTGCTCTGTTTATCTATTTTACCTTTCACTGTCACAATGAATATTTTACCTTTCACTGTCTTTTCCTTAACATATGTTCTTTACTTTTTCTCTTTTATTTTTAACCTGTCTACATCTTTACCCTGAATACTCCCTTGATGTTTTTTTTTATTCTTATTATCTTAATCCTCTGTCGAATAAGGTCTTCGGACTAAAAACTAGAGAGTCTTAATTTAAACAAATTATTTGGAACTAGAACCCAAAGTTTGTTTATCACATCTATTGGCATGATAATCACCTTCACAATCCAAACAATTGTTAATTTAAAACACAGGTCCATAGTGAAGAGAGTGGTGGCTTGAAGGAACTTGGGAAAATTGTGGAAGGAGTCCGGACACTAAAGTTTTTTCGATTTCCTCGTTTAGCTATGGCCTTCCAGGTCTTTAGAACGTTGCAGGGATTATCATAGAGGTTCAAGATTTTACTGTGATACCATAGGGTTTAAAAATATTTCAAAGGGTCATTGTTATAATTTTATGGCATGGAGGTAATTTTCGGTTTATCGCACGGTGCATAAACGGTTAGGTGGTTTAGTTTGAGGGGATGAGATAAAGCGCAAGGGCGTCACATGGTAGAAGGGAGGGTTGCAAAAATGCCCTTTTCGCAACCCTCCAAAGGTTTTAAACGACGGGCGGTTGGGGTTGCGAAATATATCGGGGGTTATCGGATCAAGGGGCGGAGATCGGACGGTGGTCAGGCGATGGTTCGATCGTGGATGATTTGATAGGCCGGGTCAGGGTTTAATGAAATGGGGATTTAAATTCAGAGTGGAGCCAGGGTTAAACGTAGCGTGGGGGGGTTAAAAAATGAAAGAGGGATTTAATAATAAAATGGGGCCAGGGGACATATTAAAGCGAAGGGGTAAGGATATTAAAGAAGAGGCTTTAATATAAATATGAGGTGGGTTTTAACATAACAGGGGTTGGCTAATTTAATAAACAAAATTTATCAAAGTGGTACCCAGGACTAATAATATTTTTTTAAAACAATGTAAAAGTGGGTTTTTACCTTGTTTTTAATGAAAAGAAAGGGGAAAAGAGTAAAGGGGAAGGGTTTTTAATGAGGGGAAAAAGTTTTTTTAAGAAGGGATTTCAGAGCATGGTAGTCTGAGAAAAAGGTAAAATGAAAGGAAATGGAGAGGGTAAATGAAAATAATGAAGGCAGTGAGATTTCTGAAAATAAATGATAGTCACAGAATATTATTTCCAGCATAAAAAATATAAAGAATATGCAGTCATCTTGTGATACTGTAAAAATACAAGAGTCTAATAGAGGTGATGAAGGACAATGATTTTGATGAGTGAATGATCAAATATATTGATCATTTCAGTCTCATACTCTCTGTTCTGCACTATGTAGGCCATCTTTTCAATGCTCATGTACAAATAATAAGTAATGTTGAGCAATTTCACACTAGTGAAATGCATGAGTAACCTGATGTGGTAGTTGTACAACCTGGAGAATCTGCACTCATAAGTGAAGTATTTCATGATGATCTTCATCATGGAAGCAAACCTATTAAGTAGCTGACCAAAAGGAAATATTTTCTTAATGTTGTATTTGTAAGGTGCTTTGAGATAGGGTTCATACACATGGGCATCCAAATATTGAGTTTTGAACCACTTTTTACCTACATTAGGTTTCTCTGTTACTGCTGAAATAATGACTGTAGAAATGGTGAATGTCACCCCTGCAATGGTGACTTGGTATTTTTATAGGTTGGTGATGAAGATCATGGTCAAATTAGGATGGCTCTGCACTCTTTGAACCATCTCACAAAACTCAAAACAAACTACATGCTGAAAGATTTAACCTCTAAGGGTGATGACATCAATTCCCTAGTGTGTGATGGCTCAAGCCTTAAGATCCTTCCTTCTTTTTTTTAGGTTTTCTTCTCTTCTTCCATGGTGTTTCTCTCTTCCTCCATAATGTTTCTGTCTTCCTCCATAATGTTTAGTTTTTCTTAAAAACCCTTGGGGAGAAGAGGAATTAAAAGGAAGTGGTATGATGGAGTTAGGGAGTTGGTATAGGTGTGGGAAAATTTAGGGAAGGGTGTAAGGGAGTTAGGAACCTTAGGGAGGTGATGGGGATTTGAAATGACAAGGGGGATGGGGTAGGTAATTTTATTACAAGAGTGTAGTCTAGCTTCCTAGAAAATCACATCATAGAGGTAGGGTTTTAGGGAATATAGCTTAAGAGTGGGGAATGAAGGGATGTGAGGGTAGTGAGGGATGAATTAGAGTGTGAGGGAGGAAAAATGGTCTAGGTTAAAAAAAATTAAATTTTCCAAATTTAAAACTAGGGTTTAATCACTAAAACATAGCATGGAAGGTAATGGGAAGTTTCCACCATAAAATTATGACAATGAGCTAAAAGGAGGGGTTTGCAAGATGCAACTTACTTGGAGATAAATGAAGAAACATTTGTTTGTCCCTTACAACCCTTGAAAACAAGTTTTTGGGGCCGTGGTTGCTTCACAAATAAAAGTTCAATGAGCTTGAGAAAAACGTAGTGAACTCTACAAAAAGCGCAATGTCCTTAAGAAAATCGCAACATGCTCACTGAAAAAGCGCAGCGCCTTGAGGAAAAGTGCAATGTGAGATTTCAGACAACTTTTGGGGGCCGTCTTGAACTCCAAATTGAGCTTATGATAGCTCATTGGAAATCTCTTTCTGTATATTTATCATTTGACTCATCAAGTAGGTCGTTTGGACACTCTATGACAGAGAAAATGCATTTTTCCCAGGAGTACTCCAAAAGTATAGCAAGTTTCCAGTAGAAACTATATTTTGGGAATTTCTTTGGAACATTGAATATTTTTGAAACCTTGAACTGCATATTTTAAGAACATGAAGTACTTATTACATATAGAAACATAAAATTACGTTTTTGAAATCAAAATTTATTGAAGAAAATTGGCTATTACCACTCCAATTGCCAAATTTTATGCATGAAATGAGAGTTTTGGTAACATTGAAACCATAATGACCTAATGGAGACACGACACTGAATGAAATAATGGTGATGATGACTGAAATTATGATGAAAATATTTGAATGATGATACACTCAGTTGAGTGATGACATGGACCCACAATTTAAAAAATTTGGAAGGAGTGGAAAATAGTTCTAAACCTAATACCCAATGACCAAATTTTTTCTTGAAGACCTAATGAAATGATAAAAATTTGATTATGGGACCCTAAAAAAACATGATAAGATTCCATTTGATCATTGGTGACAGGATGAAAACACTGACACTGAGACTTCTGACCATTTGATAAACAATCACAGAGCTCTCTCTCGGAGTGTGGTCTGAAATTCAATCAACTTGATAGCATCAGGTGTTTGTCAGATCCTCCATATGGCCTCACATAAGTACCAATGTTGTTCAACATTGTTTTTCCCTTTCCCTGAAAACTTAGGATATGTGGTGAACGATCCCACCATTTTTGTCTGTGTTTGTGAAAGTAATACAAATCCTCTAGACCTTGGTTGTGAAATTCCTTGTTGGATAATTCTTCCACTAATTCTATTGCCAGTAGTTGTTTGTAATGTAGACTGAATATTGCGAACTTTAATTAACCTTTGTAACTTTATCAAAAATTTATCTGGGGGATTATAGAGTACTAAGAGAATGTTAGGAAAAGTGCTAATTGGGATTTTGGAGATATTTTTACCTTGGATCATGGTCGCTTCTTCTTCTTCAAATAATTGTTCCATCGTCACATGCAGCTCCCCATCTGAATCATCTTTGTGACTCGTTTCCTCCACTCTATAGGGAATATTTCCCTTCACGGATTGGGATGGGCTCCCATTATCCTCTTTTTGTCTAACTCTTCCGGAATACCCTTATTTTCCTATCGGTCCCATTTTAATTCCTTCCTCCACTGGACTACACAACGCCTTCCCTTGTTGGTGTATGTTCTCCCTTTTCTTACCAAACTCACGTATTGCCCTCTCCCGCCACTTCTCTGTGATTTTTTCCTTTCGATGTGCTCTTAGATCCTTAGCTTTCTTGGAACTTTCCACGTCCATATCGTTAATTCATTCATTTCTACTCATCCAGTAGCATATTTTCCCTTAGGTCCTTCCCCCAATACTAGTTGTTTACGCTTCCGTACTCTGACTTTCGAAATCCAACAGTCCCTATTCCACCATAAGGGCCTTAATCCATAGCGGGATCTCTTTCAGCAGCGTTCCCTGCAACCCTGACTTGAATATGGATTATTCTTTGGAAAATGACTAGTGTCTTTCAGTTGTGAACTCAACAATGTACCCCCCTAGAGTCGACTGAACCCAAAATTTTATTTCTCGGGTTAGTTCAGTGTCCAACCTATGCAATGCTATCAGATCTGCATGTGCATAGTTGTGGCAAGATATACTCAACTCTCCAGTTCTCGCCTTTTCTTGGAATCTTCGCAATAAATTACAAATTTCCTCGAGGAACTTTCCCCAGAAGATCTCATATTGATCACTTGCTAAATTGGAAAAGAGAATTTGGTCCATCAACTTCTTTTCATTCTGATGTCAGATCTCAACTTGTTGTGATATAAAAGATCTACATGGTTATCCCACCAATTTCAAAGTTCTTTCTTGTAAATCCTTGATACCATATTCTAACTCTTTGGTGAAGTTTCATGCCCCAGTAATAGAACCATTAGTTGTAAAAAAAATTACTTCTAGGCATGACCCGGGTTCAGGCTCAAGGGCCAACAAGGCACCGCTATAGTATAGGACAACACTGACATTTTCTCCTTGCTCGAGAGAGAAAGAAGTCTCACCTGAGGCGTGTCGTGACCTTACTGTGTTAAGAGAGTTAGAAATGTAACATTCATAACCATATTATCATCTACCTTCTGTTATAGACATATTGAAACTATACATAGATTACTCATATTATGAACGAGACATAAAAGGAAACTAGAAAGTAGTTCTACATCTATGCATCATTAGAAAATTTTGAGTATCCCTCTAAAGACTCACACACAAGAACATATATGTGGAATGCTAATATTGAACCACAACATCACCATATATTATATTTAGAACATTCCATTAGATTAACAATTTTTGTCTCTACAAAGATCTACCTCATGAACTAGCTAACAACAATTCATCCCAACCCGAGACCCAAAACCTGCAACCTCTTCCACGACTTCTTGCTTTCTTCCTTATATATCCTTTATTTTTTGGCATTGTTAGTCTTTCATGCTTTCTCCATCATATGTCTTTCTTCACTTGATTGTCTTTGTCTTTGTTCTGTTTTCTCCTCCACAACTAAGAGTATTCCCTTGTTTACTATCAGTTGCTTCTGCCACTTTTGCAACTGCTTATCCACAACCTGCCACCTTTCTGTTGTTCCCAAAACTGCTTCATCTTTTCAAAACGAATGCCCGAAAAATTTGAAAAATTTCCAAACGCATGAATAGTAGACAACACATAGATGGTAATAATTTTAATAGGATCATGGTGAATCCAATACATAAAATTAAATTCTAGAGGAAAATTCCCTGGAAGAAAAAGGAAATGTGCACGGGCATTTGAGCTGGGTAGTTGGGAGACAAAGTCTTTCCGGGAAGGAAGGCCAAGCCTAGAAGAAACATTGATGCATGAGATTGAGAATGGCCTGGGATAATAAGAGTTAGGTATTTGAATAGTAGAGGTTAAAAGGGATATAACCTAGTGGTTTTATTAAAAATTTAACAAATAAATTTGTTGCAAAATACAAAGGCTCGAAACCCTTTATCTATCCTTTCTGATAGGACGCATGGCATCATTAGATTGATTGGTGATGAAAACATCATAATGCTTGTGGCAGACACATGGAAGATAGTTTCATTATTCTTGGGTACCCTAGCAGTCCAAATATGACTGTCTCACCACTTAGGTGGTGTCATGTAGAATTGGTGATGACAGGATGACGTCAGTCGAAGGATACTTCCCTAGAATTTTTTTCAAGTGTGCATGGTTGATTAAGGTCAAGTACTGGAAGAAACTACCTAGGAGAAAATAGAAGGTGCACGAGGGAGTTATAGCCGAGGAACCAATAGCTGGGGAGTCAAGATTCGAGAAAAATGAACAACCCATAAGAAACAAAAAAAAAGAATAAAAATCCCAGAGGAAAATAAAAGGCACACAAAAGCAATTGTCGAGGAAGACAGGCCTGGGAAACAGAAAAATATCTGATAATTGATGTTTTTTCAAGTGAGAGAAAGGTGCATATAAACCATAATTTTTAATGAGGTTATTTGTATTGTGATCGAGGGCCTTCAAGCTTATTGCAATTAAAATATGGTGTATTAAGAAGGCTTATCACCTTAAGTGTGAGTGGGTCTACAAGTATAAAATAAGACCTTGGGACAATAACATGGAGATGGCATGCAGTGGATGAATCAACAACTATTTTTGGAATTATTTGTCTTATCTAGATGGACGAGTCAACAAATTTGGAATTTGGCGTTTTTACCAAATATAAAAGAACAACACTAACAATGCATGAATGAGTTTGTGGCTCTGATGGTAGCATGGACAAAATTGGAGGCATATTTGGAAGTTAAGCTTATTTTGGAGATTTTCTAAAAATAGAAAAATATCTACTATATCCTGTAACTTAACAAAACTTAAGAAAACAACATTCTAACTCAGTTTTTCTCAAAGAAACAATAGAGAAGTATTTGAATGTAGAAATTATATAAAAAATCCATACCAATGGATTCAATCTGATCATTTAATGTACTGAAACAAGATGTTGAATCGAGTCTACAATATTTGTGGAATATAAAACACAATCGCTCAATCACATGCAATTACGAGAAAGAAATTATCAATCACACATCAAAAGATGTATCTGAGGAAAGCAACTGCTCAAAATCCCTCTATCATATATTTTACAGAGTCAAATAATCATGAAACAATACAATGCTTTCTCACACCGAGAAATCATGCACTCTACCAATTGTCTCACCCTGATCCTGCTCAAAACTGACTAGCAATTATTTGGAACAATTAACCAACACTTAGCCAATTCTCCGCCCTAGCTTAGCCCATCCTTGCTCATGCAATCCCTAGGCAATTAATACCTATTAAATATGATAATAAACCTTCCTTGATTTCACAATCCATCATGAGCCTTCCTATGACTTTATAATTGTGCCTGGGAAATTTTCTAATAATACAACTGATAGTTATCTTCCTTTTAACCTCTATCTCAACTGGGTCTTCATCAGAATTTACATGAATGTGGCTAATAATAGTGAATCATCAATTATCTGATTGATCACTACTTGTGAATTAAATCTAATTTCATTCACTGGACCTCTCACTAATTCTTCACTCAATTAGAACTTGTTAAACTGGTTTTAACTCAATTAATTTGAGTTAACTAATTACACATGCACCAAACTTATGTAACTACAACTGGACCCCAAAAAGAATAGAATGACTCTACATGCCTCACCTTTGACCCTCAACTCGAAATTCTTGAGCTAACAAAGTCTTTCTGACTTATTTAACCGATACAAGTCGTTATGATATGAAATTAGAATTTATTTTCCAATTTATTTAAGAGATAAATAAATTAGATGCCCAATTTAGCGCTAGTGTGTAACTTAATTCCTCACTCATGTGTGACTGGAATCCGACACCAATTATTTGGTCAATTTTTGTCCTTTCTGGATGCCAATTTCACTTTTTCTTGTTGTAAATTTCAACACTCCCTCTCAACAAGAAAGGAATTCAACCTATATCGATCTGGTACCTTTGGAATGTTTTGAATGTAACACTTCTGTAGCATTGTTTACACATGAAACTACTGAAACTTAATAGCCTATGAGAAAATAAATCAGTAATGCATCTGTCATCAGAGTCTTCTGACTACTGAATCCTACTACACTTGTCTATTGGACTGTTTTCATTGCTGCTGACATCTACATCCGTGCTCTCTACACTACTGCCAACTATGATCTGCACTCCAGTATTCGGCATCTGTCACTTTGATTTTTGTCTTCCTAACATCTAACTACATCAATCTAACAAATCCTTCCTGCTACTACTATATTGTGGGCTCCTTGTAGCTAGGTTCGATCCATGAGACACGCCATCTCAATGGCCCCTGCCCAAACTTCTTCTTGGGATTATATCTACACATCGCCCCACCTAACACCTGGAGGTATAACTACATGTACTCCCTCTTCCCACCTGGCTCGAAATTTCCCCCTCCTAGAGGTCTTTTCTTGAGTGGACTATTCCAGCCAGTGTCCTCTATGCTTCTCCAATTTTTGTTGCTCCACAACCTTTTGAGACTGCTTCTGAGGCTACATGTTGAGAGATAATTGTTCCCTCTCAACCACCAAGTCATTAACCACTTCTTTACTCCTCAAAGCTTTGCATTCATCCTCAACCTGAGAGCATAAATTGTCTTGAATCTTTCAATGATCTGTTTCATCTATCCTGTGGCTATGTGTTTAAGGAACACCTTTCCTTTTCTAAACATCACTTGATAACCACGGTCTTCCAATATCACTACAAAGATAATATTCTGCGTTAGGAATGTAACATACAAAACATCTGCTAGTCTGAGAGGGGACCAAGTCTCCCTCTAAAAGGTAACTGTACCTATTTAGATTGTGCTATACCTCCCATCATCTCCAAACTATATGTTTTTTTGAAGGTCCTTCTCCTCCAAGTCACTGAAGAGATCCCTATTCCCCGTCATATGGAGCAAGGCACCACTATGTAGATACCACATGCATCCCATTACAGTGTTTGACATGCATGCAATGAGAGTAAAATCAAGCTCTAACTATGAAGCCAACGCTTCACCTGCTGCAAGTGTCAACTCCTTCTTGCTTGCTTTCTTCTATGGACAATTGGAAGCATATTTTCCATGCTCATGATAGTGAAAACAAATGATCTAGGACAAGTCTCTCTTTCCCTCTTCGCCTTGGGATTTCTTTCTCTTGGATTTCTTTCCTTTTTTGACTAATTCACAATATTCTTATTTGTTGGTGCTGGAGGTCTCGTCTCTGGTGCTCTCCCTTATCTCTTATATTACCAAGTTAGACCATAATGCTCCCAGTTTGTTAAATTCTCCCTCCCATTCACAGAGTCCTAGTAACTATGCCAGCTCTTGGGAAGGCCTAGAAGTGATAGACTCACCAAGTCATCATCGACCATGGTCACACCAACACTTCCAATCTCATCTCGACATTGAGTGAACTTCGCCAAGTATTTTGATACTGTCTCACCCTCATCATCCTTGATCTTTCTAAGCTCGTCCTTCAGTGAAAAATTCCTTTGGTTGTTGTTGTTCTGAAAAATATATGTCAAGGTCTTCCACATAGCATATGGAGTTTCCTTCCCATGGATACTTGAGACAATATGATCTCAAACTCCCTCTAACAAAATCCTTCTCGCCTTTTCTACCTTCTTCTGTCATGCATCAAGAAGTTTGGCATTTGCTGCTACGAGCTTGGGAATATCAAAATGTATGAATTCCTTCAACCCATTGTCCCTCAACACTGCCTCCATCCTATCCTTCCATTAAATATAATTAAAATTTACCTCGAGGGAAAATTCGAGTCTCAAGCCATTGAAAGACATCTTGATCTGTTATTGGATCCTGAAGAATAAACCTACAAATTTTAACATGTTCAAGACAAACTCAATTTCTTCTCTTCTATTGTAATTCCTGGCGCTATGATACCATTTAGAAATTATATATAAACTCTATACCAATGGATTCAATCCGACCATTTAATGTAATAAAACAAGATACTTAATCTTTCTAGTATATTTGCAGAATATAAAACATGATCGCTCAATTACATGCAAGTAAGAGAAAGAAATCAACAATCACACAACACAATATGTATATGGGGAAAGCACCTCCTCAAAACCCCTCTATCATATATTGTACATAGTCAAAGAATCATGAAACAATACAATGCTTTCTCACACCGAGAAAATCCTAGACTCTACCAATCGTCTCACCCTGATCCTGCTCAAAAGCGACAATCAGTTCTTAGGAAAAATTGACTAGCACTCAGCCAATTCTGAGCCCCTACTTAGCCCAGCCTTGCTCACTCAATCCCTAGGAAATTAATCCCTATTAAATAGGATAATCAACCTTCCTTGACTGTGTAATCCATCATGAGCCTTCCTGTTACTTTATAATCGCGCCCGAGCAATTTTCTAATAATACAACTAATAGTTATCTTCCATTTAACCTCTATCTCAGCTGGGTCTTCATCAGAATTGACATGCATGCAACTAATAATAGGGAATCATCAGTTATCTGATTGATCACTACTTGTGGATTAAATATAATTTAACTCACTAGACCTCTCACTAATTCTTCACTCATTTAGAACTAGTTAAATTGATTTTAACTCAATTAATTTGAGTTAACTGATTACACATGCACCAAACTAATGAATTAACTGCAACTGGACCCCCAAAATAATAGAATCACTCTACATGCCTCACCTTTGACCCTCAACTCGAAATTATTGAGCTAACACAGTCTTTCTGATTTAGTTAACTCATACAAGTCATTATGATATGAAATTACACTTTAAATAAATTATATTCCCACATTTAGTGTTAGTGTGTAGTTGAATTCTTCACTCATGTGTGACTGGAATCCCACACCAGTTATGTGGTTAATTTTTGTCCTTTCTGGATGCTAATTTCACTGTTTCTTGTTGCCAATTTCAACATTGAATACTTGGAGAACAATTTCAAAAGACAAATTTGAAGCAAGAAAAAGGAAAAATAACATATCCATGCAAGTAATGTTTTGAAGATAACAAAGTTTTAATTCCAAAAATATTAGTCCAAATTTCTTTATAAGAAGGGTTGAATTTTCAATTTAAAGAGGGTGATAAATTGTGTGAGAAAGTGTGATGTTGAGTACAATTAATTGTTTAGTAATGAGATATTGTTGAAGGTTTTTGTAATGGTGGTTTTGGTGAGTGTTTGAGAAACAAATTGATTTCTTTTGTATGAAATATGAATCATTGAGGTAAAAAATTTGTAGCTTGCAAGTCAAGGGTTGTCGCTCATTCCATTTGTTGCTAGAAAATATTTAGCCATTGAAGCTCCTTTCAGTAGTAGATGATAAACTTAGGGTTTGTAGCTCCTTTCAGTTGTATATGAAATCAGGGAGTAGTTTCTTCCTTCTAGTTGTATCCAAATAAATTTATAGCAACAATTTGTAGCTTTCCTTGTGAAGAAATTAAAAGAAATATTTGAAGAGCTTGTGAGTTCTCATTGTGATACATATAATATTTATTTTCATGCTCATATAATTTAATTATTGGATATTTTATTGGTGCCCTAGTATCATTGCAAGTGAAACAAAGTTTTAAAATCCCTACAATATCGATTCACCACCCCCCCACCCCCCCCCCCCCCACCTCTCAGTATTGTCACGACTTCTAACATCCACAGGTACTGGAGGTCTCAACAACGAGGGGGTTTATTATTAAGTGTATAACCAAAGTTTTCTTTTCCTTACTTTCATTTAAGGTTTTGTATAAATTTATATATAGTGAGCTAACCAAATTGTTTTCCTTTGTTTCTCCAAGTTATATTTACTACTTCCATATGTTATCGTAAGATGAATTTAATACTTTAAGTGCACAATAGGTACCGATTCATCATTTAAATGATTTTACTTTATTATGAACGATATCTATAATATGTATTTTTTCCAATGGCCTTAGTTGGGATAGTTGTTACCTTGGGATATTTTTGTAGGTCCTTTTTAGCACTAAGTTGGTTAATGCACAGTCTGTCAATGTATACATTGTATTGCACTACTTAGTGTTGTTGTTATATATATGTGTGTGTGAGTGTGTGTGTGTATAAAACTGTGGAAACACTGAATTTTTAACACTCAAAAAAAATATTTATTTAAATACATTTATTCTTGTATTTATATTGTTCTCTATTTACCTATCACAATATACTTTTTGTGTTCTAATGTGCTTTTTAAATTTGTGCAAACAACCTACTTGTCACTGTTTAAATTGAAGACATGGATTAGTATTTTATTTTTCAATTTATTTATCTAAAAATAGTTGGAATAAATCTCTTTTGAGATTGTTATGAGATGCAAATATTTCCTAGCACAAATGTATCTTATTTAGTTCTAGCCATTTGTTCTTATGATTGGAACTAATTTCATAATTAGTTGTTTATCTATTAGGTCGTTTCTTTTCAGTCTTTACTTCAACCAATTTACTTGATTGTGGCTTTTAGTGGACATATAACTATGAATTTCCTCATTTCATAATTACATACGGATTAATCCATGTTATTCCCTATTAGGTGAATGTAGGCTATATATATCCTATCTATTCAAGGTTATTTATTAACCTCTTTTATTAATCCCTCACCCTAGTTGAACTCAAAGTTTCTCTGATTAATATTGGTGCAGATGGGGTTAGTTATAAATTTCCCCTCAACCAAGTGTTTTTTACATATATAATTCTAGGGTTTTTACACAATGGGAAGAACTACATTTGTTAAAGGTTAGTATGGAGGATATTATCTTGCTCTGGCATACAACTATGCTAAAATTTCTCATGGTATCTACAGGTACCAATATCCGGAAGTAGTTCTTTTACTTTAGGCAGAATATATAAATAGAACAACAATTCATGTAAAAAAATTATTTACTTATCAGCGAATATTCTAATAAATTACATTCTACAAGACCAACTATTTATCCTTCTATAGTGTGCATACATTCACACTCTCTCTAAAACAAATTTTCAAAGGATTACAACAAAATCATTCGAAGAAAAAACCCTTGGTAGTTCCCAATGAATATTTAGTAGTTATATCTCTATCTTTCTCTTTGTCTCTATATATATAGTCTAATTTTTCATTTGTTTCAATTGTATTTTTAAATGATTTTATTTTTCAATTTTTATAATGATAGATACATAAAAAAAAAGTAACAATCTATAATATATACATAGTTGACATTAAATATTCTACATAACATGTGCATTGAAGCATTTTATCAATGGATTACATTTTCCACATTAAAATTATTATATTTTTTTATTAATATATTGTTAAGTATCTAACAATATAATCATGCATGCTAAAATTATTGGATTGATGATTCACGTTAATTTTTTATTATTATGAATATTTTTGAATGTCACATATTCATTTTGTATTATAAATTGAATGAATCATTCACATTTAAAAATAATAATATTAACATATAAATAAATAATCCAAATATAAGAAAAAATTAAACAAAAAAGTTATTGAACTTATAATTTATTTCTACTTTTTAGTGGAAATGATGTGTGGTTAATTCACTATTAAATATAGAATCAAAATTTACATTGACAAGTGGATTTAAAAGTAATATTGAATAATATATTAATCTACTTTTTAAGAAAGATAAAGTAATTAAAATTAAATAACAGACACACACACACACATATATATATATATATATATATATATATTCATGTAAATGAAGTAATTTACATGTGTAGTCCTGGATGGGGGTGGTATTTAGAATTTCAGGGTTGATTCTTAGTGTGTGCTCCCCTCATACATGTATCCTCTTTGTAATGGGGTGGCAGTGGATAATTAATGCAAACATGTTAGTTATGTAGGTCGATCATTCTTTTAAATTCTCAATCATGGTGAGGGGTTGGTTAGTGTACTTGTCCTATGTAGAAATAGGCAAGGAATTATCTTTGTCCTCCATTAATGGCGACTTCATGGTGGCATATAAATTCATTCTTATTTTGCAATGATGGTATTTATGGATCTTTCAATTCATTATTCATTTAAGTGATGCTCTTTATGGATCTTTTCTAGTATGAAACAAGATTGATTATTCCTCTATGCCCTAGTGAGATTCATTTTGATTTTCATGGGATTATAGTTTTTGGTATTGGATTTTGGTTATGAATATGGTAATTCTATCTCTTTAATTCCATATTTCTTGAGAAATTATTTCCAACCTTGGTGGGTCTTTGTTGTTAGCTGTGTTGTTTTGTATCCAAAGAATTATGCTGTTGAAACTCTCGCCCTTAAAATTTTTGTTTCTTTTTCAATTTTCCCGAAGCATTAACGCTCTAGGGTTTTCTAGCAAAATTAAAGTTTTAATTTGAATTTCTAGGTTGTGTTCTAGTGTCTTTGTGTCAAATTTAGCTCCTAGGAATGCACATTGGTTGTCTTTCATGTTATGTTATTGCAATGTATTGTGCTTGAAAATTTGTTAGATTTTGGTCCTATAGTGTGGTCTGTAGGTGATGATCTAGTTGTCTTTAGGTTTAGGTTTGACGACCCTATGTATTTTCCTTTCTATAGTTTTTTTGGCAGATATTCTTCTTGTACCTCTTCACAGTGTTATTTGGAAATTTTCCTCATACCTCTAGAAGGGGTGGTGGAGGTAACATTGGGTACAAAAGGGTTCACCCTTTTTCCTAGGACTCTATAACCACGTTTTTTTTATGTTGTTCCTCTGGAATTAAGGAAGGATATGAAATGGGTCCCTGATCCTAGTAGGTTTAGGAAAAAGAGACTTCATTTTATGAATTCTCTAGCTTTTCATCAGAAAATGGCGACTCTCTTGTCGTTTATTTTTAAATAAAAACAAGTGAAGACCTATACTATTTTTTCCTCTTAGGAGGACATTAAGCATAATATGCTATGAAACCAATGATTCTTCCTAGACAATGTGGATGTTTGACTTCGGTCAAGAAATTATTTGTGAGTGATTATACTTCTAGTGACATTACGTATCCTCCAGATGATGGTGCTCAGACACCTTCCTTAATTTCATTGAATCACAATTAGATATGATGGCTTCAGGTATTTTTGTCATCACTTCTCATATGTGTCATGCGGGTTTGGTTTCTTTAGGGTAGTCTGCCACATATTCTCTTTTTTTTTTTTTGTGGAACATGCAGCCATGGCATTTTTTTTCTTTTAAGATCCAATTATTTTGGATTCTCTAAGAGCCATGTATCTTTGAATTGTGCTATGGGATTTCTCTTGAAGGCCATGGGTAGCAATGGTATGGTTCAAAAATCATTTTTTTATCTTCTGGTAACATGATTATATTGTCTCTGTTCGACGTAATGGCTACAATTCCTTTTGATATAACGTGTGCCCTCCTCATGTTCTATTTCACGTCTTAGGTTGGTTTATTTGACTAGCTTATGTTTTGCAACAATTTCGATTAGTGGCGTAGCTCATATTTTAGGTCATTTCCAGAATTATCGTCATGATGGTGGCGATCCTTTTATTTTATATGAGTTTGAAGAAATTCCTAGGTTTTTTAATGATGGTCACATTATATATTGGGACTGTGTGACTTATGGTACCTTATCGATGTTGATGTGTATCAGCTGGTTATTTTTTCAATGGGCTTGGTTGGTGTTGGATTCCTTCGGGCTATGGATTTTCTATGGATCGTCCTATGCGCTTTATGAACTTTTATTCTTAATTTCTAGGAACCCACAATGCACATTACTTGGGCATATTATTCAATGGTTACCAATTATGTCAAAAGTCGAATTGTCATTTCCATTTGACTTGACTTTGAATTTTTGTAGAGCAACTATTTTAAAATTGAATTGTCATTTCCCTTTGACTTTGAATTTTTTAGATCAGTTTCCCTTTGACTCTGAATTTTTGTAGATAAATTATGTCAAAAGTTGAATTGTCATCTCCCTGACTCTGAATTTCGAAAGTTTAATTGTCAATTCCCTTTGACTCTGAATTTTTGTAGATCAGTTTGGTAATTGTCTCTGAATTTGTAGATAAATTTCTGTTTGGCTTTGAATTTTTGTAGATCAATTATGTCAAAAGTTCAATTTTCATTTCCCTTTGACACTGAATTTCAAAAGTTGAATTGTAATTTCCCTTTGATTCTTAATTTCAAAAGTTTAATTGTCATTTCCTTTTGTCTCTGAATTTTTGTAGATCAGTTGAGTAATTGTCTTTGAATTTTCATAGATGAGTTAAGTAATTGTTGGCTAAGTCATGTTAGTGGTCTTTGGGTTAAAAGTTGAATTTTCATTTCCCTTTGACTCTGACTTTTTGTAGATGAGTTGGTTAATTATTTCTGAATTTTGATAGATCAATTGGGTAAGTGTTGGCTAAGTCATGTTACTGTCTCCAGGTTAGCCGGTCCCTCTTTGTGAACTCTGGAAAATGTTACTATAGAGAACTCTAGGAAATTTTACTATATAGCCTTCTCTTGATTATAAATAATTTAAATCTCCTTGATGATAAATATGACGTGAAATAATTTAAAAAATAAACACATATAAGCCATTTTAGCTTTATCATATATATATATATATGTATGAGCTTTATTATTGTAAAGCCCAAAAATATTTCGAAATATTTTTTATCTAAATAATTTAAAAAGAAAAAACTTCATTACAATTATAATTATAATTATAATGAAAAAATAAAAAATAAATGAAGTTTCGAAGGATATTTGACTCAAATATTTGACATAAAATTTGAAACAAAACGGTTTATTTTAATGGAAATCTTTAGCTTTAAAGGGGGAAGAAAAAAAGGAGTCCTTTTATCTGAAAAAGGAAAAAAAAAAAAGAGCCCTTTTATCTTTCTAAACAATCTTTGATAAACCTACCTGAGATCTTGATTACGAAATATCTCTCATGAAAAATCTTATTTTTATTTATTTTTAATCTTAAAAAAATATCTCATGGCCTTAAAAAATATTTTTTAAAACAAAAAATGTCTCAATGAGATCTTTGGAAAATTCCTTTTCCTCTTAAAATTAAAAGGATCTGTGCTAAACGAGATTCAAATAATATTTAACTTTCAACTGATTTTTTATTAATGTTTTAATCGATTTTTAACTAATTCAGTGCATTTTAAATCTTAATATTTTAAACATCAAGATGTTAAATTCAGTGCCTTTTAACCCTTAATATTCTAAACATTGAGTCCTAGATCAGGGTGCCACATGGTATATGGGAGGCGAGAGGTTGCCCGCAACGGTGTGTACCACATGGCCACTTGATGATGGCACGTGGTCTTAGGGAGAGGTATTATCGCTCGAACAATATAATGAATTGAGAGAATGATGATAGAGGCCAACTAATTATGTCATAGTTCTATGGGAAACAACACCGACGTGTCAAGGGGGTTATGAAGGCCGGTGAGGGGAAAGGAGGTATCGTATCCCTGTAGTTTATGAAGGAAGGAAGAACAAATAGATTTTCCACGCAAGAGCAGGTTGGAACCTCACGTTTGCATCCCCTCACTTGGTATGTGCTTCGCCTGTTAACTATGTATGCTACTGTGAATGAAGACAATTCCATGGTTTTCAGCCTTGTTACATATCCTATCTGTTACTTCTCATGTATCTTTGAGGAAATATTTTACCTTTCGTCTGGGTACTATAATTGGGTTTACAATGATAATATTCTGGTTTCGGGTTGGGATGTTGGTGGCATGATCACTGTGGGTTTGCATGTTCCGTCAGCTTGTCTGCTAGTAGAATCTAGAAGATATAGGCTCTGTTCAAATTTTTCATGTTTCATTTTCTGTATGGCTCGATCCTAGGTGAACTCTAATTATTCTTCTTCAGACCCCCCCTGCAACATGCTTTCTATCGCCCACTCTGTATTCAATGCTAGTGGTTCGTCTTCCCAAGCATATGAATTACACTACATGGCTTTGAATGACCATCCTACCAACAACACTTGGTTCAATTATCTATCTAGAGTTTCATTCATTCAGTCTTTATGTAATGTGGGTGGTTCAAACTCTTCGTATTCCAATACCTTTCCTTCACTCTAGGGTTATGTGGGGGGTTTTGTTGGTCTCTTGCCGCGGTTGTGAGTTTCCAATTCTGTCTCCGGGGGTAACATTTTTGTTTAAAGGAGGTTCATCCTGCGATTAGAGGGCTCATTCTTATTTTTAAGGGTTCCATTTCTATTATAAGGGGTCTATATTTTACTTTGTTGAAGTTTTGGCTCTACTTTGTTATATTTCTGGTATGTTGGGGATTTCAGTGCTTGTGGGTCTCATACCTTTGGGTGCTGAGGAAATTCAATATTTGTCATGGAAGTCTTTGGTCTCTAGCTGTTAAAATGCAGAAGGCGAAAGGAATACTTCTCGCCATGCATTCTCGATCGTGTCAGAATAAGTATGTTCATATTGCCACCCTTCTAAATAGTTTGATGATGAGAAGGAGGAATGTTGACATGTATTTCTTTGCTACTTACGAGGATGTCACTCCTGACAGTCCGGGTCTTTTTCAATGTTGTTTCTATAAAACAATTATTGACACTCTGTTGCAATATATAGGTATCTCTAATTTTTATATAAGTGTTACTCTATCACTAGTCACGAACCTGCTTCAATACTGTCAGTTAATCCAACGGTTTGTACTGCATGCCAGTATGCTTAAAGGACAGACAGCAAAAAAGGAGGAAAAATACAAAGGGAAATAGAAACAAAGCAATCCTACGATGGGCCCTAGCAAGAGGGAGGAAGTTAGGAAAAGAGGTAATGGAAAACCTTTTTTATGCCTACTCCACTGGTATTACGCAGCAAGTCAGAGCACTTACCTCAGGGTGGGAGCGAGACTGCAATACTAAGGAGGAAGGGGAAATATAGGACGAGGTAATGGAATTTTTAAAGGACCAAAATAACACAAGAAGCAGGTTGTCCTTATTCCATCAGTCTATCCATACATATTGGACGCTAAATTGTCTACTGGCCAAGGAAATTATGAGCATCCAGGAAATTGGAGGGGACCCAAAAGCTACCTCCATTTTAAATGAGATGAGGAGAGACATTCCAGAGAGCTTCCTTGCACAACACCATGGCAATGTTCATCTAGGCCACATAGATTGACAACTGCAAAGCATGCACCAGGTGGACATGTCTGATTCTAGTGTTAAGGACCCGGCACCAATTGAGTCATCGGATGATTGAGATTTTCTTTTATCTGTTTTTTATGATGCGTACTTCAGATAGCATTTACTTTTTAGAGTTATTGTATGTAAGAGATAGTAAACTAGACATAGATGATAGTAGCTCGGGTTTAAACTTTTTCAGTACTAGTTGCCCTACAACTCTTTAAGGTGGACAACAGACCTAGTTTCCTGCGGGCAGGTTGAAGCCATCAAGTTTTGTTATATGTAACATTTTGTTATCTTTTTTTATTAATATGAAATAGGAATGATCTGCTAAACTTACACAAAAAAATATTCTAAACATCGAGATATAAGAGCATGGAGACATTAACATCAAATAGAGCTATAAATTTAAGCACCGAGACATTAACATCAAAGAGCGTGCTTGAGCCAGAGGCAATCTGGTATTGGTGACCTCCAAGGAAGTTACCGGGTGCAAGCCCCGGAAGTGATGATTGACGTTATGTGATTCATTTCACTAATTTCAATCCCACATTTTCACACATGTGAGCATCACCCGATGCAATGAGTGCTAAGTGGACTATTCAAAAATCATGAAAAATTAGTCAGTTATGACTAGCTCTTATGAACATACCTCTAATGTGTCTAACTTAATTAATGCACCGCGAAAACCCCTTAATACTTGAAAAAACTTTGAATCTTTAAAAAATCAAGATTCGATGCAGACTATTCAAAAATCATGAGAAATTAGTATGTTATGACTACCTCTCATGGAAATGAGTTAAAGACTTACTTAATGCACTTGAATCAATCCCAAAAAATAATATCTAATAAAATGCAAAAAAATGATATCTAGTGAAAACACTTTAAACCCTTTAATACTTTCAATCTTTAAAAAAATCAAGATCTGATGCAAGTGCTAAGTGGAATATTCAAAAATAATGAGAAATTAGTAAGTTATGATTACCTCTCATGGAAATAGGTTATAAATAAATGACTTACTTAACGCACTTGAATCAATCCCAAAAAATGATATCTAATATAATGTACCCAAAAACCCTTTAAATCTTTTAATTCTTTCTATAAATCTTTAATATTTAAAAAAAATAATATCTAATATAATACACTTTGAAAACCCTTTAAACCCTTAATACCAAAACCATTTAATACTTCTTGTGAATCCTTAATCTTGGATTAAAAATCAAGGTCGAGAGATCTATCTCGATTGTTTTTTTGTTCTCGATTGTCTATTTGTAAAAAATGAAGATCAAGAGATCTATCTCGATTGTCTATTTGTTTTTGAATGGCCTGTTCGATTGTTTTGAATGACCTTCGATTGTTTTTTAATGGCCTGTTACGCCTTAAAGAGATCCCCGACATTTAGTAAATTGTTTTTATTAGACTAAAAATCTTTGTTTTTATTAGAATAAAAATCTTTTGATCATTGGGAAAAAATTATTTTATCATAATTAAAGAGATATTTGTATGCCAAATGAGACTTTATTTAGATTAAAAATCTCTTGATCATTGATTAAAAAATATTTTTATCATAATCAAAAAATATTTGTATGCCAAATAAGACTTTAATAATTTCAAAAAAAATTAATGGATTTCTAAATCATTTTTTAATCGATTTTTCATTAATTCAGTCTATTGGAAGTTTTAATCTTCTTTTTTTTCAGAAAGAAAAAAACGCTGAATATATTGATAATATATACAGTACATATTCAAATAATCTCAGTTGTGGAGAAAACACAGCGAGAAATCCACCATCATTGCCCCATAAAAGTCAGCTCATAACTTGAGCAGAACAAATGAGTGGGCATCCACATGAACAGGTCAAGATCCGACCCGGATACAAATAAAATCATGTATGATAATCAGGAGATAATATGGATAAGTTCAAAAACAATTCCAGAAACCTGATACGATTTCAAAAGGGAAACTAACTCAAGAAGCATCAGAAATTGATTATAAGAGGAAAAGAAGAACGCTCCTGAGTCAGCGATTTAGGAATGAAAAATAAGATGATGCAAGCCCGATCATAAAAAGGATCAATCATAATAATAGATCAGCTGTAACAAATCAGATGGGCTGTCATTTTAAAATAAGTCACACTCGCTTGTAATGGTCACGCTCGCTTGCCATATTGTGCCCGCTCGCTTGCCGTTGCCCGTTCGCTTGAGAAAAGATTATATAGATATCAAAAGGTGCCAGCTATGATAATGGATTTATGCAAAAAACGGCCGAGGAAATGGAGACAGTGGAACGCTGGCCCAAGTGTTGAACATGCTCGCTTGATGTAGATTGATCCATATCCATATTGAAAAAAAACAAGGCGTGAACCTTCACCTGTGATAAAAAATATGCAAAGTACCTTGACATAAAGGCAGGACTGAAATCTGATATGATACTTGTAGGATCTGTTGATCCAAAATAACAAGTAAACATCCGTACAAAAAGATAACAAGAAACAGATAAAGAGAAATCAAGGAAGGGGGATGTCCTTCACGCCTGTCTGTAGACCATTTTGGAAATGAGCAACCCTAAAAAAACCAAACTCCTCCAGCAGACCCTTCTTGGAAAGACGGTCAGCTCTAGTATTGTTCTCACGATAAATATGATGGATAGGAGGGCAATCCATCTGCTTCCAAAGCGCCCTGGTCCTGTCGATCCACCCTTGAAGATGCGGAGAATCCATGTGAGTCTCATTGGAGATCCATCCAATCACCAATTTAGAATCCCCATAGATGCCAACAACTTGAATCTGGAGGTCAAAAGCAATGAATAAACCACCCCACAACGCCATGATTTCAGCTTTATTATTAGTACCTGGGCCACCATTCCAATGGATATGAAAACGGTCATGTTCAGAAATCTTAATCCATGCCCCACAACCAGTTGTGTCATTTGCAGCAGCTCCGTCAAAGAAAACAGCAGGAATGGATATGTCATGTGGTCTTATACGACGAGAACCATCAATGACATCAGGCATATTTGAAGGGGCAGCGTCCATCCATGATTTAATGGCAAAATAGATTTTATGAGTCTGAATGGGGACCTGGTCAAAAATCCGCCTGTTTCTTGCCAGCCATATCTCCCAAATGAAGTAGAATGGCAGCGATCGGAAAGGGCTGTGCAACTTGTCCCATACAATAGCTGTGGACATGAAGTCCACAGGCCGCCATGACGGGTCCGGAAAGAAGAAACTGAATAAATTCCAAATGTGAATAACAGAGGGACATGTAAAGAAAATGTGAGAAATTGATTCTTCTGCTGCTGAACAGTAAACACACCACCCAGGACCATGATGACCCCTCCTTCTTAAATTGTCCCACGTGAGCACACGACCTTTCCAAGAAAGCCATCCGAAAATTGTAATTTTAATTGGAATTTTCCTCTTCCAAAAGACTCGGAAAGTGCTTGGATCCTGCAAAACGTGAACAGAAGCAATAAAAATCTGATAAACATCTTTCACAATAAGGGAGCAATTTCTCATCGGACCATCCCAAACTAATTTATCACCCCCTGTTGCATAGCATAATCCCGCCCGGCGAAGTGAGTCCCTAAAGCAATTCCAATCGTCGACCACATCTCCATCCAAACCAAGTTGATCCGCCGATTTGAAGATTGGTGCTGAATGAGACCAACAGAGAATAATCTGAGAGTAGAATAATATTCCACGGATAGCAAGAGCATGAATAAGGTTCTGAGATGGACCACAATCGGGCGCCAACTGAAGGAGAGTGACCGCGCCGATGGGGATGTGACTACCATCCCGGAAATTCCACCTAAGACGAGGAGCAATAAGGGGAATTATCTTCCTGAAACTGCGCCATATACATGAAATGAAACGAGGAAAAGAAAGAGAATTGCAGCTGATCATTAGTAAAGCGTTATCCTGTATATACTTGGCTTTAATGATATCATTCCACAAGCCCGGGCATGTAATGGCTCTCCAAAAAGATTTAGATAACAGAGCGCAATTAAAAACCCGTGAGTCAAGTTCTCCTGTATATGCATCGAGATATTAAAACCAATAGATTTTTAAGCATCGATACATCAACATCGAAGAGACTTTGAATCTTTAAAAAAAAATCAAAATCCACATATCTTGATGGTTTTTGAATAGTCTGTTGGGCCCTACATAGATCACCAACGTCCAACATCGAAGAGACTTTGAATTTTTTAAAACAAAATCAAAATCCACATATCTCGATGGTTTTTGAATGCTCTGGTGGGCCTTACATAGATCACCAACATTTAGTAAATGAAATTCATTAGACTAAACATAACCATAATATATAATATATAAAAAAAATTCAATAAAAACAAATATTTTTTTTTATATAAATTGTTTTCATTACAGTGAACATAACCATCATATATAAATTGTTTGTTTTAAATTCATCATATATAAATTGTTTGTTTGTTTTTGAATAATTACAAATAGCATATCTTTTATTAAATTGTCTCTGGCGGGCCTTACATAGATCACCAACATTTAGTAAATGAAATTCATTAGACTAAGCATAACCATAATATATAAATTGATTTTTCTTTAAAAAAAAAGCATTTTTTTTTATAAATTGTTTTCATTACACTAAACATAACCATCATATATAAATATTTTGTTTTAGAATATTAATTACAAATAGAAACTCTTTTATAAATTGTTTTTTTAAATTCATCATAAACAATTTGTTTCAAATAATAGCGACTCTTTTATAAATTGTTTGTTTTAAATTCATCATTTACAAATTGTTGGTTTTTGAATAATTACAAATAGCATGTATTTTATAAAATTATTTTTAGTAATATAAATTATAAATTGTTTTAATAATACAAATTAACATATTTTACCCAACTATAATATGTAGAAAATGCACTATATTAAACAAACCACTATAAAATACAATTCATTAAAACAAATCACTATATACATATCTCATTTACTATATATATATATATCCATGATATATAATTGGTATATTAGACATATGTAACATCCCTAAAATCAGGTAACTAGACGTGGGATTAATAAACAAATATTATTAATTTAATATATATATATATATATATATATATATATATATATAATTTGTATATTAGACATATGTAACATCCCTAATGCCACGTAACTAGACATGGGATTAATAAACAAATATTATTAATTTAATGGAGTTGGTTTTCATAAGGTAGTTATGGTTTGGTAAGGTGAAACTACCGAATAGTAACCTTATTCCTTTTACATAAATGCGATAATGAGAGAGGACAGGGTGACTGTCTTTCGATATTACAACCGAGAGCATTTTGGAAAGTGCATAAGGTTTAAAGGAGTTGTTACATGCGATTCCTAATCTCTCAACTTTTAAATATCCTCTGCATGAACAAAATTAAAAGAATATTACAGCATCTTGAAAGTACGAAAGTTCAAAGTAGCCATTGGATGTTGTGTTTAACCTCTCAGCTTTTAAATAACTTTGGTTGTGCTCAAAAGGAAAGCGGAATACAATAGAAAGGGAAGGAGAGAGTAATAATGTCATTAATGGAAGAAGAAGCAGAAGCAATTGATATGAACTAGGCAGTTGAGGCCTACATTTTTGGCAATTAAGGGAATTTATCCTCTTCCTTTAGGAAAGGCTGTGATGAAGGCCTACATTTTTGGTAATTAAGGGAATTTATCCCCTTCCTTTAGGAAAGGTTGTGATGAAGTTGAGGGATATTCGAAAAATTCCATTCATTTTATTTTATGACAGTTCACTGCCAAGATAAGTAATCCTTGCTAATTTTTATTATATAATCTTTTTCGTGAGTTGAAAGATATACATAAAAAATATATCATATAGCTTTCATGGGAAATATTATGAGAAAATAGTAAAGAATAATAATTATTTTTCTCATATTTCTTGGGATGGGTTACATATACCAAAGAAAAGGGTATTTCATTATTTTATTGAGATGTGACTGAAACAAATTCATTTTTGACTATTTGCCTGTCTTATTTTCCAATTTATTCCAATATTAAGATGAAATAAATATATGAGAAAATATTTCACGGGAAGATATAATAAGTTGGTATTTTCCTTCTTAAGGTGAAAATGTGTAATTCTGGTTAAAGATAATATCTCATGGAATTACCTTCTAAAAATTATAAGCATAATTAACATAAGTCATAGGATTTTCTTTGGAAAGAATATCTTTATCTTGTGAGTGAAAAATAATTCCATTGTGTTAATTCCTTTCCAAGAGTATGCAAAAGTTACATGTTCTCGTGGGTAAAAGAGCAAGTTATTATTGTTTTGTATATTGGGTATTTTATTTAATTTCATGGTTTACTATATAAAAGGTTAACTTTTTTATTATTTTAAAAAGGTCTTCCTAGTTCTTATGCACAAAATAAGGGTTAATTATGGTACCTTCTTGAAAAGGGTAACCTCTTGAAAAGATTGCATGGCTATTTCTTGACTTAGGTGTATAAAATGTTAAGTTAATCTTGTTATGGTTTCCTAGTTTTGTGGATAAAATATGGTTATCTATGATAATTTCTTGAAAGGGAAGCATGAGAAACTAAATAAAGAAACTAATTTATATTAAATTTCTTTTGAGAAATAATTATGTATATGTTTACATGAAAAAAGTAGTTAATGATGTGTAATTCCAAGATGGGAATTTGTGTTACATACATGAAAGAAGAGCTATTGTGATAAGCTCTTGCATGCATAAAGAATAGTCATTGTGTTAGAGAGTTATGTTCTTTGCATGGATAAAAGATCTAATTTAGCTATATTTAATTCGAAAAATTATATGTGCTTACTTTATTTAGTTTCTTTTGGAATAAGATCATGTATATGCATGAAATATTTGTATTATCTTTCATTGGAAACAATATACATTTGTATGTGGGAAAATGTTAGCATGTTTAGTTAGCCTACATTGGGAAATATTATTTGGAAAAGAAGATGGATTACATACATAAAACCCATATTAATGTGTTGGTTTCCTTAGAATATATATGGGGTAATGTTTGTATAATATTTGGAAAAGAATACATGTATTTGTATGCTTTACTGTAAACATGTGTTTCGATACTCTGTTGTGCTAAGCATTCCTTTGGGACAACTTTTGGAAACTATATACATTGATATGCATAGGAACAACATTTTTTGTGTTAGTTTTCTTTACATGCACCAAGTAATAGCTTAAAGGTTAGTTATATGCATTAAAATTATCTAAATCGCCTGCACGAAGATCGTAACTGATGTATCAGTTTCTTCTAAATAAATTCTTGGCATATGTAGCTATTGTCTTGCAGGAATGTGTGCTTATGTGAGGGAAATATTAGCAAATGTAAATGCTTATAACTAGCACATGTGAAATGTTGTTAAAGGAAGCATGTCTTATTTGCATGTCATGAATGTACATGAGTAGGTGGAGAAACATCACTAGTATGGATTTATGAATGGGTTGTTTAATACTATATGAATCTTGACATCAATGTATGTTGAAGACAACATTAGTAGGAAATTTTGTTAACTTGTACAAATAAAATATTATGCTTTTAGTGGTGGTAGGTAAATAATTAATGGTTCATGCAAATGAGAGCGAGCTGTAGGATGGTCCAATCCAATGTACGATGGCCCATTGTAGGTACATTGATGTCGCCAAGATATGAGGATATGAAGATAAGTAGGTAATTTCTATCATAGTTATTGTAATGGCTTTAAGCTAGATATTTGTATATTTCCTTGTAAATACTTATAACAATGGTTAAGGGATGTTCTCCCTTATAAGCCATTGAGTGAGGGGTGAACACCCTCATGAGCGTTTAATAATAAAATTAAATGTTTGCTGGTTTTCACCCTACAGGGTTTTGAGGGTATATTTGTGTTCAATGATGTGATTGATTATTGTGTCAAATTGATGATATTGATTCATTTCTTGTTGTGATGTTCATAATGTCAAGTATATGATGACTACATGAGTAATGAATTAATGCAAGGTTACATCATAAAGTTTTATGTTAATGTACAACAATAGAGGTTGTTAATGGTTAATCAACTTACTATTATTATACTAAGGTTACACTATGAACAGGTGAACATTTTATCTAATGATGAGTAAGGAATATTTAATAGTGATTTGGATAGTTACCCATGGGTAACTTGTATAAAAGAAAAAATTAACTCTTTGCATTTCCATGTGAAGTTATTGGTGTATGTTACAACTGGTATCAGAGCTAAAGGTTGCAGCACTGGAGCCTTTGGGATATGTTAAGTGAAAATAAATTGAGGTATGCTATCAATGGACATCATTTAAGGTATGATCCTAGAAATCTACATATTGATTGCTATATGATTCTAGAAATCTACGTATTCATTGATATATGCAGTAGTCTACCATTGACATGAGATGTATACTCATGTTTATAGCTACATTGAAGAGTAATAAGTAATAAATGTTGCTTCAAAAAAAATTTCATAACATTGGAATCCTGTTGAGGATAAAAGACAATAAAACCTTTTTTTTGTACTTATAAACAACTTGAGTACTCACTAGTGAAAGTGAGAATTGACTATTAACATTTGGGTATATGACATATTACTCATACATTTAATGAACATAATTAAAGCTATCATGCACTACTTGAAAAAGATTAATGTGTATAGTGATGGTGTGTGAAACTAATGCATGAATGTAAAAGATGGGGAAAATCCTTGAAGAGGATGATAGAATGTTTTAAAATGAATTATAATGAATCCTTTCATATGTTAAAAATACACAATGGGTCAAGTAGTGAGACTTTACTATAATGACTAGTTGTTGAATGACTATTTTTTGAATGAGTTGTCGCATGGATGCATTAATATTATTAGTGGCATTGATTAGTTACTGTTGTATGACTAACTAATAAAACCTATATGCATGAATTGGTTTTGATTCAATATTATTATAAGTTGTAAACAAGTAGTTACTTCATGTGTCAGACTGTTGGTAACAGTACACTATTGGAATTGGAAATGTTAGACTGTTACCCATGGGACTTTTACCCTAACCGTTATTGATATATACACATTAATGAATATTTGTATATAATTGTATGCATGAAACTAAAATTAATTTGAAAGTGATTTTTTTTTTAACAATCCATATTTATGATTAGTGTCGTTGATGAGATTAGGCATGGTTAGCTTAATGGTAATAAGAAAAAACCTGTGAAAGTAAAATATTTCAGTGAAAATTGCAACAGTAATTGATAAAATATCATGTTATAATGTGCGTGATTTTGTTATTCAGGAAATAATAATGTATAAAAAATGGTATCATGTTATAATATGCATGATTGTGTTATTTGGGAAATAATAATATATAACACATGTATGTTATTCATATTTCCTGTTAATCTAGATATCATTGGACCCATGTGGAGGGCCAAGTATGATGTATGATGTACATAAAGTTTATTTTTATTTATGTGTAATGTGCATATAGTTCATTATGTAATTTAATATGGGAAAGAATGCTAAAAGAGAAATTTAACATGCCATATAGTTGTGAACAATTGTGACAGGCTAGAAGGCCTTGGGTTGATGGTGGTTGCTTGCCCAGAGGGGCTGATGGCGCTTGCCTGCCCGGATTTCCTCTCCCTAGAGATATATTATCTCCGTAAGGGAAAAGAGTTGGCCAATATGGTGAAGAATAAAAACTTGAGGCAATTCTATTGATTTTGGGGCCTGTTGGAAGTGGCACAAAATTCCTCATAGACAGGACGTTGTCAGAGGAATAGGCATGATGTTGCAAAGAGGAATCCTATACTGGACCTGGAGTGGTCATTGGAATTCTCGAGCTGGATTCCCAGTGGAATTCCATACTGGACCTAGAATGATTTTTTGTAAAATAACTGTCTGGATGTGAAATGACTTGATTTGGTTGTGAAAACCAACTCCCATGAGTTGGGAGGAGCATTTTGCTTACCATTGTGGTTTTCATAGCGGAACATATTAAGTAATCAATTATGTGTTATGTTAAAATGAATTTTTATATGGTTATGTAGATATCTTATGTATATATTGAGAGGAAAGGATCCTAGCTCTTGAAAAAGAATTATTGAATGTATAAGTTCCTTTATTTTATTACTATTTTTTTTTTTTGAATGTCTTAGGAGGGGCTAGGACAACATGCACATGGTGCATTGATTGACCATTTGTACGATTAGAGAGCTAGGTTCTCTCTTAGTGATTTTTGAAGTACTGTGTGGATGTCTTTAGTGGGAGCTAAGACAATGTGCACGTGGTGTAGTGATTTATAATTTTTATGATTTATCATGAATAGAGGGTTGGTGTTCTCTGAAGACTAGGAAGAGTTTTGTGACTAAAATATCACTTGAAATTGCATGAATGAATGATAGTTTAAAATATTTCATTTGATTGGAAATGGTGTGACTAATGTGAATGAATTTGTTATTCATGCATTACAGGCTACTTTCCATGGAGTGTTGATGGGTTGTTCAACCATTCTTAGAGAGCTTGTGTAAGAGTCATCATTACTTCTAATAGTAATTGGTAAGTAATGGTAAGTTTGTATAGAGATTTTTATATATTTTTTATGAAATTGAATAATGGATAACTGGTTAAAAATGGAAAGGGAACATTTTTTGAGCAATACATGCTTATGACTATTGATAAAAACATTATTGTTTCAATTAATGGCATTTCAGGAAAAGAAGGTGTTTCATTATGAATGGGAAGGATCCCCTTTGGGTTGGTTATATTATTATATCATGAGTATAAGTTTAAGTTTCAATGAGAGAAGCACACCGAGGATGGTGTTCTCATAAGGGGGGAGTAAATTAAAAATTGAGAGAGCAGAGATACACACACAAATAATAATTTCTATATTCAATCACACTAATACATTACAATATTTATAGTGCTGCTGAGATCCAACTAATTCCATTCTTGGAGGGAGTAGTTGAGAGAATCTCTCAACATCCTCCAACACACCAAACCAATCCCTAAACTATAGTATGCATCATAAATGAGGCATTATCTCAACACCCCCCCTTAATGCCTACATTACAGAAATGGAAAACACACTAAATTAATACAAACAATTATCTGCCCTGGTCTTCATTAACATTTGTACCCACTCTGAGATCTCACAGAAAACGCTCTTTTTCTCCACCATTTTCGAGCTACCATTCAACCCATTTAAGATACATTTGTTTCTGACCAGCAATAATGAACTTTGTAAGATCAACAGTATTGACAACTCGGCTCGTCGGGGCTTCCGCGATAGAGCTGACAAGTGATGAACCATCCTATGGACCAATCACCATCTGTCGGATATTTCGCTTTCGGCTATCCATCAGTGGCTAGGAAAATGGTCTGAATATTGAATGTGTTCAAGAGCTAATCTAACAACTTGACCTGCTTCACACAAATGGATCTCACACTGTAACCTGTAACTCATGCTCCTTGGCCCGTAGCACAACAAGATCAACATATAACAAATTCACACAATCAAATTAGCCAATTGTTCTCTCGTCCCTGTAGAACGTCAAGAATGACTAATTTAAATTATGCTAAATTTGTCATAATTGGTTCTACACTACACAAATTTCACAACAAAAAAATCATAATTCTACAAATTAACAAGCTACACACTCCACCAACACAATTCTTCTTCGCCTATAAACCGGCTCTGGACGAACTTGGGGCAATTCAATTTAGATGTAATTCCCTTTAACCCAAAAATAAATGGAAGGTATCCCAAAAATAAATGGAAGGTATGTATCAGCTCCAATGCACATAATCTCCCGGAGGAAGCACCATTGAAACTGTGTCACTGGCCTCAGCAACTTGCCAGTTGTTGGAAGAGTTCACATAATCGGCCATTTTCCTCAGATATGGTTCTGAGATCAGCCGGCGTTCAAGGCCTTACCTCTAGACTTGATGCCTTTAAATATGCCGAGACGCCCCTGCTCCTGATGGGGTAAAATACGCACCGTTGAGCATCATCTGCCCTCTGCAGCGCACACCAACCTGGAAAATCTATAGACATTGCTCGCCATTTTGCTTCAATTCAGCAGCCATTTCGCAGATCTTTAGCAGGGATTGAGACTGTTGCATAATAATGGATTTTCTCAAACAGACACCACAATCATGCCCCGCAACACTTCTCAAGCACATTTCCAATGCATAGATCGTGACAGAAGAATTCGCAATTGATGATCCTGAAGCAAACCTTTTCTCGTTAAAGGGAGCCTTGCCCGCCAGAGACTCCACGAGATTCCCCAAAGTTTTATTGAAATCATGAATATCACTGTTGCTTTTCACATTCTCGAGAGCTGAGGCAAAACTGTATTTCTCATAACGAATGAAGCAGAATTCCAACTGAATTCGAGCGCCGATGGCGTTGGGGTAGTCTTCGTAAGCCATCTTTGAAGCTTCAGAATAATACTTTTGGCAGTCTTTCTCAGACACGTCACCCCTGCATTGCAGAAGGCTGTTGACTTCGCCATTTGAATTCATGAGCTGCCACACTTCACATACAAACAGAAATAAATAAATAAAACAGACATTCACTTTCACACCTATGTACAGACCAACAATTATGCAGACTCTCACATCTTTCTGGGCACTCCCGTCAGGGATTAAGCCCAGCCAAGCTTTGATACCAAATTAAAAATTGAGAGAGCAGAGATACACACATAAATAATAATTTCTATATTCAATCACACTAATACATTACAATATTTATAGTGCTGCTGAGATCCAACTAATTCCATTCTTGGAGGGAGTAGTTGAGAGAATCTCTCAACATCCTCCAACACACCAAACCAATCCCTAAACTGTAGTATGCATCATAAATGAGGCATTATCTCAACAGAGTATGTAACATCCCTAAAACCACGTAACTAGACGTGGGATCAATAAAAAAAATATTATTAACTTAATGGAGTTGGTTTTCATAAGGTAGTTAGGGTTCGGTAAGTTGAAACTACCGAATAGTAACCTTATTCTTTTTACATAAATGCGATAATGAGAGAGGACATGGTGACTGCCTTTTGATATTACAACCGGGAGAATTTTGGAAAGTGCATAAGGTTTAAAGGAGATGTTACATGAGATTCCTAATCTCTCAGCTTTTAAATGTCCTCTGCATGCACAAAATTAAAAGAATATTATAGCATATTGAAAGTTTGAAAGTTCAAAGGAGCCATTGGATGTCCTGTTTAACCTCTCAGTTTTTAAAGAACTCTGGTCATGTCCAAAAGGAAAGTGGAATACAACAGAAAGGGAAGGAGAGAGTAATAATTTCATTAATGGAAGAAGAAGCAGAAGCAATCGATACAAGCCAGATGGTTGAGGCCTACATTTTTGGCGATTAAGGGCATTTATCCCCTTCCTTTAGGAAAGGTTGTGATTAAGTTGAGGGACATTTGAAAAATGGCATTCATTTTCTTTTATAAGAGTCGACTGCCAAGATAAGTAATCCTTGCTAATTTTTATTATATAATATTTTTTGTGATTTGAAAGATATAAATAAAAAATATATCATATAGCTTTTCTAGTAAAAGATTATGAGAAAATAGTAAAGAATAATAATTGTTTTTCTTATATTTCTTGGGATGGGTTACATATACCAAAGAAAAGGGTATTTCATGATTTTATTTGGATGTGACTGAAATAAATTCACTATTGACTATTTACCTCACTTATTTTCCAATTTATTCTCATATCAAGATGAAATAAATATATGAGAAAATATTTCATGGGAAGATATAATAAGTTGGGATTTTCCTTCTTAAAGTGAAAATGTGTAATTGTGGTTAAAGATAATATCTTATGGAATTACCTTCTAAAAACTATACGCATAATTAACATAAGTCATAGGATTTTCTTTGGAAAGAATATCTTTATCTTGTGAGTGAAAGATAAGTCCATTGTATTAATTCCCTTGCAAGAGTTTGCAAAAGTTACATGTTCTCGTGGGAAGAGCAAGTTATTATTGTGTTGTATATTGGGTATTTTGATTTAATTTCATTGTTTACTATATAAAAGGTTAACTTTGTTATTATTTTAAAAAGGTCTACCTAGTTCTTATGCACAAAATAAGGGTTAATTATGGTATTTTCTTGAAAAGGGTAATCTCTTGAAAAGATTGCATGGCTAGATATTGACTTAGGTGTATAAAAGGTTAAGTTAACCTTGTTATGGTTTCCTAGTTTTGTGCATAAAATATGGTTATCAATGATAATTTCTTGAAAGGGAAGCATGAGAAAATACATAAAGAAACTAAATTATATTAACTTTCTTTTGAGAAATAATTATGTATATGTTTACATGAAAAGAATAGTTGATGTGTAATTCCAAGAAGGGAATTTGTGTTACATACATTAAAGAAGAGCTATTGTGATAAGCTCTTGCATGCATAAAGAATAGTCATTCTATTAGAGAGTTATGTTCTTTGCATGGATAGAAAACCCAATTGAGCTATATTTAATTCAAAAATTATATTTGCTTACTTTATTTAGTTTCTTTTGGAATAAGATCATGTATATGCATGAAATATTTGTATTATGTTTCATTGGAAACAATATACATTTGTATGTGGGAAAATGTTAGCATGTTTAATTAGTCTAAATTGGGAAATATTCTTTTGAAAAGAAAATGGATTACATACATAAAACCCATGTTAATGTGTTGGTTTACTTGGAATATATATGTGCTAATGTTTGTATAATATTTGGAAAGAATACATGTAGTTGTATGATTTACTGTAAACATGTGTTTCGATACTCTATTGTGCTATGTAAACATGTGTTTCGATACTCTGTTGTACTAAGAATTCCTTTGGGAAGACTCTTTTGGAAACTATATACATTGGCATGGAACAACATTTGTTGTGTTAGTTTTCTTTACATGCACCAAGTAATAGCTTAAGGGTTAGTTATTTGCATTAAACTTATGTAAATCGCATGCATGAAGATCGTAACTATTGTATCAATTTATTCTAAATAAATGCTTGGCATATGTAGCTATTGTCTTGCTGGAATGTGTGCTTATGCGAGGGAAATATTAGTAATGTGAATTCTTATAACTAGCACATGTGCAATGTTGTTAGAGGAAGCATGTCTTATTTGCATGTCATGAATGCACATGAGTAGATGGAGAAGCATCACTAGTATAGATGTATGAATGGGTTGCTAACATTGAGAAGAATCACTACTAAATCAATCTTGACATCAATGTACGTTGAAGACAACATTAGTAGGAAATGTTGTTAACTTGTACAAAAAAAAATAGTATGCTTAATATGGTGGCAGGTAAATGATTAATGGTTCATGCAGATGAGTGCGAGCTACAGTATGGTCATGGTTCATGCAGATGAGTGCGAGTTGCAGGATGGTCCAATGTACAACAGCCCATTGTAGGAACATCCATGCCACCAAGATATGAAGATATGAAGCTTAGTGGGTAAATTATATCATAGTTATTTTAATGGCTTTAAGCTAGATATTTGTATATTTCCTTGTAAATATTTATAACAATGGTTAAGGGATGGTCTCCCTTATAAGTCATTGAGTGAGGGGTGAACACCCTTACGAGTGTTTAATAATAAAATTAAACATTTGTTTGTTTTCACCCTACGAAATTTCGAGGGTATATTTGAGTTCAATGATGTGATTGATTATTGTGTCAAATTTATGATGTTGATTCCTTTCTTGTTGTGATGTTTATAATGTCAAGTATGTGATGACTAGATTATTGTGTCAAAGTGATGATGTTTATTCATTTATTGTTGTGATGTTTATAATGTCAAGTACGTGATGACTACATGAATAATGAATGAATGCAAGGTTACATCATAAATTTTTATGTTAATGTACTATCATACAGGTTGTTAATGGTTAAGAAACTTACTATTCTTATAATAAGGTTACACTATAAACTGGTGAACATTCTATCTAATGATGAATAAAGAATAACTAGTAAACATTTTATCTAATAATAAATAAGAAATATTTAATAGCAATTTAGATAGTTACTCGTGGGTAGCTTGTATAAAAAAAATTTAACTTTAAATTTTTAATCTTTAATTACCATGTAAAGTTATCACTTTATGTTACAGCATATGGCAATTACCTTGATATATAATTTATATATTATATAAATTATATGTACATTGTTTTTTAATGATAAAATATCATATTTTTATAAATGGTTTTTTAATCATAATAATAATCAGTTGTATATAATTTGTATATTAGACATATCTCAATTACCATGATATATAATTTATATCTTATATAAATTATATGTACATTGTTTTTTAATGATAAAAAATCATATTTTTATAAATGGTTTTTTAATGATCATAATAATAATCATTTGTATATAATTTGTATATTAGACCTATCTCAAATACCATGAGATACAATTTATATCTTATATAAATTATATGTACATTGTTTTTTAATGATAAAAAATCATATTTTTGGTTTTTTAACGATCATACAAAAAAATCATATTTTTATAAATGGTTTTTTAATGATCATAAAAAAATATGGTTTTTTAATGATCATAAAAAAATCATATATTATATGTACATTGTTTTTTAATGTTAAAAAATCATATTTTTGGTTTTTTTTAATGATTATAAAAAAAATCATATTTTTATAAACGGTTTTTTAATGATAAAAAATCATATTTTTGGTTTTTTAATGATCATAAAAAATATATATATATTTTTATAAATGGTTTTTTAATGATCATAAAAAAATGATATAAATTATATGTACATTGTTTTTTTAATGATAAAAAATCATATTTTTGGTTTTTTAATGATCATAAAAAAAATTCATATTTTTATAAATGGTTTGTTTTTGTTTTTTTTCTTTTTTTTAAATAAAAACGCAGCATATTTTTTCAATATTCCAAACTTGCCAACAAGAATCAGAGAATGCACTGAGTTAAAACAAACCTCAACTATTATCATATATAAATTGTTTATGAATAATATCAAATACCATATTTTTTATAAATTATTTTTGAGTAAAAACTGAATAGCGTATTTTTTTCAATATTCCAGCATCCCAACTAGAATCTGCAGAGAATGCACTGCGCTAAAACAAACAACAAACCAACAACGAGAACCTGCAGAGAATGCAATGCATTAAAGCAAACCAGCATAGGCAAATCTCAATTATAGACAACTCATGAACTAATAAGAACCAACGACAATGAATTCCCTGGAAAATGTTAAAGCCGATTCACAGAGATGAAAAAGAAAGAGCAAAATCCACACCTCTAAGCAACAAATTCACTGCAAACTTCACTTCACATACTTACACCACTTCAAACATAACTCTAACCCTAACCCTAAACGATGTGCACTACTCCCTACATAACCCTAACCCTAAACGTATCTACTCAGTAGTAGTTTCAGTAGTAGTTTCGGCGGGATGTGATCCCCCACCAGCACCGCCAGTAGTCCCAACATTACCGCATGCAGTTGGATCGGTGCAGATGTCAGGATTACTCACTGCAATGCCCCCATGGGCCCCATAGTCCATCCCACCGGTGGTTCCATAAAACGCCTGGTTTCCATAACCCGCACTAGGGTTCATCTGCTCATACTCGGGCGCCCCATAACCCGTATTAGGGTTCATATGGCAATAACCGGGCACCCCATAACCCGGGGTAGGGTTCATCTGGTCATACCCGGGCGCCACATAACCCGCATTAGGGTTCATCTGGTCATACCCTGGCACGGCAGCAGCAACATTATAATACGGATCAAACCCTAGCTGCATGGTGGTGGTGGTGGAATATTCGGTCACCTGCTCCGTGACTTCTCCCCCAGGGGTCACGTAGACCTCTCGTGTCGTGTACACTGCGCTCACAGGCCCCAAGTCTTGCGCTTCACCCATATTGCCGAGCTGACCCTGACCCTGACCCTGACCCGTCTGTAAGGGCAGGGACATGGAGGAATTGTAAGCCTGCGTGTCTCCTAGGGTTTCAGGAGACATGGCAACCTCCACGTCATAAGCCTGCGCGTCTCCTACGGTTTCAGGAGACATGGAAACCTCCACCTCCGTGGCCGCCATGGGAGATTCCTGCGCTGAGACTTCAGTCTCCCGCCTCCCTTCCTTATCTTCGCTCCGAGGCCTTTGCAACTGTGCCATTTTTCGCTTTCAACACTGATACACGAGTCTCTGCAAAATGAGAGGACTGTATATATATTAGAGGCAAGAAGCTGTCGCAGAGACACGTATAGAGTCCGATTTCTCTTCGGTGCGAGTATAACGTTTAGGGTTGTGACGCGTCTAGTGATATATGTTGGGAGAAGAGTAGTTTCTGTTACACGTGTCATATGACATAAGTCTGTATCTCAAATCATTGATACTCCCGAAATCTGTGTCATCCATGGTTTTGGCCTCCTACCACGTTACATGCTCCAGGACCCGCTGCAACCTATTCCATATTTTCGTAGGTTGTTCGCTGATTGACAAGATTGATGAAGAAATTTATCTCGAGTATTGTTTAGCATAGCAGAAGTTGGCATCATCTCTCTCATCGCAGTACAACCTTCAACCATTTCTTATCCTCATTATAATACTAATTAAATGATTTTCTTTATTTTTAAAAATTAAAAATTTAGACATATTTACATATAAAGTGTAATTATATAAATTAAATAATTAATAGGTATGAATAGAAGAAAATTAATATATAAGTTAAATATATATAAACATGGAAGAAGCATATTTACTCTTACTTTAGTATGACAATTCATAATATGTAAATGAGTTTTGTGAGAATGTTATAGTTTATCAATACAGCTTGAGTGGCCTAATGGTTAAGAGCATGTGTTTCCTCTTACGAGGTCACAAGTTCAAAATTAGAGGGGGGTAGAGTATGTATGCCTTGCTAGACTTAGCAGTCAAAATCCAGAGGGGGGTAGAGTATGTATGCCTTGCAAGACTTAGCAGTCAAAATCGTTGCACCCACCAAAGGTGGGTCCCTTGTCCCATAAACAAGGGGGTCTCATACACAAATTTCGTGTTTGGCTTGGTCATGACCTTAAAATTGGATAATAATAATAATAATAACCACATGGTGTATGATTGTGTGGAAAACTCCACAATTAAGCGCGCTTGAGCCAGAGGAGTTATGGGATGGGTGACCTCCCAGGAAGCTCTGGTTACGGGTGCAAGCCCTAGAAGCGATGATTGACGCTATGTGTTCATTTCACTAGTTTCAATCCCACTTCTTCACCCTTGTGAGCATCACCCGATGCAATGAGTGCTAATTGGACTATTCAAAAATCATGAGAAATTAGTCAATTACAACTACCTCTGATGTAAATGGTCATAGATAAATGACTTACTTGATCCGGATTTATGCAGGAACGTAATAAAATACAAAAAAAATACATAAACACAAAGATGTAGTGGAAATATTGCTTTATTTGATTAATATCAAATAACATAAATATGCTTAAAGACATAATGGAAATAAAATATCTAGGGCATTGGTAGCTTATCTCTGAGAAGAGAGTGGTGGCTACATGCCTATGAATTGTGTTAAAATGAAGCTCGAAGGCCTATTTATTGTTGAGGAACAATGAAAAACCCTAAACATCCAAAAACCAAACCGTAGGAGATGAAGCACCAAAATTATGGGCCTCGTTTGGGTAAATTGGTGTTTCAACTTCCCGGGACGTAACTTTGGCATACGATCTCCGTTTGACGCGCATCATACCTTCTTAGAAAGATCTATCTGAGGTGTATAACTTTTGGTGTGAGCAACATCGGTCCATAAACCCATGTTGCTCCTGGTTTTCCCAAAAAAATGTCGTTTAGAGCCTCAAAATGGCTCCAGAAGTTCATAACCCGAAAAAATGCTAAAAATAGTAAGTTGTGCCAAAACTGAAAAACTGAAAGAACTAATGGTGTGGGTCCAAATGGAATAGGTGGATGGCCACCAATATCCACATGGCTCGTTAGGGCCTCCCAACGGCTTTGAAAGTTCAGGAACCGATAACCTGTTGAAAATAGTAAGCTGTGCTGAAAGTGAAAAGCTGCAAGAATTGATGGAGCGGGTCCAAATGGAATAGGTGGGTGGCCACCAATATCCACCTAGATCATTCATCCCTCCTTAGGAAGCAATGGTCCCCATTGCGTTGAGATCCTCCATGAGATGAGGCAAATTCTGTTGAATTGGGTATTAGATTTGTCGAAGATGTCATGGACCTGTGGGCGAAGATGTTGGTTTCTTTATCAGCCTCAGACAGTACATGTGTGGATTATGTCTGTGTAGTTGTATGAGGTATGGAAACATCAGGCGGCAGTACGTCGGGGGTCAAATAAATGGAGTGATTGTCCTGACAGTGTAGAGGAACCTCTGTGAGTGTGGAGAAAATGTCCTCGTATTCCTCCATGACTTTTTCCATCTGTTGCAGTCGTGCAGGGGAGCCCTATTTTGAGGTTGTGGCCACAATATTCTTCTTTCCCTGTGAGCAATCTGTAAGGAAAATAAATATCCTGGTTTAGGAAACAATATTATTGCGTTGTTTTAGAGGTGTCAGAGATGACAAGAGGCAATACTACCTATGGTATCATGTACAAGTTATTTCCGAAAGTAATAATAACAGCACGAGGCCTAGACTCATACACAGCATGTCCCCTCGATAAGTATGGTTGGCCCAATAATACATCAACTACATCAAGAGGAGTAACATCACACAATACCTCATCTGTGAATGGCTTGATACTGTACGGAAGGCGGCACTACTGGCAGATGCGAAGATCTCTCCCTGGGTGAAGCCACCCGATTATATATGGTTGCGGGTGTTCTATGGTTGGTAGCCCAAGCCGCTTCATGACCTCTGCTGAAATGAGGTTCTTTTGGATTCCGCTATCAACAAGGAATTGCAGTGGAGAACCCTTCACCCACATCTGCGAATGGAAGAGGCACTCCCCCTCCTTTGGATCCTCGGGATCCTCCCTCTCGATCTTGGTGGTGGCAACAATGGCACTGGGATCCGAATCAATGATATGATTCCCTTTATCATTGCCTATGTCTGGATCTGACTCAGGATCAAAACATGCATCTGATTCGGGTGCCTTTAGTTCGGCCACCAACAATTGTTTGGCCCAACACTCATTTGTGCTGTGAGTGGGGTTGTTATGAAATTCACACCACTTCTCCATGTCCTTCTTTGGATTTTTGTTGTTCTGAGTCGCCCAGATTTGGCCTTGCCCCTTGTTTTGCAGTTCGGGGGCACCTTTCCCTGGCTTTGGATTCGCAGATCCAAAGTCTCACTTCTTCTGATTAAATTGCTTCTCGATCTCGATGGCATAATGATATTTTGCGCTAAGCGATGTAATTTCTAGGAACTCCATTTCATCTTGAATGTGTCTGTGCAGAAAACTGCGGTACTTGAGCACCAAATGTCTCTCTAAATCTTTAATACTCAACTTTGTGCGTAGGATATGGAACAAATTCGTCAGTTCATGCACATATACATCCCTTTGTTTCCGCAACGTTGTCCATTAGATGTACTTGTCCTCATAGCTCCCCACGTGGTAATATTTTTCCTTGATGCCATCTCGGAATGAATTCCAAGTGGGTGCGGCCAAGAATAGAGAGGGTTCCCCCTCATCCTTTTTCTCACAGTACATTTCCCACCAGTCCTTGACATGGGGGGCAACTTTAAGGAGTGCAAAAATAATATTTTCTCGGTCGGAGAAATCATGGACTGAAAAATACCCTTCTAGCAAATTCAACCATCTATCGAGGACATCTGCATCTATCTGGCCTTCAAATATAGGAATGTCAAAGTTTACCTGTATCTTGAAGGGAGTGGTGCTTCCAGAGTGGCTATTGGATGTAGATGCGCCGTAGGTGGGTAGTTGTTGAAGGATCTGGGCAAATTTATCCATCGTCGCATTCCTTTGTTTCTTGAGGGCCACCTCGAACAATATTTTGATAGGATCTCCTGCTCCCTCGTCTTTCTTTTCTTCCATAATGGGAGGTCATCGAGGTTTGCAAGGCTGATCTTGCAAGGGTTCAACTAGATCGAGTCTAACTCCTTATAACCTGACCACGTTGGGGACATGTAAAGAAAAACAGAGAAAGAGCAGACTGCTCTGATACCACTCATCCAGATTTATGCAAGAACGCAATAAAATACAGAAATATATATAAACACAAAGATGTAGCGGAAATAATTATCCATTTCATTAATATCAAATAACATAAATATGCTTACAAACATAATGGAAATAAAATAGCTAGGGCGTTGGTAGCTTATCTCTGAGAAGAGATGTGGTGGCTACATGCCTCTAAACTGTGTTACAATGAGGCTCGAAGGCCTATTTATTGTTAATAAACAATGCAAAACCCTAAACATCCAAAAACCTAACCGTAGGAGATGAAGCGCCAAAACTATGGGTCCCGTTTGGGTGAATTAGTGTTTCAACTTCTCGGGGACGAACTTTGGCATACGATCTTCGTTTGACGCGCATCATACCTTGTTAGAAATATCTATCCAAGGAGTATAACTTTTCGTGTGAACAACATCAGTCCATGGAACCATGTTGCTCCCGGTTTTCCCAAAAAATGTCGTTTAGGGCCTCAAAACAGCTCTAGAAGTTCAAGACCCAAAAAACTGCTAAAAATAGTAAGTTGTGCCTAAACTGAAAAACTGAAAAAATTGATGGTGCGGGTCCAAATGGAATAGGTGGTTGGCCACCAATATCCATAGGGCCTCCCAACGGCTCCGAAAGTTTAGGAACCGACAACCTGCTAAAAATAGTAAGTTGTGCTGAAAGTGAAAAGCTGCAAGAATTGATGGTGCGGGTCCAAATGGAATAGGTGGGGGGCCACCGATATCCACCTGGATAATTATTTAACGCAATTTAATCCCAAAAATAATTTCTAATCTAATGCACTGTAGAAACCCCTCATACTTAAATAATCACATGGCCAAAAAAATATAATTCACTTGGTATGACACTTGTTTATATAACATTTTTTTTAATTAATCAATTTAATTAAAAAGATAAAAATGACATAACTATTTTGAATATAATCTCAACCATTGGTTTTTGTATAATACTGAAATATTCTATTGAGGTTAAATCCCTACCATCCACCTAATATATAACTATAATTAAATTAGAATTCTCTAAGCCATATTCCAAAATAGACATGCCTAACAATATAATTATTAATTTAATATAAATGTTTAAAACATAAATAAATAAATTTATGTCATTTTTTATTTTTAATAACATTAATTTTAAACTTCACACAATTTCATTATTAATTGGCACAACCACATTACATTTTAATAAATGTAGTTGATATAGACGTCAACTTAATATATAAACATAGTATTAAATATTAATATGTTAATTATATATTAATAAATATTAATATAACTATCAATATAATCTATTAAATATGTATTGATATATTGTATTGCACCATATTAATATATTATATTATAATATTAGGCTTGCATGGCTCATATATTTTACATACTTTGACTCCTCTGAACATAATTTCAAAATATTAAAAACCTAGATTAAAAGTCAACCAGACTATCTCTATTATTAAAATTAAACCAAATCATCTCTATGATTAATATGGCGTCTAGAAGAGGTTCAAGCATAGAGGAATAAGGATATTTCAGAACATATGGAGGTTAACTTGACTCATATAGATGTTGGATTTTAGTATCTTGGTTTTGCTTTGAAACCTAATGTTTATTTCAACAAGGACTCAGAATGGCTTATTAGTAGATTCCAGAGAAAGTTGAGCTACTAGAAAAATAGATAGCTCATAATGGGAGGAAGGATTGTTTTGCTGAAATCGGTTCTTCAAAACCTGTCAATTTACTAGATGCATATGTTTCTTTTGCTGAGAGATATCATAAAAAGGATTGATCCTATTATGGGACAATTTCTTTGGGTTTGAACCAAGGAGCAAAGGAAATTTCACTTGATAGGCTAGTCTAATATCGCTCGGCCTATTAAGGATGGTGGGTGGGGTATAATAGAAATCACAACATTTAATCGAGCACTGATCATAAAGTATTTGTTGAGAGATATTTCACGAGACGACACCTCGGAAAATGTTATCAAACACAAATATTTGTATAGGTTTGTTTTTGCTACTTGGCTGCACAAAGGAGCAAGGAAAAAATTGAATATATCCTATGTATGAAGAAGCACGATGCAAAATCTAAATTGGATGGCAGTACTCATTAGATGGGAGGAATGTGATGGATCTAGAATCCATATCAGATTAGATGACATTAAAGGGATGATAGGGAATCATTCCCTTTCAATACAATTATTAAAATTCATTCATTTAAAAGGAGTTTATGTATTGGGAAATTTTTTCCAAATAGGAGGTGATAGTGTGGATTATCAAAAATGGAGTGGGGCCACAAAACTTGGCATTTTTGGCCATCTAGAAGCAAATGGGAGAGATATATAATATATATTAGAGAAGTAGGAATCAACTTAGATACTCAGGGGGGAAAAGATCATTTGGTTTGGGGAGGAAGAATAAGTAAGGGTAAGCCTAGTGTCAAGGGTATATATATCTGGAGTTACCCAGAACTGTGAAAAAACATGTTGGACACAGGTGGCGCAGAACATATGGAAATGCATCGTTCCATACAAAATTAGAAAATTCTTCTATTTGGATATCAATGGCGAAATTTTGACCTAGAATAACCTACAAAAGAGAGGATTTGAGGGCCCACATATCTATGTCATATGTTTGGAGGGATCGAAAATTTCAGATCTTCTTCTTCTTTCCCATGGATATACAAGAAAGGTATGGGATGGGTGTAGGGTATTATTAAGGCTCAAATCCATGGGGAATCATGATTCCCCCATTTCTTGTATCAGGGCTTGGTGTTGCAACAATAGAAGATTCAGGTATTTTCCATTTTTCATTATGTGGATTATCTAGAAAAGTAGAAGTGCTCTTATTTTTTAGCAGAAAGTTGTAAGGGTCAGATATGACATTAGCAAGGCTATTCCAATATTCAATGTAATGGGTGCAGTCAAAAAGAGCTATAAAAACCTAGTGTGTAAAGTTACTGAAGTGGGAAAATCTTACCCAGTAGGCTTCTTTGATGGGGCGTGAAAAAGGACGAGGTGTGGATGTGTGGTTGTCATAGTGTTAGAAGTCAGAAGATACTTCCACTTTTGGTGGGAAGGAGGACTAGGATAAAACAAAAAGGCAGAGTTGGTGGCACTCTGGGGTGTACTTATCGCAAAAAAGTGGTTAAGAATTGATAATTTGCACGTATTTGGAGATGCAAAAGGAATCATCGATTGGGTCAAGCTCTACACCAATTTTGCTCCTCCGATCCCTAACAACTGGATGAGGAGGATTAGAGTGTTGGTCAACACATTTCTGATACAAAAAAGAGAAAAAGGTGAAACAATTTAGAGACTACACCATCTGGAAGAAGAGAAGAAGAAAACTAAATCTAGTTGAAGTCAATTTTTTTGAATGTAAGCCTAGCTGAGATATAGAACATAGGTATCCTAATTGAATTTTATGTGGTTGTAATTAAAAGAAAGTGTTGGAGAATGTAATTCCAACCACCTGTTAGGAGTCAAAACTATCTATCCAAATGTCCCAGTTTAGTTTCACTTAGTCTGTCTATCCAAATGTCCCAGTTAAGTTTCACTTAGTCTAGTTTAGTAGATTTTCACTCTCGTCATTTATTGCTATTGTTTTCAATGTAATCTTATTTAACTGATTCTTAATACATACTGAAAAAAGCAATCCTATCCTCCACTTCTTTTGGGTTTTCAATTCTTCTTATTTGCAAATTCATGCACAGAAATTAGCGAGATGACTATGCCCACTACAATTTTGTACTACTGGGGGCATGACAGGCATGTTGATCTTTTGGAATTGGGGCATGACAGGCATGTTTGGAATTGAAGAGACAGTCAGCCAGAATGTTGTTTTCTATTAAATCATAAACCAGAAGCTTCTCGCTAATATGTTTGTCTTCGTTGAATTTGATGCAGTACCCTTTGAGAGGAAGGAGGTTACATAGCTCGTGGCTCAAATCCGCACCTCCTTTGGTCTTAGCGGAGTACTTTAATATCTTAGCATTTGATTACCTAGTATCTCCAAAGATGCTCAGTAGCCTTTGAGAGGAAGGAGGTTACATAGCTCGTGGCTCAAATCCGCATCTCCTTTTGTCTTAGCAGAGTACTTTAATCTCTTAGCATTTGATTACCTAGTATCTCCAATGATGCTCAGTAGCCTTTGAGAGGAAGGAGGTTACATAGCTCGTGGCTCAAATCCGCACCTCCTTTGGCCTTAGCAGAGTACTTTAATCTCTTAGCATTTGATTACCTAGTATCTCCAAAGATGCTCAACATCCAAGATAAGGTTTAGCAGAGGGCATACAAATTCTCATGCCACTACCTACAGCTTTAATCAAAACACCTCCTTTATGGACTTTGCAGTGTGCATGCTAAAATTAGATAAATTATTATTTGAATAAACTGAGTTCTCTGCTAGTTGCAGCATCGATTTTTTCAGTTTCCCATTGGCTAAATGTGAAATCTCGGTTGTTGTCATGGGTGATTTTTCAACACACTCTTCAAACTTTCGAATTTCGATCAGATTTTCACTTCCGGGGCTCCCCACCTGCAAACTCTTCTCCCCTTTGCATTCTGGTGTATAGATTGTTTCATTTTATTCTAATTATCACTGGGAATCAAGCATTTAGATTTTATTTTGGCTGGTTGTTAATCAAATTTATCTACATGTTTCGAGGTCATGGATGATACCTCCGATTTAACCCGATGCAGAACGTAGGTGTTGCAGTTGTTCCGGTTTAACCCAATGCAGAGCGTAGATGTTGCAGTTGTTTAATTTATGGGTTTTTCGTGGTTTGAATTTTTTATGTGTTCAATGTTCAGGTTTTTATTTTTCTCTAAAAACACTGTGCGTTAGCAAATGGCACCACCGCCATGCCTACAGTTACACGTTTACAGAACATCAACGCACAAACAGTTACACATTTACAGAGCATGAACGTACAAACAGCTACACGTTTACAGAGCATCGACGCACAAATTCAAGAGTTGGGAGAATGGTGATTTATCTGCACTCCCTCACTCTGTCAACAAAGGTTGGTTGATTGAGGCATCTATAGGTGGGGACATAAATTCAAGCCATGCAAAATCAAAATGGTGGGGAAACAAACTTGAAAAAGTGCACCAAGGTGATAGCAATTTGCAGAAAGGTTGGAGTTGGAGTTTTAGGGAGAATATTGTTAGAAGGTTTGCTCAATTTATTAACAATTTGATCATCAATTTGAAACAAAAAAGCTAATAGTAACATGAATATTATGATAAACTATTTTTAATGTAATAAAATATAATTAAATATCATTCATTCCATTCACACAAATTTGGAAAAAGTGGACGGAGCTGAGTCTAATTCAAGTACCACGTGAAATTACGACAACCACTGAGCCATCTCCCAAACTTCATGTATTTTCCGAATAGCAACCAATCCACGTAATCCGTAAGGATCACTTATTTCGTCGTATTTTATAAAGTATTGTTACATTCATTAAATTATCGGTTCAACTATTATTTTTTTGAAGTAGTAGATGTTAAAATACTTTTTTTTTACCAAATAGCTCACCATTATCGAGCCACTTGTTATCAAGAGACTTTTTTTATTAATTAGCTTTACTGAATTGCTATTTTCTGCACTCTGCATAAAATTTCGGGATGATCGATGTGTGAAAATGGTTGTCTCGAATTTGCAGCTCAGACTGGTGAACAACCCAAGCATCCTTCAATTTTGCATACTCCTCGTCATTAAGAGCAATGGACCTTCGTATACTTTGTTGCAAAATTTTTAGGTTTTTTATTTGGATTTACCCATACATCTTAGTGTGCTTCTTCTTCAAATCTCTCCATGGCCTCCATGAAAAATGAACTTGTGCAGCTTGTTTTCCTTTAAGACATCATAGATTTCCGTAACTAGATAGTTCTCATAAATGCTTTGGAAGAGCAACATGCATTATCAATATAGTTGAGATTCCTTCAAAGTGCATTTTCTTTGGGCTCAAATTACCAATTGTGATATGGTTTCTCAGGGTGAATTCTCTGAATTTGTTGGAGATTTACACCTAAAGGTTTATTGAGATGGATACTAATGGTTTTGAGTATTGGTGTCATGTTTGTCATCGTTCCAGGTGATTATTGGCACGAGATCTAATGTTTTTCCCCACCTATTGTGGAGCGTTTCTAAAATAAGTAGCCCCCAAGGTGTAACAAACCCTTTACATGGAGAAATCATGGTGACCGTGCAAAATTGGCTCAATAACTACGAAAACAACGAAGGTCACAACCTAGTCCCTCACGATTTCAATCAATATTAAAGCTGATGAATAGGCATACTAGCAATTGCACCACATGTTAAAAAGGAAACGACGTAAGGCATAAATTCGAGAAGCATTGTGGAATATAAAAAATAATTGAAAATAAAAATTAGTAAACACAATGTCATTCAAAAGTAGAAGATAAAGAGAAATCACTCACATTGTGCCAAAGACATTTGTCCTTGCTTTAAGTGCATCAATAACTTTGTTGGATATAAAGATTGAATTTGAATCTATCCTAGCCATGGACTTATGTCCACTAATTTGAATTTTTTATTTAATACACAACCCAAACCAAATCTTTGAGAAGCATGGCTTCTTACTAGACCTGCTTACTTAACTTGATTTATATGTTTGCAAGACTTTTTCTAGACCATTTTGCAAGTCTAATTTGTGGTCTACTCAGATTCCTATCCACTGGAAGAAGGGAATTGTGAGGAAAAATCTACGTGGAACTTTTGTGGATCCTCTGCAACAATTTTGTGAGAAATATTTAGCCATCGGAGGATTTCCATGATGAGTAACAGGTTGCAAAGAAGATACTTGTTTGGAAGTAAAAAAACTTCCTGGAAGCATTGAATTAGTCCCACGTGATTTTTGGGAATGTGAATACTTGAACCCGGTTAAACATTTCTTAATAGAAGACAAAATGTAACTTTGAGAAGTTATAATATTATCACATGCTTTATCAAGGAATTATTTATCATATAAACTCAAAAACGCACTCATCTCAGATAAATATTCAAGATGAATAGGCTTTTGATTTCTCAAACAATTTACATCTCTATTGGCTCCGTCTCTGAGCATTAGAGCAAGACATGCAAGATGGTTATTCTTCACAACATAATGTAGAGGGGTATCTCTTGTTCCTGTGAGTATAATGTTTATACTTCCCCCATGCTTCTTTATTATTAATAGGAGTGCCTCAAGGTGGCCGTGACCTACAGGTGTGTGAACAAGAGTTAGTCCTGTATTGTTTCCAAAAGTTACAGTAGCACCAACATCTAATTTTTTTCTACAACCAAACAATTTACATTGCATCCATTGAGCGAAGTGTCTTGTTTCAAAGCCCAATGCGAAGCTTTATTGCCCTCTTGATGTGTCATTGACTGGAGAACAAGATTCTAACAAAACATATAGAAGTTCATCATCATTTTCCTAGTCAACTCAAATCAAAGAAGGAAAATATTTTTTTGGAAGATCAGGCATAACCAGAATAATTGTGTGGAATAAGTGGGGTTGACACATCATTTCTCTGGTTCTATTTATTCCCTTTCCTATATTATATCGATCAGAAATAGATGTGTAGTAGATATTGGCTTGAAAACTTGGTATACATTTGTCAATATTGGATTGAAAATACTCTATCATCCATTGTTTTTTATTACTTCATCTAGGTTTAAAAGCTAGTGTAAATAGTACTCCTACAGTCTCCTAAGGTCTTTCCTGTACCGTACCGACTATCCAGAAGGTCTGAATCCACATTCATTATTTCTATTGCTAGAATTAAAACAAACATATGGGTGGGATGGCACCTACCTGTATGCCATATATCTTGGGATGTTGGGGATGATAATACAATGAAATAGAAAGGTCAGTTTCTATCCTTCCCTCCTCATCATTTATAGAAGTAAGAAGTGACAGATTGTTTTGGATCTTACAAGCCCCAAATATATGCATTCTCACTTTGTTTTCATTCCTATGTGGTATCACTTTGAATGTTGAAGAAATTCTCACTCAATCTTTGTTCAACCCCAAACTAAAAGAAAAGAGAAGTTGAAAGAGATTTGTGAGGAAGACTCTACTTGGAATATCTGTGGAGCCTCTGGAAAAATTTGTGAGAAATATTTAGTCATTGGAGGATTTTAATGATGAGCAATAGGTTGCAAAGAAGATACGTGTTTGGAAGAAGACAAACTTCCTGGAAGCATTGAATCAGTCCCACATGATTTATGGGAATGTGAAAACTTGAACCTTGTTAAATAATTCTTAATGGGATATAAAATGAGACTTTGAGAAGTTATAATATTATCACATGCTTCATCAAAGAATTATTTATCATATAGACTCAAAAACGCACTCATCTCAGATGAATGTGCAAGCTGAATAGGCTTTTGATTTCTCGAACCTTTTATATCTTGATTTCTCAAACCTTTTTCATCTCTATTGGCTCCATGTCTGGGAATGAGAGCAGCACATGCAAGATGGTTATTCTTCACAAAATAATGTAGAGGGGCCTCTCTTGTTCTTATGAGTATGTTTATACTTACCCATGCTTATTTATTATTAATATGAGTTCCTCAAGGTGGCCATAACCTACAATTTTTTCAATAGGAATTGGTCCTGTATTGTTTGCATATGTTACGGTATCACCAACATCTAAAACAAAATCTACAACCGAACAATTTACACTGCATCCATTGAGAGTAGTGTCCCATTTCAAATCCCAATGCAGAGCTTTATTTCCATCTTGATATGTGTCATTGACTAGAGAAACATATGCTAACAAAACATGTAGAAGTGTATCATCATTTTCCTGGACAACTCGAATAAAAGGAGGAAAATAATTTTTTGAATGAGCATTCCAACTTTGGACAAACTCGAGAATACATTCTATGTGACTTGTCACTAATACAAAATTTCATTACATGTAAAAATGAGCGTGAGGTATAATAAGACTTAAGACATCCACCATAGGGCTTTGTCAAAACATTGGGCAATAGATCAAAATAAGTATGCAGGTTTCGAAGATTTGTAGCCTCCAAAGGCATAACGCCGGAGAGCTTGTTCTGCGTGAGTTCAAGAAGCTCCAAATACTTGTACTTATGGGATTGTTTAAATCAATTTTTTTTTTGGTGGATCCAACACCATGTTCTGCGAGAGATCGAGAAGCTCCAAATACTTGCACTTGTGGGATTGTTTAAATATTTTTTTTTTTGGTGGATCCAACACCATCAACAACTCAAAAACATAAAACAAAATTATAATCTATTTAGACTAAGAACTAGAATCTTGTCCCTTTTAAATTAATTAAATTTTGAGTTCGGAGAGTGGGAGTGATCTACAGTCAAATCATTAAAGTCTGTTTGATATATTATAATATAACTGGTCAAAAAACATTACACGTCCATCTAACCATCTAATTTTTTTTTTGTAAATTTAGTAGTTCCTTACAATTTTCTATTTGTCAAAAAAGGGGTAGGTTGCAACATATACAGATTCAGTGACCTCAACCTGCCCGGAGGAAACCAGGTCTGTTGGCCACCTTAAAGCATTAAATTCCATCTAAAATTGAAATTGTTTCTTTCTTCTACTAGCCACTATGGCCATTTTACTATTTAAAGCAAAGTTTATTTGACAACATAAAACATAAAAGCTATCCAAAAAAATCATAAAAACTTAAAGCATGATATGTTAGCCATCTGAAGAGTCAATCGGTGCCGAACCTTTTCTTGTAGAGCTAGGCATGTCCACTTGTTGCATCTGTTGAAGTTGTCTTTTGATTCTTCCAATTTGGGTTGTTGCATGGTACTGTGACACCTTGATGTCTTGGATTTCTTTTTTTATTTCATGAAGGATTGAAATCACTTTAGGATTGCCATCTATTAGCTGTAATCTTTGCAGTGCTTTGGAAAGCACACATTTCATAGTCCAGTATGTATGGATGGTTTGATTAAAGAGAGAAAGACGTCCTCTGGTATTTCCAGGATCGAATACAAAATCCATTTTATCCTCCTGGTTCTCTATGTCTTCTTCATTACTATTTCTTTCTCTCTCCCATCCCTGAATAAAATTTCAAATCTGTGGGGGATTACCAACAGAGTAAGCTTCCAAGAGATTCTCCATTAATTATTTCTTCGTCTTTCTACCTCGCTTGCTTGGCTCAGTCATGTTTTTTGAAAGTTGTTGCTTTCCTTTATCTTTGGGCTGACACTTTGCAGATTTCCTTTTCACGATTTATCTAATCGGTCTCGGTTCAAACAGCTACCGATTTAAACCTGTATTTATTGACAGAGAGCCTATAGAAGGTGGCAAATTAGTTACTGAGAACCCAAGAATTGTAAGGGGTCTTTCCGCAACAGTGGAGTAAAACAAGGAGATATGAATGCATGTCCCTTTATAGAGACAGAGATAGGTTTACAAACATAACTGACCCAATCTATCATTACCAATATAAAACTGCTTATCTATCTTACCACTGACAGAAATTACCCAGTTGGTGTGGATTAAAACAAAAATAAAATATTGACTGACCCAATTACGAGAATAACGGGTTTTAAAATGAGGCCTTTCAGCTTATCTTGGCATTGCATACATGATATTTCATAAAATTGTGACGCCCAACCATGATTTTTCACTAGAACATGAAGAATATAAGCCAAGAAACTTTGAATGAGCCATAAAAGCGAATTTCTACAAGGAGTTCTAAAATAGGGCTGAATAACCTTCTGTGGGATGAGTAAATTCAGGTTTCCACTCATGCGGCAGGCGAAATCAATGAGAGAGATTTCATGAAAAAGCTTGAGAGCAGAGCGATTGCAATTCCTACCCATTCACCCACTACTCGGACCTATACAGAAACTGTTGGGTAATTTAACAAGGATGGATAAGAGAACCGGTACATACCACTGAACCCGAACGCAAAACCGTGTTGGTGAAGCGTGTTTTGCAACAATTCATTCCAAGCCTCCACAACTGCTCCTGACAGGAAGAATGTTTTGCCTTCAGCCCTCTGTTTCTTTCCTTAAACCCCTCCTCCACTTTTTCCTATGTCACTCTGACATGGTTGGTTGGCATTCCATTTCTACCATTATTAACTGGTATGATGAGTACCGTTCTTCTCTTTGCAAGCTAATTAATGATGGTAGATATTCCCATGCTGTCATCACATGCCACCGCTTGTTTGCTTTCCTCCACCTGCCTCACAGTGTTTGACGTTGGGCACCCCAATCGGGGGATCTAACTATCTAATTTAAAATCATTAAACTCTCATGTTTGTTTCCATGTAATTTCAAATCATTAAATTCTCATGTTTGTTTGATATATTATATACTGATCTAAAAACCTTAAAAGTCCATCTAACCATATAATTTCAACTATGATTTTTGAATTTGCAACACAAATCTAAATATAAAAATATATCAATAGTAGTTGGATTTATTTTACTCTCATGGTCAGATTAGAAGTAAAATTTTGTATTATATAAACATTAAACTTTCATATTTGTTTGATATATTATAATATAACTGATCTAAACCGTTACACGTCCATCCATCTAATTTCAACGATGATTTGTCCATCTAAGTTCAACCATGATTCATGATTTTTGAATAAGAAACATAAAAATAAATTCGAAATATAAAAATAGTAATAAAATTTATTTTAATTTCATGGTCATCTTGGAGGTAAAATGTTGTCCTATCTATAAGATTATATAAACATTAAAATCTCATATTTGCTTCAGCTTGAAGCTACAATGTTGTCCTATCTATAAGATTATATAAATATTAAGGTAAACAATTTTTCTATGTATAGAATTATATAAACATTGAAATCTTTTATTTGTTTCATATATTATAATATAACTTATCTAAAACGTTACACGTCCATCTAATTTCTATTTTTTCAACCATGATTCGTCCAACCATGATTCCATGATTTTTGAATCAGCATCACAAACATAAGTTCCAAATATAAAAATAGTTGTTGGAGTAGTTGGATTTATTTTATGGTCAACTTGGAAGCGATTCGTCCACCATGATTCATGATTTTTTATTCAGCAACATAAAAATAGTAATTGGATTTATTTCACTGTGAGGGTGAGTTGGAGGTAAAATGTTGTCTTATCTATAGGTTAGGTTCTATAAACAATGCAGCTTGTGAAACACATGAAATGGAATGTAGAAGTCTACTTATAAAAAAAAAAAATCACAAATGAGTTCCTAACATAATAGAAATTTCGTTGAGATATTTTCAATTTGACTTTTTGAAAAAAGTCATTTGGTAAGAAAAATGTCATTGAGAAATATTGTACCTTAAATATAAGCTAATAAATAATAAAATTCTTACCTAATTCAAATAGTTTATTTTTTTACTTTTATTTTTCTCTACTTTGTTTCCAATATTAATGGCTCAATTATTTAATATTTTATTTAAATATATATGGTAAAATAATTAACATTTTAATTAGTGTTAATTAACTTATTTTCATTTTAAAATACATATTTAACAATTATTTTCACATGAAATTTAAAAAAAATATGGACAACCAAAAAATAAAAAGTTATTAATTGATAAGTTAATTAATAATTAGTTATATTACTAATGTTAAATAATTTTCAATGATTACTAAACAAACTCAAAAAAAAAAAAATTCCCTAAAATACAAAAGTGTAAAGAGTGTAAAACAGTATTGATCTGGATGTTGAAAAATATCCATCGAATCTGTGTACTGATCCAGAATCACAAATGTTGCATCTTCCTGGTTCTTTCTTATTCCCTCTATAGTGTCTCCCAACAAACTGTTGTGATATACAACTATTTCGCTTATTGTCATTCAAATGTTTATAAGTGTTCTTTGTTGTTATAACTAGCAAGCACCCCAGCCCCATATTTGTTACTACAAACCGTTTTTTTTAGAAAAGAAAAATACATTGTTTGTATTAGGTAAATAGTACATAGTCCAATACATAAGTCATCTGGAATCAGCCTAGAAACGATTCCAGGACCATCAAAGGACATGAAAAAACATTAACACCCATCCCATGGATGCCTCCCACGGGAGGAAAGCACAATGAGGATCTGTCTAAGACAGGAGATCCAAAAGCTTCATTCAGCAAAAGAAAGGAAAATACATTGACATAAGCACTGAAAATTATCTACATCATTACAATAACATGAAAATAATAAAAGGAGTGAACCACCAGCTCTAATATCCATACAAAACCAGAATGGAGCAAGACTACAACCCCAGGATCATATAGATTGGAAGACTGCTTGAATAAAAACCCAAGGTCAATTATTGGAAAACAACCAGCTCGCTTGATCATCTGGCTGGCTTTGCAAAGAATAGGAACATCACAGCAACAGAAACCATGGCATAGGCAAACCGCTTGGATAGCAGTCCAAGGATAGAAAATAGAAAATAAATCGGCTCACTTGTTCATCCGGCTTTCTTGCAAAAGAACTAAAAAACTCATGGAAAAGGAATGTCAAAATTCCTGATCACATGCACATCCTTGAATTGTGAAATATGAATACTTCTGAAAGGAAGAGTCATACCTTTTTTAGACAGGGCGTCAGCATGAGAATTATTCTCCCTGAATATCTGTTGTAAGGGCGGGTCATGAAGCTTGGACATGAGATATTTTACCCAGTCAATCCATCCCTGTATTCCTTAATATGCAAGCAAGGCTGTCCATAGATCCCATCAATGATGAATTTCGAATATCCATAGACATGAACAAAGGGAAGACTCAAATTTTAAGCAACCAAAGGCCCACTCCAAAGAGCCATAATCTCAACCTTATTATTTGATCCCCTCCCACCATTCCAAAAAATATGGTATCTTTCTGAATCCTCAAGTTTAATCCATGCCCCATAGGCACAAGTTCCTCCTTGTTGTGCACCGTCAAAGAAGATCGACGGGATAGAAATAGGATGTGTACGAATGTGAGAGGACAGGTACTTATCGGGCAAGTGATGCGAGGGTTGTATAGCCATCCAAGACAATATAGTTCCATGTATATGGGAAATCAGGGCAAGCTTACCATCAAATAAGAGACATTTCCTCCCACACCAGATCTCCCAAAACAAAAAGAAAGGAAAATTTTTAAAATTACCATTTCTTGCGCCCCAATACAGAATGGTATTAATGCAATCAACCGGCTTCCAATCAAGATCAATAAGGAAATGAGAAAACAAGGAATAGATCTTTAGTGTAAAAGAGCAGGAGAAAAACAAATGAGATGTTGAATCCTCATGTGAGTGGCAGAGGTGACACCTCCCTGGTCTTTGAAAACCACACTTAATAAGACTGTCCCATGTCAGAATTTTCGCTTTCCAAACTAACCAACCAAACAGTAGAATCTTGGTTGGGATTTTCCAACTCCATGCATGCCGAAACAGGGAGGGAGACTTTTCCCTCAGTTGTTTGCAAATAATATTAAAATATATATCCTTTATTACCAGACCATCCCCAACCATAGACCCATCACATTCAATATTTTCACCTTCATCGTGAAGGCTCGTACCCCCAACCTGAAGCGCTGTCACATAGCTTTGCTAAGTGCCCGAATCCCTATCTGATAATCCCAACTATTCCACCCACTTCCAAATCGGAGATCTGTTCTACCAACATAATATAACCTATGATAAGAAGAAGATTCCACGATCAGTTAGCCTGTGGATTAAACACTCCTCTAAAGTCGAAACAACATCAATACCCTATATTCTTTTAAGCCTAGAGTAATTCTTTGGCCATTTCCAAAAACCCATACTAATTGAGCGGCCATTAAGGGCATGAATTTTTTGAAACTCCTCCAAATTTGACAAGCAGACTTCGCATGAAGAAAAGAGCCCCCGTAAATCTGAATAATAGGATCACTCGCCACATATTTACTCTGAATTATGTTAGACCATACACCATGTCCTTTTAATGCCCACCAAAGAGAATTTATGAGAAGAGCCTTTGTGAAAACACAGAGATTCAAAAGCCCCCATCCTCCAAATTGTTTGGGGGTCGATAGACCGTCCAATCTGCATAAATGAATTTTATTGACCTTTAAAGAACTTGACCAAATGAATTTGGATATAACATAATTGATAAGATCAATAGTGTGTTTAGGTAAGTAGAAAATATGGGCCTAGTATACCACAAATTGCATTAAAACCACTTGCACCAGAATATATCTCCCTCCAAGAAAAAGCCACTTATGAGTCCATTTAATAATCTTGTGTTTGAACTTACCCACCAACCATGTCCAATATGCCACCTTATAGCCACAAGGCTTCAATCTAAATCCAAAATAGGTGAAGACTTCCATTACTTTCTTAGTTTGAACCCCCATAAAATCCGCAATGAAATTTATCTCATTCATATCCCCATGCTCAAAAACCAGAAAAGACTTCTCTTTGTTGATGTGAAGACCAGAGGTAGCTCTAAAATGCATGAGAATATAATGAAGATAAAACCAAGGATTCCTTAAAAGCTTTCCAAATACAAGTAAATCATCTACAAACAAAGAGTGAGTAATACAAACAGAGGGGGGGAAAGATAAGCCTGAGAAAAACCCCACTTGATTTTCCATCTTCATTAAGTTGCTGAAACCATCCATAATGAGAATGAAAATGAGAGGTGACAGAGAACATCCCTGTCGGAGACCTCTCCCCACCACAAAAATAATTAGAAGGAAGCCCATTGATAATGATAGCATACCTCACAGAGGAATACATTCCATGATCCACCTTATGTTAGCCATTGAAATGCCCACCTTTAGAAGAATAAGTCTTATAAAGGACCAATCCACACTGTAATATGCCTTATAAAGATCAATCTTCGTAATAAGAGCCTCAATTTTGTTCGCATGGACCGAATGTAATGCTTATTTCATAGTTGTCATTGTGTCATGTATGGACCAACCCTGTAAAAAACCATATTGTTCATCTGATATGAACCTTTAAAGAACCCCTCTAATCCTATTGGAAATGATTTTGGATGAGAGCTTGTAAATAACATTACATAAGGCGATCGACCTAAAATCAGAGAAAGATTTCGGTGATGTTGATTTAGGAATTAGGGCCAGAAAGGTGGAGTTCATATCGTTGGGGATGAAGCCCAAAATTTGAGCATGTTCAATGACCAGTAGCAGCTCATCCACCAGCAAATCATAAAAATGGATAAAAAATTCTGCGGGCCAGCCTTCCGAGCCTGGGCTCTTATCACGAGCAAAGGATTTTAGAACAACGTCTATCTCTTCTTTAGTGACTTCTTTCCCAAAAACCTTGTTTTATTCTAAATCAAGTATATGTGGCATTTGATCAAGGACCCAGATCAAGCTTCGATGATCAATATCTTGATCCGCCTTATAGAACTCGAGAAGTAATTATAAGCCTCCTTCTGAATCTCTTATGTAGAAACAATCTTGGAGCCATTTTTCGATTCAATTTTCCGAATTGAATTATCATTATTACATCCATTTTTTGTTTGATAGAAGAATCTAGTGTTCAAATCCCCCTCGAGCCATTGGATTCTAGTTTTAAGCTTCTAGGTCACCTCCTAAATATCTATAATTTCCAGCTTGTGCTTCTCTAGACCATCCATAATGTAATACACTTGCATATCCATGGGTACCTCTTTCATGTATTTATAGATATTTCCCACCTTGGAATTTAACTCATTCAGTTCGAGCCTCAATTCCTCCTTTTTCTTTCTTTCCCATGATTTCACGAGAGTTTTTAACCTCCTGAGCTTTCAGCAAACTTTCTCCACCCATGTAAACCATCATATGTATCATTTTTTTCCCCAAAATTCTGAAACCAGCTTATTGAATTGAGGATCATCCAATCAAATTCTATTGAATTTAAATGGCATCCCAATCATATTCAGATCTCTGCACCATGAGAAAAATACTATCACATGGTCCGATATTGAAGAAGCTGCCACATTTGACCTCATGTTTCCCAGAATGTGAAGTAGAGACTCATTTACCATTGCCCTGTCTAACCTATTTCCAATATACTCAGTATCCAAACGTCTATTAGTCCTTTTCGGGACAAGTGGGGAAGGTTGAATATCTAGCATATGATAATCATTGAATATCCGACCAATTTGATTAGCCAACGGATCCAGTCGAGATTTATGTCCCCATGACTCATTTGCAGCCGAAGTGGAATTGAAATCCCCAATTACAATTAGATTACCAACATTTAAAATTCTGTAAGAAGACATGCGCTCCCAAAAAGAGGCCAGATTGTAGCATGGCACATATAAATTGATTACATGAATCTTTTCAGAAAAACCTCTGAAAGAGCCAGATAGAAATATGCCACCAAAAAATTTGAAGGCCCGGAAATTTACCAAAGAAGGGTTCCATATGGCTAGCATGCCCCCAACCTTACCAACAGAGTCAATAACTATAGAATTCCAACCCAGACGAATAATTAAAAGAATACCAATAGATTTAGAACGATAACATAAGGTTTATTGAAAAAGGGCCACATAGGGTTGTATCTCAGAGAGCATATATCGAAGGTGCGGGTGTTTTGAGGGGTCTCCCATACACCTGATATTGAGAGAGATAATATAATTCATTAGGACACTTGTTCGGGGTTGTCTAATCTAAGTGCCTAGATATCATCAACAGAGAAATTAGGAACATCCTGAAAATCTTGCAAGTAATCATGGAATAAATATTTTGTCTTGAGACGACCCCTAAAGTGTCTTGACCCTGATTTGGATTTTTTTCTCACGGTGATATTATAAGTTGAAGCAAGAGATATGGAGAGGGGAGGGTCAAGCAGAGCCTTATCAAAAACTGTTAATGTCGCCAAGTCAAGCTTCAGGTTACCTAGTAATGATTTGATGTCGCTTGCAACTATGTTTTTCGGAGCATCCGGAAAACCATCATTCACGAGTTCATGTGAAGAATGAGGCGAAACCCATTCCAATGGAGACATGGAAGGCGAGACAGTTGGTGTAACCACTAGGCTCGAGTTAATTGGAGGAACATTATATTTTTCAGAAGGGATAGAGTCATCAGATTTGTACTTTGAAGGGCTAGTGTGTGATGGGTGAATGGGCTCAGTAACAGAATGAAGGTTGACGTCATCAGATCAAGGCCCCAATCCATGGTTAGAAACATGAACGATGTGAGGTGAAATATTCCTATCTCTAAAGGCATCAGCAGAAGCACACATATCACTATCAGAAGAGGGAGGAAATGATTTACCTGAGGGACCACCACCATGTGAACCAAGATACGACTTTCCTTTTCAAGAGCCATGAAAATTTTTGATGTGTCAACCCATATTCATGTGCCGCATCGGAAATCTATACATTAAGTGCCTAGTATGATGGAAAATCAAGCATCTGAATGACACACCCTTATAATCCACCCATTTTTTGTGCCTTTACTACCCCCAAGCCAAGTCAACATCACCTGACAGACCACCCACAAGGCTAACTTCCACAAGTAGCCAAGAAATACGTTTACCATTTTCACCAAGCATTCATGGATCAACATGCTTTGTGTGGGAAATTGACTTTCCTATAACATTCAGCGCCTTTAGGGTCTAGAATTCAAGAGGTAGACCAGGCAATTTTACCCACACCATTTTTTTTTTTTGTGCCTCAATGACTGGGTTAAAGCCAGGGTACCATGGCAGAAGTTGCATAAAGCTTCGACCCCTCATCCAAGTGCACCAAAAATTTTTGTCACAGTCATCCTCATGCATAAATTGTATACTAAACCAGTTATTCAAAATCATGCTAACCTTCAGGATATAACCCAGAATGGGACACGAGAAAATCTTTATCCATTCAACCATGTCTACTTACCCCATGTCAGAGAAGAGCCATCGACCAATTAGAGCCGGTTTCTGAAGGCTGGCCACCCGGCCCCATAAATCTCCATATTCCATAATAACTTGCTTAACCTCCTCAACATGTTTGTAACATGCTTTCATTGATCGACCTTTGCCACTGGTATGACCACAGAAACCATTTTGTTTCACTCCACCCAAAGACTCACTGTTTAGCTTCTCAGGCCTTCCGATAATATTCCTAGGTGGCCGATCGAAGGATTGTGAAATCATTCGCTCATCCAAGCCCAACACTTCCGTGCGCACCTTCTTAGCCTCAAACATGATAGTGATGAGTTCCTCATGAGTAGACGTATCTGATGATAAGATATCATAAACTTCTGCCATATTTTTTCTGCGATAGTCACATGAAAAATAAACCTTAGGAGACTATATTAGAATTACTACATCCAAAGCCACCCTTTCAGTCCAACTCAACTGACCATGTCAGAAAGATGATACCATCCATAAAATAATGCTGCCATCCTTAAAAGGAAAGTCAGTAAGTAGGGGAAAATGTCATATGGACCTCAAAAGGATCCCACCCACTCACTAGCGAGTGCCGAGAGCACACTTCCCCACCCACCCTATTAAAAATGAGCAGCACTGACAGAGAGCCAAATATGGCGTATGCAGAATAAATGTTAGAGGATCATAAGTTTCCTTAAAGAGAGGCCTCCACCTTGCTGGAAAACAACCTGGATTACATGATCTCGCGTTAAGATGAGCCTCAATAATTTACCAATTTGACAGAGCATTCATAAATTGTTTTACTTCCAAGAACTAAAAATAGGAAGGATGACGCATCAAGGACAGATGAACAAAGGATTTATTCAGAGATCTCAAGTACAATGAGATTGCGACAGGACCAGAGAAATTTGAAACATTTCTGCACACAGAAAAAAAAAATGGAATCACTGGAACCAATGTTGCAGATAGCCAATGTCATTAGAAAAAATAGTGAGAAACGTTCACACAAGCTTCTCATACATGGAAGAAATAACAGAAACAACATCTAGCACAATGCCACCAACGAAAGCAAAAATGAAAGCCAAAATATTTGCAGGGTCTAGAAATGATAAAGGAATCTAACCACTTATTCCAAGGAAGAGACCATCTTGATTGGTATGACAAAAATTATGTTTCTGTTACCTTGGATGTCTCATGGAGTGGAAGCCTACTCCCCCGATTTTTCATTGGCCTTGTTGGAGAGATAATTCTTATGTGTCTTGTACATTAATATAGGATGATGATATCTATAACACCCATTAAACCAATCTGACAGACCTCACAGAAATTCACTAGAATATTGAAAACAACCTACACAGTCTTCCTTATGAGACAAATGGGCATCCTTATCAGAAAAATGAGACCATCCATATGCCTACCATATCTGGACATTATACCACTGAGAAAAAAACCCCTTCCAGATACTTATGTACACATTATCACTCCTTCCAGAACCTTACTCACAACAAAAAAACTATCCTCGGGCCATGCTGCTAAACACCATCTTAACCAAACTATTACAAAGTAGGAAAAACCAAAAGAATAGTGATAACTTACTGTAATCCACAAGCCATAGGGGCATAGTGTATCGCCTTCTCTACACTATCTTCAAACCGTTGAAAACCCATACTGTAGAAGCGCACTAAGTCCGCCGAGAGTTGTTTGGTGACTGATTCAAATGAAGGTAGACACTGCAATTTCAAACTACCCATGTAAAAGAAGAATCGAAAACCTTATGTGTCCAAAATAGATCTTTGAATTCATGTTTCTTTGATTCATATTCTTTCAATAAAGAAAATATCAATAAAAATCACATTCAAAATTATTAATTTTATGCCTTTAAAATCACTAATATAATTCAAAATCAAGAAAATCACATCTCATAGTTTAGATGAAAATCTCCCTCTTAATATTAATAATGAATCACTTGGATGGTTCACACATCCACCTAATAAAATTTATTGTAATATTTTTACTAAAATAATAGATCTTTCATTATGGAATTACCTCGATTGTGCCTTTTTTTTAAGAATGTGGGAAATGTAATCATGGCTCGAAATGGAAAAGAGAACAAGCAAAGAAGCCAGATTTTTTGTGGATTATAATCCATTATTTTTTGTGGAGTATAACCCATTACCGATCAGTTCTTCTAGTTCGTCAGCTTCATAGAAAAAACATGGTGTGATGAAATTTTAGTTAACTCTGCAAAGAAAGAGACACAAGAGAGGTTGTATCTTATTTTTATTTTTTTCATAGCAAGGTGGAAGAAACCTTATTAAGGTTTAGTGAGTGAGTTAATTAGTTAGTTTAGTGTAAATGAAGGAGGCACTGGATCTAATGGCCTAAAATATTTCAATCGCCTAACATTTGATCCAGTGGGGAAAAAAGAGACACAACTACAATTTGGAAAGTTATTTTCATAGAAGAACGCCTTACGACGTAAATGTAATATTAACATAGAATTATTTCTATCTCGTTATTAGCTTTATAGGATGTGAGTTTAATATCAATTCATTAGATTGTATGGGTTATGTTACACGTCTATTGAGATTTTTAGGATAATAAAAATGTATATAACAATGGAATTTTTTTCTCGTAAGTAAACCCCATCCAAAATGACAAATTGTAAAATTAATAGGTTGTTTTTTGGACATTGGTTGATATTGTTGTTCAATGTGTGGAAGTATGGAGCTCTACACAATGAGTTAAATTTATTGTACGAAGTTTCTCATGTACCATGGGCTTCTTTAGAATTCATCTGATATATATTTATGTCTTAAAAATAAGTGATGCCTCTTTTATGGTATCAAGAGAGACTGATGCTCTTATCCCAATAGATAATGGTATTGTAGTATACATAAATTATTCCTAAAAAGATTAATTTTGTAACTAGTAATTGAGTGCTCTAACATCATTACTTTGATGTTATGCTGGTATCAAGAAAGTCTTAGCAAACTTATCCTAATAGACAATGGTATTGCAATACACATTTATGCCCAAATCCAGTGATGCCAAAGATCACAGGGTTCCAAATATGGGAAATAGATTTGAAATGGTGTATCCTGTGCACAAAATAACTATGTGCAGAGATAAGGGAGTACAAATGTGTACAAATAAGCATTTCTCATAATAAAAACTTTTAGTCTGCTTTTTCACTCTACAATAACAACATAAACTATTGTTTGCAGAAAATGGGTATTTGCAAAAATGTGAGCATGCTCAAATAATAAGAAAATACCAACATAGTATTAATCAATTATGTTTCATTTTAACTCTTACTCTTATTTTCTATTTTATATCTAGTAATATTGTTTATTTCAAAATATTAATTCAAATTTGTTAAAATGAAATGCAATATTAATTTTTATTTCATTTCAATATAATATCATTTAACATGTAATGTAAACATTAAATTATTTAAAAACCCAAAGAATGCAAGTGTAAATTGTGTTTCATCTTTGATGTAAATGTTAAAATTATAAATAAATAACCAAATTATAACACACAATTTTTTTTTAATAAAATATTATGTAAATAATATTTCATTCATTATTTTTTATTAAATATATTTATTTTGAATTTAATTGTTTATATATATATATATATGACAAAGTACATAAATTTTTAATTTTTTCCTATGAAATTTTATTTCAAAAATATTAATTCAAATTTGTTCAAATGTAATGCAATATTATTTTTTATTTCATTTCAATATAATATCATTTAACATGTAATGTAAACATTAAATTATTTAAAAACCCAAAAAATACAAGTGTAAATTGTGTTTCATCTTTGATGTAAATGTTAAAATTATAAATAAATAACTAAATTATAATACTCAATTTTTTTTCAATAAAATATTATGTCCATAATATTTCATTTATTATTTTTTATTAAATATATTTATTTTGAATTTAATTGTTAATTTTATATATTTATATATACATATGACAAAGTATATAAATTCTTAATTGTTTTTCTATGAAATTTTATTTGGTTTAATCCAAAGGGTATGAGAAAGAGATTTTTGAGTGTTATTCATGGATATTTTTAATTTGATGAAATGCTATCAAGAAAACAAATCTAAAGGTCAATGGGGATATGCCAATTCTTATTAGTATGTGCCTAAAGGGCCGGCAGGGACTCTTGTAATCGAAATGCTTTGAAATATGAGCTTGTTTGTAATCGAAATGCTTTGAAATATGAGTTTGTTGAAAAACAAATAGATGCTTAAAACCAAATTATCCAAAATTTTGTTGTACATGTGTATTTTCACTTTTTTCTTAAACCAATCAAAACTAAAAAAGTTTTACATTAACCAATCAGAAGTTTTGAATTCTTATTTAGCCTCTTCTTGAGGCGGAGAGCAAGTCGAGAGCAACAAAACTTTGTCTTAAAATCTATATTGTTAAAAAAAATGTACATAATGAAATAATGCTAGAACATTATTTCTCAGACATTTAATGTGAGTAAAATGTTATGATTCACTGTTTTCACTGCTTTCCTTTTGTAAACACATGTCTACAAATATTTGTAGACACGTCTCCCATGTAAACACATCTACTCTTTGTAAACACGATATGGAACTTTGTAAACATCATCTGGCATAAAATACATGCAGTACTAAGTGATTGAGTAGGTGGAAACATGCCTCAACAAGAGTCAGTGGAAACATGCCCCAACAAGTCCATACCTCCTTAATCTCAGAAAGTCCAGACCCTACACTTACTCTCAAAGCCTACCCTTACTCTCCCTTCTGTGGTTGCTTCATTTGGTGTTGGTGTTGGTCCTGTCGAAGGATATGCATAAGATGTATTTTCTTAGCTTCAGTTAATTTTTTCTATTATGGAAAAATAAAGGAAATATCACTGTGCCATTCACTTTTTGGAGTTCAAAAATATTGAAGGTGACCCTGCAGAGGGAGATGTTGAAGACGTGTTCTGGAAAGTTGTGCACATCCACATAAAATCTGGTCATAGTCGTGGAAATTAAATCTAGTCATGGTCGTGGAAGTGTGTTTTTCCTTAGAATTCTAAGCTTAAGAGTGAAAACCCTGTCAAAACGACTGTCAAGAAATGAAGAAATAACCATTGCAAGTCAGTTCACGAGTAAAATCATTCATTTTAAAGATTCTTAATTTTTTTTGTCTAATTTTTTTTCAATGTTCATAGGGTATTTTAATTTTTTTTCAATATCTGTAGGGAATCTTAATTTTTTTTCAATATCTGTAGGGTATTCCAAATTTTCTCTACAATACAGAATTACAGAATTTTAATTTCAATAGCTCTTTATATATTTTTTCAATTTCTTTCCATTATAATTCACCTACCTAATTTATGGCCACTAGCCCTAAATAGTCTAGGTTTAGTAGTCCTAATCTTTCATTTTGTTTCAAATTAATCAAAGTAGAAATTGGTAAAAGCATAAGTACATTGCAAAAAACACCCATTTTTTCGCCTTAGTTTGATATTGATGTCTAGTGACACAATAATTAAATGGAAAGTATAACTACGTTGGAAAGTATAATTACGTTAATGAGTTTGGCACTCCATGTAGGGATGCTGCAACCTGCTGCAGGGACACTGCAACCTGTTGCAACCACAACCACAACACGAGCCTCATGTGACAACCACAACACGAGCCTTACGTGATACCTCACAGACACAATGAATAAGTCCATATGAAACAACAAGCAAATTTCAGTTTTTAGGTTTCATTTGTGCTAACTAAAAACATCATAGAAAGACATTATTTTGATTTCCATTAAACACTCTCACATATTTAGCTCATTAAAAAATCTAAATAACCCAAACCGAAAATAAAATCCAAAGAAAAACTTTAAAATTGCATTCTTTAAATCAAATTTAGCATTCCTATATTTTGAAAAAGGAAATGTCAGCAAAGCTTTTCAACAAAGAAAGAATGCAGACAACTTCTGAACAGTGGAAAATAAAATAAATATAAGTTTGAATAAATTCACTCGGCACGTTGATTTCCAGAGCTGTCTGAGTGCTGCGAGGGAAGAAATGGAGCGTTAAACATTCAGGAATCTATACTCTTTTGTTGAATCTGGAAGCCATGAGAACTCTCTACAAATTAAAGCAAGGACTTAGAAAATGGGAAAGAAAAAAAAATAACAAACCCATAATGGAAATAATGAAGTACGAAGAGTTACCTTTAGCATCTTGCCAAAACCCCAAATTCCATCCACTGTAATAGCCACACAAAACAGGTAACATGACTTAGAATCTCTAACGCATATGGAGAGTGTTAATATCATGGTGATTACATTTCCAAGGTTGTTACAAGATAAAAATGTTAAAAGGACCAAACAAAAACATATATGTAAAACAAAAAAATTATAATAGTTGAACAATGAAAACGTAGAACACGAATTCTTACCTTAGAGAATTATGGCCAAACTACATTCCTTCAGCAATGCCAAAAGAATTTAGTATAATGGACACCTAGTAGCCTCCAAAAAATACAAAATTGTACAGTAGCATTTGTAGGTGGAGCTCTGATCTCACTACTCTAAAACTGACATTTAAAATGAACCTTTTAACGTAGGTGTGGAAATGATTTATCTCCATCCCAAATTTTGAGTATTTTTAAAATTAGTTGTTATTTTATTCTATTCTAAATTCGACCACGTTGCGGGTACGTGCCTCATAAAATGGAAAACGGTACAGAGGAATACTAGTTTTAGTGAAAGAAAAAGAAGGTTGTCACATTCAGTTAGTGAAATAACATACAAATAAGCAATATTTATGGTTTAACATAACAGAGAATGAGAACGACATAAGAATTGCAGCATGTTATTTTGTGCCTCAAGTATCAAAAACTTACAAAAATAAGGGATTGGACAAAAAAGATCCGTATGCAGCTTTAAATCAAGATATTGCCGCATATTCTCAACAGGGAGAAGTTCTTTTAGTGGGAGATTTCAATGCTAGAACAACAAACCAACAAGCTAGTATTCTTTGCTGCAAAGAGGATCACAATCCTATCTGGCTCATTGAAGAGGAGAATTATCGATGGGTGAGATGTTTAGAATATGAAAAATTTAGTAATAATTTTGGAGAGGAGTTTATAACGTTGTGTGGTGCTTTCAACTTAATTATCTGCAATGGTCTAGAGAGATGTAAAAGTCTGGGAACTTCACGTGGAACACATAGAATGGGGCAGGTGTAGTTGACTATGTTATTGGGTCACAAAGCCTAATAGAAAGAATAGCTGAAGTTAAGATTGGAAATAATATTTGGGACTTAAAATCATATCATAACCCAATTTATATAAAGTTATTCTGGTTAGAAGAAAGACAGAATAGGAGGAAAACCCAATGTTCTCAACAACCGGCATCAAGGGGCAAAATTCTTCTAACACAAGAAAATTTCACTATCTTCAAAAAAATGTTGAGGAGATCAATTCAAAAGGAGATAATTGGTCCGAAAAGCCTCAAAAAGCATGAGTTAACAAATATAATCTAGGGTGCGCTTGAGAAGTGCAAAAGATCAAAAAATAAGAAATCAAAATCAAATTGTTTTCTTGTGAATGCATGGTTCGATGATGAATGAAGATTGGCAAGGATAACCTTGAAAAAGGAAGGAGAGGGGAATATGAATGTAAATTTATATAAGAAATTTTAAAAAAGAAAAAATATGAGTTCATGCAAACAAGGCGGGAAGAGCCGATATATCTAGGCAAGAATAACCCAAAACTTTTTTGGCAGGCACTTCAACCAAGGAAGAAGCAATTTGAAAATAATATTACAGCTAATTAGTGGTTTTACTATGCAAGGAAACTCTATGAAAGAGAATTATAGGTTGAGCCTCATCCCAGGATCAATACATCTACAAAGCTTTTCACAGTACAGGAGCTGGAGGCAGGAATTAAAAAGTTGAAAGCAGGGAAGGAAAGGGACTTGGTTGAACTTCAAGCAGAATATATAAAGTGGGGAATGAAAATTTTGATACCCCACATCATGGAAATGTTCAACAACATCATTCAACAAGGGTTCCCAAGGGATTGGACAGCTAGTCTAGAAATTCCCATTTTTAAAAGCGGAGACATTAATAATCCTTCCAACTATAGAACCATTATGATCAATCCTCTGTTTGCAAATATTTTTAGTGGCATGGTAGAAAATAGAATCAGTAAGTGGGTAGAAGTAAAATAAAATAAGGCAAAAGGGGAAGCAGGTTTTAGGCTGAAGCATTCTACATTAGATCATGGTATCACACTAAGACACATTGTTGAAAAGGTTTGGGGGAGCAAAGAAGAAGTATTTTACTACTTTGTTGACTTCAAAAAGGCATTTGACACGGTCCCTAGAGATAAGTTGTGGCGTAGAATGGAAGAACTTGAAATTACCTTACAATATAGAGCTACTATCCATAGGCTTTATGAAGAGGTGAAAGTCAAGATTAGAACTTCAGCAGGAATTTCAGAAAGTTTTAGAAGTGACATCGGAGTCAAGCAAGGTTTCCCTTTATCCCCTACCATTTTTGGTTTATATATTGACAAACTGGAAGAGTGGCTAAATTTTCAAGGTGGGGACGGTTTTCTACTGGGGGAGTTTGTGATAAAGCTTCTTTTATATGCCGATGATCTTGTGTTGGTTGCTAAATCGGCCCATGGATTGCAGATGCACCTATATTCCCTTGAGCATTTTTGTAAAGCAGTGGGGATGCAATTCAATACCAGTAAGACCAAGATAATGATTTTCTCTAATAGAAGGAGGCAAAGCCAACATACGTTCTTCTTTGAAGGCAACATTCTTGAAGAAGTAAATGAATACAAGTACCTCGGGATCAATTTCAACAACAAGCTTAATTGGGAGGATTGTAGAAAGAAAATAATTTTAGGAGGGTGGAAAGCATTATATGCACTTCAAAATAGATGTAGAGAGGCAGATTTATGGGATTGGAACATGATCAAAATACTTTTTGGACTTCTATTTTGTCCAGTGATATTATATGGTTGTGAATTGTGGGCTAGCAGCATCTCTGTTTCCAAATGGAAACAAATTGAAAAAATTCAAAAACACTTGATCATGAGCAAGTTCAAAATAAAAAGGTTCGGTTCCCTATGAGATAATGTTGAGTGAAACAGGGACAGCTCCCATTGAAGCAATTGCCATGGTGCTTTATATAAGGTACCTAAAGAGAATGGAGCAAATGTGAGAAGGTAGATGGCTGAAAGTTATCTTCAATGAAGGTATGAGTGAAAGAAAGAAATCATGGATAAGAAAAAACAACAAATGGATGCAAAAATGGAATATTTACTTGAATGCATGTCCCACAAATAGCAAGGAATTAAATAATTTTGTGCTGGAGAAGTTCCGTAAGGGTATATTGGGAAAAGAGTTGGGTAGAAAGAAGAAGTATTATGTTCAGGAATTCAACCCCACTTGTGATCTCCAACAAAAAGAATACATTCGAGCTAGCACTCCGTGGAGGGCAAAGGTTCATATAGCTCAATTAAGAACTAACTCACATCAACTTTGGTGTAAAACGGGATGGTGGAAGAGACCTAAAGAAGCTTGGGAAGAAAGGGTATGTACTTTTTTCACTTATGGGGCAGTGGAATCAGAAAAAAATTTCATTTTGAAATGTGACGCTTTCAAAGACATCAGGGACAGTTACCATAGTATGTTAGCATCAATTCTGTGGCATTGTATTTTCAGTGATAGAACTATTATAAGGTTGGGTCAGCTCATCATCAATTTGAGAAATAAAATGATTGAATTTCAAAAAGAAAAAACAACTAAGTTGGTGGTCCCATAGACTATTTTTAGTCTTGTGGACATTAAAATATCATTCATTCATTCATAGTGGTGTGGGACCTCAGAGGAGGGGCACGTGTTTGAGAATTAGATTATACGATATGTCCATAGCGTACATTGTATCAGTAGGCAGAGAACGTTTAAGTCATTTCTTATTCTTGGAACCAAGTGTTAGTATGAATCTTGATTCGAGGTGTACGAAAAAATACCACTTTAGTTGCGCATAACAAATAGCCCTAACAACATAAATGAATGCTAATATCTTCAGATCTACAGTTAGATGATCAAGACAAATGCTACAAAAATCTAGATCTATGCATTAGAAGACATTAAACAATAGAAAAATAATATTTACTCCATAGATCTAATAGACAAGACAAGCATATATCCAATGAAATTTTTATTAATGGCACCTGGGAGGAAAACACAAGAGGGTGTTCCATGTTCTCCTCAATGGGATGGGTTCTTGTAAGTCCTTAGCACTTCATATTTAGAATTCCTCTCTCTTGATGGTGTAGAAAACCCAGACAAAAATGGAAAAATATGGCTATGATAATGGATCAATAGCCAGACCAAGAGTTGAGATCCAGAGTGATCTTTAGGCAACAAAAGGTGACAAATGAATGGGAAAACCCTTCTGTTTATAACAAAATATTGAGTTAGTCTAGAGATTGGTGCATAATTAAAATGTTATTAACCAAATCTAGATCCAGCTTTTATGGAATATTTTATTAAATTTGTTGGAGGGAAAAGGAATTTGACTTGAGTCAAATCCCCTTATTTGTAAATAATAAATAAATAAATGATTTATTTATCATTTTAAGGATGTGATTAAGTAATACTAAATAAATAAATGATTTATTTATCATTTTAAGGATATGGTTGAGTAATAATCAAATAAATAATGATTTATTTAATTATTTAAGGGTGAATTAGTCATATTTAACAAAGAATATTATTTAAATAAGATTTAAAAAATTATTCTTAGAAAGTAATAAGATAAATAATGATTTATCTAATTAATTTCCTAGTTTTGGGTTAAATATAACCAGAAATATTAATTAAACTATTGTTAAACTAATTATTTATTGAGGAAAATCAAACAAATGTATATTTATTTAATATTTCCTTTTGGGGTTTCCTGTTTAGACCCTAAACAACTTAATAAAGTTGATTTACTAAGTTATTTTAATAGTGAAAGCAATTTTACTTGGAGTAAAATTGGTCTTACATGATGTACTTGGTTCCATCTAATGATAATAGGTTAGATGACCAAAAAATGGAATAACAGATTTCCCCCCAGCATGCGAGCGTTAGGAGCTAATCGTATGACCAAAGTACGTTGTAAGAACTCAATCACTAGACATCGAAGGGGAAGTCAAAGAGAGAGAAGTATAAGGTAAACCAAAGTGCCAAAAGACCTAGAGCTTGAGGAGGCAACTTGCAGCTGCGACAAGTCTTTTTAATGAGTGAGTACCTGCTATATGCGGCAGGGGAGGCATACCTATGCCCACCGAGGAAATATTACAAACAATAAGGTGCCCAGAAAACCACGGAACGCAATAATAAAGTATATGTTGGCATAAACATGAGCTAGATGAATAACATGATAATGAATCCCACATACATATTGTGCCTGGGATAACAGCCAGGACTTGTACAATAAAAGCTAAGTACATGAGATATGAACGCAACCCAGATGCCCCTGAACACATGAAATGGCTCTGAAAATCTAACTGATACATGCAAACAAAACGGTGCTGCAAGCGGCTGAGGCCGACATCATTAAATGTATGGATCTGCATCGAAGGCTGTGATGAAGAGGTAATCTGAGTGTGTGGGGGGCTACCTGTAGGGCCACCCCCTCATGAGGGTTGAAGGCATCTCACACACACTCGGTAATCATCAACGTTGGCTGCTGCATCACTGAACCATTAAGTATACGGATCTCAATCATGTGGAAAGGAGCTAGAGCTGAGAAAAAATCAAGTCAAAGGGCAATAAGGAGTCCCTTTGCCTGATCCGAGGCACCGAGCCAAAGTGTAAGCTGGAACCAAGGTACACCGCCCTCTATACCTCTTTTCTGGAATGAATGAGTTGATGTTGACAGAAGGAGGTCCGTCATAGGTGAGGCAATAAGGGATCCTCAACTAAGGCATGAGAGAAAATAGTAGAGTGAATGACAGAGTGACACCAATGATGATGATGAAATGGGGAGGAACTAAGTAGCGAATGATTTAATGAACGACTTCCCTTGTTAGATCATAAATGACATGGATGACCTGGCAGCGACTGACATGATATTATGAGGGATAGGGGACAGTGGGACTAAAGGCCATAATGTGCGACATGAGAGAGGGACCAAGAAATGAATAATGGAGGACTATAGCGGGATGCAAAGGGACTCGGGATAGACTCCATGAATGCAATGATGACTCCACTCGGATGCTCTAAAAAAGGGTGACTCGATGGTGCTGCCACATATGTAAAGGGTCCAATGGGGACCATAAAAGCGTGAGTACAAGATGGTAACTCACGACGAAATTAAACACGAGCGTGGACAAGTATGGAGGCAACATGGTGCCCCCAGTACGAGTGCTGCAAGTGAAGAAATTCGATTTTGAGAAAGGGTGAAGTGGCTCTTCTTGGAAAAAATGTGTCCTGGTGAAGTATCAAATCAAAAAAAGCTAATCGATACCCATTTGAGGGCTTTGGTGAGATCTTTCCAATGGTATATATGGTTCGTCAAATTGAGCTACGTTTTGGTCGTAGTAAGCGAAAGAAAAATCAGGGGTTTTCTTTCAATAAGGCATTTTCCTTCCAGATTCACTTATTTTCCGATGGGGTTGTGGTGAATGCCGTGAGGAGAGGAGGCCTTAAATCTTGTGACAATTGCAGCGGATAAACCGACCGTTGGAATTTGAGATCTATCAGTTGTAGGTTAGAGGCCTAATTGTACTCTTTCATTTTGGTGGATTGAAAGTTTAGTTTAGGTACCTAGAGCTCGTGAACAGGCCAGGTCGCAATTTTTGGGGTCTGTTCTGTGACCAAGGTAGCAGGTTCTGGGCAGAAAAATGCGACCTGTCCTAGGAAATGACCTAAATAGTGCGACCTGTCAGAAAAAGGGGGTTTCCAGTGTTGTTTTTGGCTGAGATATGGGATTTTTATGGTTGAGGGGAATAGGTGCCCCCAAGCATGTTGTGTACATGCCAAAATGTATTTAGAAAAAGGGAAATCTAAACACAGTTTAATGATGTGGTGCGCCATTTTTTTTGGTATGGTTGCGCAGTTTGAGAAAGGAAATAGATGATTACCAATCTCTTTTGATACTGCATGAATGAAATGGACTTTAAGTTTCTAGGTTGGAACACATGGTGCTAATATCCCAAAGATAGTATTTGGGATAATGAATTGATGTTCTCCCAGAAAACCTATAGGTTGGCCAACCACAATGTCTATGAGACTTGGTTGCTGATGAAACATGAAGGAATGATGAGGGGTATCATCCCTAGAGTGATCTTGAAGTGATATGGGACTCTAGAGGTTCTTCTAAATTTGGAAGAATAATGGGACTAGAGTCGTCATGACTAGATTCACTAGGAGAGTGTTGAAGAATTTCTTCTCCTGGTCTCTCCAATATGAGTGCCCCCCTTACCCAAACATTGGGTGTCAATGTAATGGCCACACGGTGCATTTGGTTTGAATGCATGAGTTCGATGTAAGGGGGGTAGATAAAGTCAGGAGTGGTCACCACTTCCATAATTTTGTTATCGTAATAGAAGATGGGGTGACTGATGGAAGAAAGACCACCTAACGCGATGATACAACCTTACACCTCATCATGAGAGGAGAGATTTGTATACACATCGTCACAAGGGGAAAAGGGAGAGTGAATGGACAAAGGATCCACTGAGACTGGGGAGGGGGCTGAAGGGAGGTCAGGCGAAACATTAGGGGAGGTCTCATCGTGGACTTTCGACCAAGGCCCTGTTATCTCAACATTATAAGGGGAAAAGTTAATGGGAGCATCTGTGTCCTCGGGTGTTGTCGAAGCAAGGTGCAAAAATAAGGGAGCGGGTGACTCATGGCCCTCAACCTCGAATTGGCGTAAGTATTCTAAAGAGGAATGATACTCTTCGAGGCGAGGACACAGGTGAGTGTAATGGCCATCGAAATCACGTAAAGCACATGGTTTATTTGTGCGCAATTGTTTGAGTTTCAGAATTGAATCAGGTATAGTGACATATAACTATGGGATATCAGATTCCAGAAACGACTCATTGCCCATGGACTTGAAGAGAGGAAATTTTGGGCAAGTATGGGTGGCGTGGCCAACACCGTCACACAAAGCACACTGGACGGTACGCTTTGGAGGTCGAGAGGGGGCAGGGTTTGTCGTGGTAGCCTTATCCTTTGATGCCCCCTTGCAAGCTTTGCCATTCTTACTCGAAGCAGTCAGAATGGGAGGTGGTTCCTATTGAGGTGAATGAGGCACTGTTACAGCGGGAGAAGTCATAGGGACCAGTTGAACCGAGGTCAAAGCGAGACAACGTTTAGGTTGACTAGGAGGGGTAGCGGCTGGAGGATCGAGGTACCATACGAGAATCCCAAGGGTCATGTTAGGAAGAGAGAGGGTGGCCATAACAGGTACCGTGTACACTCCTGGTGGGGGAGCTAGGAATGGTATCTGACCAAAGGGGTAATGACCAGGCGAGACGGCGCCAAGATGGCTGAGGGCGGGAAGAACCGTCCCAGGAGGGTAAAGGGGGTCATGGGTACCAACTGAAGGTGAAGGGCCAGGTGAAGAAGGTTCAGAAGGCTTATCAGAGGACATCATGAAAATCTGGTAATAAGGGGAACGAGATGGAAGAGATTGAGTGGCCACATGTCCTTCAAGTGGTTGGGTAGCCACAAATCCCTGTTGAGGGAAAGGATCTGTAAGTATAGCCGGATGACTAGGTGCAGGACTAGGAGGAATGGAAGGGATGGATTTCTGTCCTCTCAATGTTACTTGAGATTCCCATAGCTGTCTTATTTGTGGTAGAAGAGTAAAATCATGTGTATAATGAACATAAACACCACAACAAGAACAGGGCTTGTTCGTACGAAGAGGCCTATCCTACTTGGGCTGGGTAGTGTTAGGAGCATTACCTTGATTAGGTCCAGGATTACCAAAGGTGGCTTGATTTTGATTTCCTTTCCTCTTCCTTTTTTAGGTAGGAGGATTAGGCATGTCTTGCTGTGCGTACACCTGCCCCGAAGGGGGTGGTGATTGTTGTTGCGGGGGTTGAGAAGGCAAGGGAAGAAGAGGTGCTAATGTTGTAGGAGCTGGAGCACCAGGTTGTGGATACGGATAATAAGGAGGTTGGGTAGCAGTGTGGTAACAGGAGGTTGGGAAAATGGAGGAGGCATGCCGTATCGTAGATACGTGTTACCAGGAGGGGGAAAAGCGCCAGAGGAGCTGGCCCCTCCCTGAGAGAAACCATAGCCCATAGGAGGTTGAGCATGCAGATTAAAGAGAGCTCCAACGATACCGTCAGCGACATGAGATGCCCCCAGTGCATTGGCACCACCAGGTTTGGGAAGATCAAGTAGAACGGTATAAACATAACCCGAATGAGCATAGATCAGGTCATATTTTAATGCAATTTGGAGAGCGGCTTCTTCGGTTTGAGGAAAGTGTGATGCGACGTCTTTCCCGATAGGTGGTAAGAGAGTCTTAAGAAACCAGTCCACGTAGACACGGTCTTCGAACGTAGGGGCTCGACATAGGCTCCTTCTTCTCCGCCATTCCTGAACATGGTCGGAAAGGCAGGTCGCAGATGATTGACGGAAAGAGGTCAAGAGCCCAGTACCAGTTTTCTAACGTAGGGGGAGCTAGAAATAAGACAAAAAATCCCAGGCCAGAGTCGCAAAGGTGGTATGAGAGGAAGGGGCTTGATCTACATACCACTTAGAAGCTTCACCTGTAAGCGTTCGTTGGAACAACTGAAGACGAACAGAGTCATCGGTAATGGAATTAGACGAACACCACATGTGGAAAGATCAAACATGATTTGAAGGATCTTGTGCAGCAAGACCTTAAAACTTTGGGATGTCTAAAGGGAGCTTTTTTGGCATAGCAGGCCAACTAACATCATGGTGTATAGGGTCATTTATCAATTGGTCAAAATCAGGGAGGCTGAGGCCTGCCATGAAAGGGAGCAAGGGTGCAACCATGGTAGTGTCCGTTGCGGTCCCATTAGTGGTATTCCCATCCTGAGGTCCGGGTTTTCCACCAATAGCAGGTCCTGCACCAGACATGGTGAAGGTGTCAAGAGGAGAACCGAAGGCATAAGGAGAACCTAAAGGACCAGAAGAAGAGTCGGTGTGTGTACTCAGGAGAGGACTAACTCGAACCCAACATGGGGGGGTAAGTCTTCCTACCGGAAACTAAGGATGAAGGCCAAGAAGTCTCCGGGATAAACGCCTTAGTGTTGAAATGGTGATGACACAAACATGGCACAAGGGAAAAAGAGACCAACAAGGGCAGGGAGGTGCAGGATCAAGTGATTCAAATGTCGAAACAAGGGCAAAGAGGTGTAGGATCAAATGATTTCAATGTTTTAGAGTCTTTTCTTGGCGGTGTTATCCAAGCCCTTTTTCGCTTAGGGTGTGTGTGTAAAAGTGTGTAAATTTTAATTTTAAACCTAGATGTTTGTAGAGAAAAAGAAAAAGTATGTTGTATAGCTATAAATAAACCTGCAAATGTCAGTATATATTTCTGCAAAATAGAAAATAAACAACTAATAATGCACCAATATAAACCCAAGGAGGTGGGTCTCTCAACAAATAGTCTATAGGTGAGTAAAAAACTAATCAAAACAAACTAAACAAGGCTAATAGATCTAGGGTCAAGAGGGAGAGAGATCTAAAAGAAAAAATCTGTTGAAAGTGGTGTAGAAAACAACAACAAATTAGAGGAAAATTGTTGTAAAAAAGAGGTGGCGAAAGGCTATCTCCAAGAAGGAAGCGGAGTGCCCCCTAAAGGAAAACCCAAAAAAATCTAAAAGAGGAGATTTGTATGGATAACAAGCTGATCTAAAGTGGATCTGAAGATGAGGTATCAGATCTAAAAAAATGGCTAAAGACTCTAAAATTTTAGACAACCTGCAACAACAAACACTCTTCCACAAAAAGTGGAAGGTACTGAAGCCCTAGGGGCTAGGTTCCCACTTATTTGAGTGAAACAGAACAAGTATAGGTCTACAACGGGTAGAGACGAAGGTCATACAACCCTGAACAGAGGCTCAACAAAACCCATAAAACTTTCAGAAAAATCTTTGTAGAAAGTCCAGGTCGCAGTTTTTGGCCTGTTTTCAGTAGAGGTCACACTTTTTGGGCTGTAAAGTGTGCCCTGGAGGTCCAGGTCGCAGGTTTTTGGGAGAAAAGTGCGACCTGCACTTCCGGCACTCTCTACGGTAGGTTTCAAAAAAACTTGTCGTCTCAGCTGCGGCTGATGTCTGTCACCTGCGCAATGGGTTCAAAAGCACACGGAAGTTACAATTTTTATAGTTTTATCGTTTTATGGGTTAAAAAAAACATCAAGAATAAGAAAAACAAGGGGCTGAAGAGAAATCCTATGGTTTGAAGCAGCTGGATATGCAAGGATCATAAAAACGATAGAGGTCATAATGGTAAACCTATGCAGAGTCGCTAGTTGTTAGTATGAATCTTGATTCGAGGTGTAAGAAAAAGGACCACTTTAGTTGCGCATAACAAGCAGCCCTAACAATAGAAATGACTGCTAATATCTTCAGATATGCAGTTAGATGATCAAGACAAATGATGCAAAAATCTAGATCTATGCATTAGAAGACATTCAACAGTAGAAAAATAAGATTTACTCCATATATCCAATAGACAAGACAAGAATATATCTAATGAAATTTTTATTAATGGCACCTGGGAGGAAAACACAAGAGGGTGTTCCCTGTTCTCCTCAATGGGATGGGTTCTTGTAAGTCCTCAGCACTTCAGATTTAGAATTCCTCTCTCTTGATGGTGTAGAAAACCCAAACAAAAATGGAAAAATATGGCTATGATAATGGATCAATTGCTAGACCAAGAGTTGAGATCCAGATTGATATTTAGGCAAAAAAAGGTGACAAATGAATGGGAAAACCCTTCTATTTATAACAAAATATTGAGTTAGTCTAAATCTTGGTGCATAATTAAAATATTATGAACCAAATCTAGATCCAACTTTTATGGAATATTTTATTATATTTGTTGGAGGGAAAAGGTATTTGACTTGATTCAAATCCCCTTATTTGTAAATAATAAATAAATAAATGATTTATTTATTATTTTAAGGATGTGAATGAGTAATAATAAATAAATAAATGATTTATTTATCATTTTAAGGATATGGTTGAGTAATAATCAAATAAATAATGATTTATTTAATTATTTAAGGGTGAATTAGTGATATTTAACAAAGAATATTATTTAAATAAGGTTTAAACAATTATTCTTATAAAATAATAAGATAAACAATGATTTATCTAAATAATTTCCTTGTTTTGGGTTAAATATAACCATAAATATTAATTAAACTACTGTTTAACTAATTATTTCTTGAGGAAAATCAAACAAATGTATATTTATTTAATATTTCCTTATGGGGTTTCCAGTTTAGACCATAAACAACTTAATAAAGGTGATTTACTAAGTTATTTTCATAGTGAAAGCAATTTTACTTGGAGTAAAATTGGCCTTACATGATGTACTTGGGTCCATCTAATGATAATAAGTTAGATGACCAAAAAATGGTGTAACACCAAGGTATTTTATATTTTACTCATTCAGGTTCAGTCAGAGGAAAATACTCTTCTAAAAAAAATACCTGCATTGTTACAACAACATCCCATCCTCAGAAACGAATCAGGCCCATGAAGGCCTCTTCTGTAGATCATGAATGGCTTGTATTGTGTGAGTTGTAAAATGTTATTTGGTTTTACATTCTCTATTAAAATATTAGGTCAAATTGAAAGTTACTTTGAAACATTTTAAAAGTTGAAATAATCTTATTAACAAAATTCAAGTAATATTAGAAGTAGTAATAGAAATATCATTAGTATTTATTTCACTATTAAATTTTTAAATTAAATTCGATTTAAAAATCACATCATCTTGAATTTAACAATCACAAAATATTAATGTTATTTTATGGATTTCCATTCTTTAGATCTATTTTATGTAATTCCACGGCCATTATTGTATGTAATTCCACAACCATTTTTTACATCAATTTAATGATTTTCACTACAAAGTCCAACAAATAAATCAACATAATTAATATATATTGCATATCAAGTTGTTGTGGGAGCCTTTTATATGGTTGTATGGTTCTTTTCAATATTAATAATGTGCTATTATCATTATTATTTTAATTCCTTGACGTGTGGAGAAATTAGTCTCAAGTTGGGTTTGGATTTATCAATGAAAAATGCATGTAATTCCACACCCATTTTTTACATCAATGTAATGATTTGCAATACAACATCCAACAAATAAATCAACATAATTAATATATATTGCATATCAAGCTGTTCATTTCAATATTACTAATGTGATATTATCATTATTATTTTAATTCCTCGAAGTGCTGAGAAATTAGTCCCAAGTTAGGTTTGGATTTATCAACGAGAAATCCATGATCATGATATTTGATATTTTTTTTTTTATTTATTAACGAAAAATCCGCGATAGTAATCAACAATACAAGAATTTTGATATATATATATATATGTGAATTCCTAAAATGGAGAAACAAAAATGATAATGTGAGATTGAGTATGCATGGTTGTAATCTTCTTGGATAATGGTAATCATTGAAGACTGTTGGAAACTTATAATTTAATAAAATCATTAATAAAATTTGAAAATCTCATTTTTACATGTATTAATTCATTTTTCATTTTTTTTTTCAAAATTTCGCTAAAAAAATCTCACTCACTGCATGGACTTGCTGCTTCGTAGCTTAATTTTGTATATTATGAAAATTTTCATGGATTCAAGATTAGGAGTTATATCTTATGGAAAAGGTTTTGTCAGTGTACTTGAAAATTTTAGAAATCCATGGGATATGTCAATTTTCATTTAACTTTATGGAAATTCTTTCATGTATTCAATTTTAGGAGTTAATATATCTTATTGAAAGGTAACAAGTAGGTAAATATTGTTTGTGTATTTAATGAGTTTGGTTTCATTTTTCATTTTCACATTTTCATGTATTCAAGTTTAGGAGTTAATATATCTTATTGAAAGGTAACAAGTCGCTAAAGACGTATTAGTGTATTTAATGAGTTTGGTTGCATATTTCATTTTCACTTTTTCATAATTAGAAACATATGAAGTTGCTTTAATGAAGGGAAATATTTGTCATATTTTATGGAAGGAAAAATTGTTACATAATATTTATAAAAATATTTTATAGTATATTAAAAATATTGTAATTTTTGATGAATTAGTAATTTTTAAATGTAAATAAATAAAAAAGTGTTTATTTTATTTAAAAAAAGAAAGATAGTTTGATTTTTGTATTAAAAAAACAATTTTTAGTTTTTAAATGGGGTGGCTATCCATGTGGAAAATGAAATTGGGCTGACCACTACCCCATAAACTTTCAAATTAATTAAGAGGGGTGACATGGCCTTTCCTCTATGCACTAAGCATGCAAAGGTAATTTCATCATTTTCATGGCTAGTTGAATTCTAGATCCTTCTTATATTTGTTTTGTATAGCGAGGTGGGTGTATGAGTTGTGTGTGTACTTCCCCTGCCATGGGAAATATTTCCTTTCCCCTTTGAAGTTTGGAAGGAATGTATTTTTTTTGTTTGTGAGCCAAAGAAATGTATTTTGGAGTATTTTAATGTCTAAAGTTATGTTTTGATTGTGTCTAACTAGGGCTTCAATTCCCTGATTTTTTTGGCGGGTGGAAGAGGTGAATACTAGATTGGAGACGGAGAAGTTGACAAGAATAAAATATCAAATTTAGAAGTGGGTATTCACATTCATGATTTTGAATATCAACGGATTTGTTTCTGGAATAAATCAATTTATGAACTATCGAGGTGCTTAGTCTTGGATTTTATCTATGTCTATAAGTAGGTAATATCTTTATATTTTCTTAGTATACTGATTTCCTTGGCTTCTGTCAGTTTTCAGTATAGTGTGGGTCTTATTAAAGTTCCTTTACAGGGGACTATCATTACTTTGTGTCCTTTGAGATTGAGGGTTCTGTTATCTATGGAGTTGGATTATATCCCTGGTTTTTTGTTCCTCGGCAAAGTAGTATGTGGAAGATATCTCCCGACAACATTTTTGTTAAACAAGTTTGTGTCAGAGTTTATTATTATTGTCATTTCTCATACCTGTTTAGATAGTATAAGTGTGATTGATGGTGGCTATATGGTATCTGGTTAGAATTTGTATGGGGGGAGCGTGGTACACTTTCACAAGTCTCTTGAAGCATTATTTGTCTTTGAGGGATTTTAGCTTGGTCACAGTATTTGGAATTGGTGGGTTATATACTTCTAATACTACATTTATCTATTGATTATTTTAGTCATTATTCCATATTGTAACACCCCCTTATCACATATACCCAAGTAATAGCCCAACTGCGGGAAACATGCGATGAGAGGCTCCTATAATGATATTCAACCTCCTATGTTACCTTAAGGAAGTGGAACCGATGGAAAACACAACCTATGAACCTTTTGCATCATCAATGACACCCCCAGGAGCTGACCCAACCTTTAAGGCCTCTTACCCCTAGGTCACATTGACCTTTTGGCCTCTTTGAGCCAAATTTGCAGGAATAACACTGCATGTTAGTGGCCAGGAGGCTATAGCCATAGGCATAACGCTGCATGCCAATGGCTAGGGCCCCAAATGGATAGTTCTAGGCCTACGGCTCTAGGAATTGAGCCACCTTTTCAGGCCCAGAGCCCAGGTCACTGCCCAGAACTTCATGAAAAATTTAGACATGATAAATAACAACAATATAATGATGAAGAAGCAAACATATCATCAAGGAATCAACTAGAACCCTGCTAGCCATGACGGGAATTTTGTCAAGCATGTCACAAACATTGAATCTATAGGTCTAAACAACATATTTAAACATAGGGGTCTCATACTTATCTGAGAATGACTACGAAAAAATTATCCCTTACATCATTAGTTTCAATACAACCTATTTTACCATAAATAACTTATTCATTCATGTATAGGTAAAAACATGCATAGATCCATACATCATCACTGATCAAATACATGATTATAACCTACAAAATAACCACAGAAATAAAATTCGTACAATAGAAATTGAACTCAGAAAGAAACTAGTACATTTTAATACCAAATAATAAAGTGTTTTATGGAGATCAAATCTACGGATAAGTATGCTTTCCCTAAGTGTGGTAGTGAACTTAGAACAATAGAAAGAAATTTATCTGACCTTTTCCTTTTCATATTTTGGGAGTCTGAAAAGTGATGAAAGAGAAATCCAGGGGGGTTCATTTTTTATGTTTAACAAAGCTCGAAAAAGAGATAAAAGTGTGCTTTGTGGTTAGAATTGCATTTCACGATCATGCACGACGAACTCACTCTAATCAGTTGTAAACTTGCCCAAAGAACCACCGAATGGATTAACAATACCTATTTAAATAGTCAAAATGGGTAAAAACCATATTCATTTCATTAAATATGAATAAATTAACGAAAAGGACTATTAAAATAAGAAATTACCAAGTCATTTTTACCATTTCACATTTATCATTCGAATTTTAGCACCTTGAGCCTATTTTACCCTCAAAATTCAATGGCTGATTGTGACAGATTCTAAGGACTATTCTTGTGTTGTCCAGACCAGGTAGAATATCTTACCCTTCTCTTTCTATTGGTTGCATTATTGTTCCATTTCATGCATATTTTTTATGGTTTTGGGGCTCCTAGGGTAAATATACAACACCCTAGGACTAATGCACCCTTGGATATCGAAAAGTGAGTTGTAGAGAGAAAGAGCGCCAGTTCCTCTGCAATGCTCTGTCTTTCACTCAACAATGCATTGGGTGCAATTCATAAACTTTCATCTTGTTTTCTACCCAAAATTTCTCCATTTTTTTGGATGGAATGGATCCTAACTAAGCCTATGGTGTGATTTCAGACTTTGATCATATAAGAATGTTGATTACGTGGTGAGAAAGAGAACATGAAGAACAATATATGGTTTCCCTAAATGATCCTAGCATAGTGAGAGCCCTTAGAGACTATGGGTTGCTCAAGTACTTCATATTTTCAAGGATGATGAAACACATGGAACTATTGCAATTCTTGATCTGTTCATGGGACTTGGCACTACAGGAATTTCACATTCGGGACAAAGTGCTCCCAATATTGGTTGATGAAACTTACTTTCTCACAGGTTTTTCGAGACATGGTGCCCCCATTTCCCTTGCAAGCTCCATCCGTGGAGGTAAAACATTGAAGGACTACATCTGACAGTTTTTTAGACCAGGAACTGAGCCTAGCAAAAATGGAAAGATAAATATCAAAGATTTACGTGATATGTCTTTTCGAACACTCCTATTCACTATCACAAAGCTAGTTGGAAACGTGACACTACATGTCGTGAACAGATCATACATTCAGTATGCACTTGAGTGTCTCGAGCCAGCTGTGTTCAACTGGGCTGAAGCATTACTCCTTCAAACGAAAGAACAACTGACTAAGGTAAAAATTTGAAAGACCAAAAATTTCAGCTATGGGTCGATCTTAATCACCTTTGTTTTGGAGCGAGTTCCATTGATGCAGCCACAAAATGTGACACTGGGATTAGCGAGTCCTAGAGATCCACAGATGCAGTGGTGGGTCAAGCTGATGGCTAGACATGTTGGTTAGTCATCGATATTATTTTCCACTGCATTCTTCAGTTGGCTCCGAATACAGAATATCTTCATAGAGGAGCATCCATATGCAGGGATGGATTTCCACAGAGATCCAGATTTTATTTTGACCAGCTGGCGCTCAATGGGTTGCTATAGGTAAAATGTTGACCATGATTTTTATTTTTTGGTGTTTTTTACATATTTCTGTGTTTTTTCATGTTTCCAAGACTAAACTAAAGATGTTTTATGTATGTATATGTAGGTACCATTTGACCAGTGGTTCATGCATAGCAGGTTGGAAAACTAGTAGAGAGGACTGTCGGGAGAGAATTCCTTCACGATTTGGATTTATTCGATACTCTTGCTGAGTTTTAGCAACATGTGAAGGGATTTACTCTTGGGATACCATATGCCCGGATTGAGGAGTTACCTATGAGGCTGCAATGCCATACCATTGGTGTGCCTAGCCATTGGATGAGGCTATTATGCATGATAGCCCAAGTAGTGACCTTCTATCATGAGCATTGCTAGATTTACTTAGATTATGTTATATTTGTATACATTTTGAGGTCAGATGACCAACATGTATTGGACACAATTTTTGCAAAACACTCGATATAAATCTATTTTACTTTCATTTCTTTTCTATGATTATGTGAAATCCTATTCAATTGTATGATGTGAATTGAAAATATATCTTTACATATGTTGCAAATGTCTATTTAACACACAATTCACCAAAGAATCAACCAGAGTGCTATTTTTTTTGGAAATATGTTGATATTGAATGGAATCAAAGTATTTCCAAAAGATGAACTCTAAGGAACATGCGATGAATTTATGAATTTTGGATAGTATAGACATGAGTAAGATGTAGTACGACAAGTTGTGAGTCTAGCCTGATGATGATGTGGTGAATTCCAAGTGAAATGGCATCAAAGATTAGTTCATTCAACCCATTTTACTCAGCGATATTTTTGGTCGATCGACCAATACAAATCCCTTGGAAACTCACTACCTTGCCACTTGGAGCAAAGACAACCCATGCTACAGAGGATAAATTCTAAGTACTACAACTAGCGCCATCAGCATATCCAACAAATGGTTCTAAAGATTTTGACATCTGAAAAAAATGAAAAGTAGATTACTAACCACATGAAAAACTATAAAAGACACACTACTACACACATGCAATCAAAGCATATAATACAGTGTTTACTATGAAAATCAAGCATAGAAATGTTTAAGATACAACCCATTTTGAGGCTGTGACAATGGAATCCCATGATAATCTACAACCTTGTAGGCACCCTTAGTGAGAATGCACTTGAAAATGTAGGGGCCATGCCATAATGGTTCAAATTTCCATGTTCCTATCTTATCATCTTCCTGATCATAAAATAAGACCAGGTCTTTTTCCAAGAAGGTGTGAGGCTTGACATTGCAGTCATATTGTTCCTTGATTCATCTCTTATGTGATTTTTTTGCCAATGCAGCTTCACGACGCATTTCATCTAGATGGATGAGATTTAAAAGACATGCCTCTTCTTCAAAAGTGTCAGGTATCAGGTCAATCACGAGTTTCAATGAGGGTATTTCGCATTGTATTGGTGAGATAGCTTCCAGGCTGTAAACCAGCTCAAAGGGAGTGAATTAGTGTTTCAACTTCCCGGGGATGAAATTTGGCATACGATCTTCATTTGATGTGTATCATACCTTGTTATAAATATCTATCCAAGGAGTATAAATTTTCGTGTGAACAACATCAGTCCATGGAACCATGTTGCTCCCGGTTTTCCCCAAAAAATTCGTTTAGGGCCTCAAAATAGCTCTAGAAGTTCAGGACCCGAAAACCTGCTAAAAATAGTAAGTTGTGCCTAAACTGAAAAACTAAAAGAACTGATGGTGTGGGTCCAAATGGAATAGGTGGTTGGCCACCAATATCGATAGGGCCTCCCAACGGCTCCGAAATTTGAGGAACCAACAACCTGCTAAAAATAGTAAGTTGTGCTAAAAGTGAAAAGCTGCAAGAATTGATGGTGCGGGTCCAAATGGAATAGGTGAGGGGCCACCGATATCCACTTGGATAATTATTTAACACAATTGAATCCCAAAAATAATTTCTAATCTAATGCACTGTAGAAACCCCTCATACTTAAATAATCACATGGCCAAAAAAATATAATTCACTTGGTATGACACTTGTTTATATAACATTTTTTAAAATTATTCAATTTAATTAAAAAGATAAAAAGGACATAACTATCTTGAATATAATCTCAACCATTGGTTTTTGTATAATACTAAAATACTCTATTGAGGTTAAATCCCTACCATCCACCTAATATATAATTATAATTAAATTAGAATTTTGTATGCCATATTCCAAAATAGACATGCCTAACAATATAATTATTAATTTAATATAAATATTTAAAACATAAATAAATAAATTTCTGTCATTTTTTATTTTTAATAACATTAATTTTAAATTTCACACAATTGCATTATTAATTGGCACAACCACATTACATTTTAATAAATGTAGTTGATATAGACGTCAACTTAATATATAAACCTAGTATTAAATATTAATATGTTAACTATATATTAATAAATATTAATATAACTATCAATATAATATATTAAATATGTATTGATATATTGTATTGCACCATATTAATATATTATATTATAATATTAGGCTTGCATGGCTCATATATTTTACATACTTTGACTCCTCTGAACATAATTTCAAAATATTAAAAACCTAGATTAAAATTCAACCAAACTATCTCTATTATTAAAATTAAACCAAATCATCTCTATGATTAATATGGCGTCTAGAAGAGGAAGCATAGAGGAATAAGGATATTGCAGAACATATGGAGGTTAACTTGACTCATATAGATGTTGGATTTTAGTATCTTGGTTTTGCTTCGAAACCTAATGTTTATTTCAACAAGGACTCAGAATGGCTTATTAGTAGATTCCAAAGAAATTTGAGCTGCTGGAAAAACAGATAGCTCATAATGGGAGGAAGGATTGTTTTGCTGAAATCGGTTCTTCAAAACCTGTCAGTTTACTAGATGCATATGTTTATTTTGCTGAGAGATATCATAAAATGGATTGATCCTATTATGGGACAATTTCTTTGGGTTTGAACCAAGGAGCAAAGGAAATTTCACTTGATAGGCTAGTCTGATATCGCTCGGCCTATTAAGGAAGGTGGGTGGGGTATAATAGAAACCACAACATTTAATCGAGCACTGATCATAAATTATTTGTTGAGAGCTATTTCATGGGAGGACACCTCGGAAAATGTTATCAAACACAAATATTTTTATAGGTTTTTTTTTGCTACTTGGCTGCACAAAGGAGCAAGGAAAAAATTGAATATATCCTATGTATGAAGAAGCACGATGCAAAATCTAAATTGGATGGCAGGACTCATTAGATGGGAGGAATGTGATGGATCTAGAATCCATATTGGATTATATGACATTAAAGGGATGATATGGAATCATTCCCTTTCGGTACAATTATTAAAATTCATTCATTTAAAAGGAGTTTATGTATTGGGAAATTTTTTCCAAATAGGAGGTGATAGTGTGGATTATCAAAAATGGAGTGGGGCCACAAAACTTGGCATTTTTGGCCATCTAGAAGCAGAATGGGAGAGATATATAATATATATTAGAGAAGTAGGAATTAACTTAGATACTCAGGGGGGAAAAGATCATTTGGTTTGGGGAGGAAGAATAAAGAAGGGTAAGCCTAGTGTCAAGGGTATATATATCTGGAGTTACCCAGAACAGTGAAAAAACATGTTGGACACAGGTGGCGTAGAACATATGGAAATGCATCATTCCATACAAAATTAGAAAATTCTTCTATTTGGATATCAATGGCGAAATTTTGACCTAGAATAACCTACAAAAGAGAGGATTTGAGGGCCCACATATCTATGTCATATGTTTGGAGGGATCAAAAATTTTAGATCTTCTTCTTCTTTCCCATGGATATAAAAGAAAGGTATGGGATGGGTGTAGGGTATTATTAAGGCTCAAATCCATGGGGAATCATGATTCCCCCATTTCTTGTATCAGGGCTTGGTATTGCAACAATAGAAGATTCAGTTATTTTCCATTTTTCATTATGTGGATTATCTGGAAAAGTAGAAGTGCTCTCATTTTTTAGCAGAAAGTTGTAAGGGTCAGATATGACATCAGCAAGGCTATTCCAATATTCAATGAAATGGGTGCAGTCACAAATAGATATAAAAACCTAGTGTGTAAAGTTACTGGAGTGGGAAAATATTACCCAGTAGGCTTCTTTGATGGGGCGTGCAAAAGGACGAGGTGTGGATGTGTGGTTTTCATAGTGTTAGAAGTCAGAAGATACTTCCACTTTTGGTGGGAAGGAGGACTAGGATAAAACAAAAAGGCAGAGTTGGTGGCACTCTGGGGTGTACTTATCGCAACAAAGTGGTTAAGAATTGATAATTTGCACGTATTTGGAGATGCAAAAGGAATCATCGATTGGGTCAATCTCTACACCAATTTTTCTCCTCCGATACTTAACAACTGGATGAGGAGGATTAGAGTGTTGGTCGACACATTTATGAGTATTCAATTTCAACATGTCTACTGAGAACAAAATTGGATGGCAGATTTTCTATGAAAGAGAGGGATCAAAATGAATCCAGGTAAATTTTATTTTAATGGATTTGTATAGGGAAAAATGATTAATGCATCCAACACCAATATTTCATAGAGGGAAGATTTACATTTGTGATCTTGAACGGGGATATTGTGAACAAGTATGTAAGAATTTGGAGGAACTGTTGCAATTATGATGAACACAAATTTGAAATGTTAGTGAAAATTTTGAAATTTTAGTGTCATTATAGAAGTAGGGAACGGTTACAAGGTTGTATACAATTTAAATGATAAGAAGTGAATCAATTAACAACCATTGATCACAAAATTGAGATTGATCACACAATTTTATATGTACTTTTTTTTTATTTAATTGAAAAGAGTAGTGTTTTTTTCGATGGGAAAAAAAAAGGATTAAAATGGTGATCGAGGTTTGTGCATGGACCATTGCATGTTAGATGTAATTGGGGCCATGAAATTTGTGAAATCCTTTGTCGAAACACGCAACTTGCCACTATTAGTACCACCATTCATGGACCAATCGTTGCTGAAAGCTAGATCTCCTCCAAAAATAGAATTGCCCAACCTCGAATTTGTAGGGATAAAGGAAGTCTCCAATGACTCCACCAAACAGCTCTAAAGCAAAGAGCTTGTGTACAGATCCTCGTCTAGAACAAGGAAAATTTGAAGGATGGAAGTTTATCTTAAAGTTTAGAAAGCTTGGCGAATCTTACTAATCCCCAAAATGTACATTGTAAGTTTTTCTATGATATATTTGTACAAATATTTAGGTTTTTAATTACTTTATATTAGCATATATAAAATTTTGGCAATTTTTGGGTAAAATAATTTAATTTTATACTATAAAATTTGGGCGAATCAATTTTCAAAAAACTGGAAATTGGCGAATGTTGCTTTTTTTGAAAAAGCATGGAAAATTAGCCCACATGAGAATATTAGCCCCTAAAATTTTCCCTAATCTAGAATTCTCGTAGGAAGACCCTCAAAATAAAGCCCAACCATAAAACCAAACTTCTCTTCGCAGTAGAAGGAAAGGCCAAATTCAAACCCCTAATGCTTATTTTTCATTTTATTTAGAGTAATATGGCTATTGAGTTGGATTTTTTCATGTTATTAGAGTAATATAACTATTGATTTGAATTCTAAAATATTTCACATAAAAAAGAATATTCTTTTGATATCAAATTTTATCTATTAAATTATTAAAAAAATAAAATTTATCAACTCTAACTCCAATTTCAATATATACCATTCCTAAAAATTATTAATATATATAATCTATTAAAAAGATTAAAATTCCTATAGAATTTCAAATTACAAATACTGCAACATATTAATAAAAAATTTACAAATCTATAATCAACTGAATCCCTGCCAAAAATATAACAACTCAATAAAAATTTGGATGGTGCATTTGTTGGGAAAAGAATTTAAATTAGGCATCACAAAAAGCTCTTAAAATTAACTTTTGAAGTGATAATTCAGCTGAAGGAACTTTCCCTTTTGCACCCACCTTTGGGACTTTCCATTTGATATGCATAAATGCGAAATTTGTTTCTTCCATTATTAAAGGTCAAAATTACTTAATATTTTTCATTGGTTTCTTAAAAATTTATAAATTTTTCTAATAATCTTGTATAAAAAATATAAATATAAATAAATTTAACATTTAAAAATTTATAAATATTTTTATTTCAAAATATTTTAATTATATGAATTATATTATAGGAAAGCTTTTGAATCTCTTCAAATTAGTTAAAATGCAATGCAATATTATTAGATTTATTTTGTATTGTTTTAGTCATTAATTTATAATATTTTTGTAATTTAAATAATTTTTTTGAAAAATTTTAGCTATTTCAATTTTTTTAATTTATTTTAAAATAAATAAATAAATAGCTAAAACGTATTGTTATGTTATTACTATTTAATAATGTCAGAAATAACCTTATTGCAATTATTTTATTTAGGCTAAGGAAAAGGGGAGAGGAGGAGTTGAGTAAATATCCAATTAATATTATAATGGTTCATTTTGAAAAGCTTTACTTGTGCTGAGTTTTGGTTGTGTTGAGGAATTAACTCATCTACTTAGTGAAAGCTCTGCAAAAGGAAAATTCACCGGGCCTATAGCATTAAACCATGATAGCCGATAGCCCGTGATAGCTCGTGATCAGGTTTATATTCATAGCCTTTGAAAATTTCATCTATTTCAAGAAACAAGCTCATTCGATCGAGTTAATAACCAAATTATAAGTTTTAAACATCAAGGCACATAGGGTTTTTGTGATAATAGCTAGCTTGGCTGTTGGAGAATCTTTGAACTCCACAACACTAAAGGTTTTTGTAATAATGGCTAGCTTGGCTCTTGGAGAATCTAATTCCAATCTCTTATTAGGTGTCAAAATTGTCCATCCAAGTGTCCCATTGAAGTTTCACTTAGTCCAGTTTAGTCCAGTTTCTCTCGAGTCATTTATAGTTGGTCTAGATGAGGTCTACACAAAAGCTGTGGATGTGAATGTTGAAGACAACATGCATGATTAACACATCAATGAAATTTTCAGGTATTAGAGTTTTGAAGAGATAAAATATTATTTTCATCTTATGTTGCAACATATTGATGATGAAAAGCTCACTAGAGAAGACAATATGTGGATACAAAAAAGAGAAAAAGGTGAAACAATTTAGAAGACAATATGTGGATACAAAAAAGAGAAAAAGGTGAAACAATTTAGAGGCTACACCATCTGGAAGAAGAGAAGAAGAAAACTAAATCTAGTTGAAGTCGATTTTTTTGAATGTAAGCCTAGCTGAGACGTAGAACATAGGTATCCTAATTGAATTTTATGTGGTTGTAATTAAAAGAAAGTGTTGGAGAATGTAATTCCAACCACCTGTTAGGAGTCAAAACTGTCTATCCAAATGTCCCAGTTCAGTTTCACTTAGTCGAGTTTAGTAGATTTTCACTCTAGTCATTTATTGCTATTGTTTTCAATGTAATCTTATTTAACTGATTCTTAATACATACTGAAAAAAGCAATCCTCTCCTCCACTTATTTTTGGTTTTCAATTCTTCTTATTTGCAAATTCATGCACAGAAATTAGCTAGATGAATATGCCCACTACAATTTTGTACTGCTGGGGCATGACAGGCATGTTGATCTTTTGGAATTGGGGCATGACAGGCATGTTTGGAATTGAAGAGACAGTCAGCCAAAATGTTGTTTTCCATTAAATCATAAACCAGAAGCTTCACGCTAATATGTTTGTCTTCGTTGAATTTGATGCAGTACCCTTTGAGAGGAAGGAGGTTACATAGCTCGTGGCTCAAATCCACACCTCCTTTGGTCTTAGCAGAGTACTTTAATATCTTAGCATTTGATTACCTAGTATCTCCAAAGATGCTCAGTAGCCTTTGAGAGGAAGGAGGTTACATAGCTCGTGGCTCAAATCCGCACCTCCTTTGGTCTTAGCAAAGTACTTTAATCTCTTAGCATTTGATTACCTAGTATCTCCAATGATGCTCAGTAGCCTTTGAGAGGAAGGAGGTTGCATAGCTCGTGGCTCAAATCCGCACCTCCTTTGGCCTTAGCAGAGTACTTTAATCTCTTAGCATTTGATTACCTAGTATCTCCAAAGATGCTCAACATCCAAGATAAGGTTTAGCAGAGGGCATACAAATTCTCATGCCACTACCTACAGCTTTAATCAAAACACCTCTTTTACGGACTTTGCAGCGTGCATGCTAAAATTAGATAAATTATTATTTGAATAAACTGAGTTCTCTTCTAGTTGTAGCATCAATTTTGTTAGTTTCCCATTGGCTAAATGTGAAATCTCGGTTGTTGTCATGGGTGATTTTTCAACACACTCTTCAAACTTTCGACTTTCGATCAGATTTTCACTTCCGGGGCTCCCCACCTGCAAACTCTTCTCCCCTTTGCATTCTGGTGTATAGATTGTTTCATTTTATTCTAATTATCACTGGGAATCAAGCATTTAGATTTTATTTTGGCTGGTTGTTAATCAAATTTATCTACATGTTTCGAGGTCATGGATGATACCTTCGATTTAACCCGATGCAGAACGTAGGTGTTGCAGTTGTTTCGGTTTAACCCGATGCAGAGCGTAGATGTTGCAGTTGTTTAATTTATGGGTTTTTGGTGGTTTGAATTTTTTATGTGCTCAATGTTCAGGTTTTTATTTTTCTCTAAAAACACTGTGCGTTAGCAAATGGCACCACCGCCATGCCTACAGTTACACGTTTACAGAACATCAACGCACAAACAGTTACACGTTTACAGAGCATGAACGTACAAACAGCGACACGTTTACAGAGCATCGATGCACAAATTCAAGAGTTGGGAGAATGGTGATTTATCTGCACTCCCTCACTTTGTCAACAAAGGTTGGTTGATTGAGGCATAATTGTGGGGAAACAAACTTGAAAAAGTGCACCAAGGTGATAGCAATTTGCAGAAAGGTTGGAGTTGGAGTTTTAGTGAGAAGATTGTTAGAAATTTTGCTCAATTTATTAACAATTTGATCATCAATTTGAAACAAAGAAGCTAATAGTAACATGAATATTATGATAAACTATTTTTAATGTAATAAAATATAATTAAATATCATTTGTTCCATTCACACAAATTTGGAAAAAGTGGACGGAGCTGAGTCTAATTCAAGTACCACGTGAAATTACGACAGCCACTGATCCATCTCCCAAACTTCATGTATTTTCCGAATAGCCACCAATCCACGTAATCCGTAAGGATCACTTATTTCGTCGTATTTTATAAAGTACGGTTAAATTCATTAAATTATCGGTTCAACTATTATTTTGTTAAGTAGTAGATGTTAAAATACCTTTTTTTACCAAATAGCTCACCATTATCGAGCCACTTGTTATCAAGAGAATTTTTTATTAATTAGCTTTACTGAATTGCTATTTTCTGCACTCTACATAAAATTTCGGGATGATCGTTGTGCGAAAATTGTTGTCTCGAATTTGCAGCTCAGACTGGTGAACAGCCCAAGCAGCCTTCAATTTTGCATACTCCTCGTCATTAAGACCAAGGAACCTTCGTATATTTTGTTGCAAATTTTTTGCGTTTTTTATTTGGATTTACCCATACATCTTAGTGTGCTTCTTCTTCACATCTCTACATGGCCTCCATGAAAAATGAACTTGTGCAGCTTATTTTCCTTTAAGACGTCATAGATTTCCGTAACTAGATAGTTCTCATAAATGCTTTGGAAGAGCAACATGCATTATCAATATGGTTGAGATTCCTTCAAAGTGCATTTTCTTTGGGCTCAAATTACTAATTGTGATATGGTTTCTGAGGGTGAATTCTCTGAATTTGTTGGAGATTTACACCTAAAGGTTTATTGAGATGGATACTAATGTTTTTGAGTATTGGTGTCATGTTTGTCATCGTTCCAGGTGATTATTGGCATGAGATCTAATGCTTTTCCCCACCTATCGTGGAGCGTTTCTAAAAGAAGTAGCCCCCAAGGTGTAACAAACCCTTTTCATGGAGAAATCATGGTGACCGTGCAAAATTGGCTCAATAACTATGAAAACAACGAAGGTCGCAACCTAGTCCCTCACAATTTCAATCAATATTAAAGCTGATGAATAGGCATACTAGCAATTGCACCACATGTTAAAAAGGAAATGACGTAAGGCATAAATTCGATAAGCATTGTGGCATATAAAAAATAATTGAAAATAAAAATTAGTAAACACAATGTCAATCAAAAGTAAAAGATAAAGAGAAATCACTCACATTGCGCCAAAGACATTTGTCCTTGCTTTAAGTGCATCAATAACTTTGTTGGATATAAAGATTGAATTTGAATATATCCTAGCCATGGACTTATGTCCATTAATTTGAATTTTTTTCTTTAATACACAACCCAAACCAAATCTTTGAGAAGCATGGCTTCTTACTGGACCTGCTTGCTTAACTTGATTTATATGTTTGCAAGACCTTTTCTAGACCATTTCGCAAGTCTAATTTGTGGTCTACTCAGATTCCTATCCACTGGAAGAAGGGAATTGTGAGGAAAAATCTACGTGGAACTTTTGTGGATCCTCTGCAACAATTTTGTGAGAAATATTTAGCCATTGGAGGATTTCCATGATGAGTAACAGGTTGCAAAGAAGATACTTGTTTGGAAGTAGACAAACTTCCTGGAAGCATTGAATTAGTCCCACGTGATTTTTGGGAATGTGAATACTTGAACCCGGTTAAAGATTTCTTAATAGAAGACAAAATGTAACTTTGAGAAGTTATAATATTATCACATGCTTCATCAAGGAATTATTTATCATATAAACTCAAAAACACACTCATCTCAGATAAATGTGCAAGATGAATAGGCTTTTGATTTCTCAAACAATTTACATCTCTATTGGCTCCATCTCTGAGCATTAGAGCAAGACATGCAAGATGGTTATTCTTCACAACATAATGTAGAGGGGTATCTCTTGTTCCTGTGAGTATAATGTTTATAATTCCCCCATGCTTCTTTATTATTAATAGGAGTGCCTCAAGGTGGCCATGACCTACAAGTATGTGAACAAGAGTTAGTCCTGTATTGTTTCCAGAAGTTACAGTAGCACCAACATCTAATTTTTTTCTACAACCAAACAATTTACATTGCATCCATTGAGCGAAGTTTCTTGTTTCAAAGCCCAATGCGGAGCTTTATTTACCTCTTGATGTGTCATTGACTGGAGAACAAGATTCTAACAAAACATATAGAAGTTCATCATCATTTGCCTATTCAACTCAAATAAAAGAAGGAAAATAATTTTTTGGAAGATCAAGCATAACCAGAATAATTGTGTGGAATAATTTGGGTTGAGGCATCAGGTCTCTGGTTCTATTTATTCCCTTTCCTATATTATATCTATCAGAAATAGATGTGTAGTAGATATTGGCTTGAAAACTTGGTATACATTTGTCAATATTGGATTGAAAATACTTTGTCATCCATTGTTGTTTATTCCTTCATCTAGGTTTAAAAGCTAGTGTAAATAGTACTCCTACAATCTCCTAAGGTCTTTCCTATACCGTACCGACTATCCAGAAGGTCTGAATCCACATTCGTTCTTTCTATTGCTAGAAGTAAAACAAACATATGGTTGGGATGGCACCTACCTGTATGCCATCTATCTCAGGATGTTGGGGATGATAATATAGTGAAATAGAAAGGGCAGTTTCTATCCTTCCCTCCTCATCATTTATAGAAGTAAGAAGTGACAAATTGTTTTAGATCTTACAAGCCCCGGATATATGCATTCTCACTTTGTTTTCATTCCTATGTGGTATCACTTTGAATGTTGAAGAAAGTCTCACTCAATCTTTGTTCAACCCCTAACAAAAAGAAAAGAGAAGTTGAAAGGGATTTGTGAGGAAGACTCTCCCTGGAATATCTGTGGAGCCTCTGGAAAAATTTGTGAGAAATATTTAGTCATTGGAGGATTTTCATGATGAGCAATAGGTTGCAAAGAAGATACTTGTTTGGAAGTAGACAAACTTCCTGGAAGCATTGAATTAGTCCCACCTGATTTATGGGAATGTGAAAACTTGAACCCTATTAGATAATTCTTAATGGGATGTAAAATGAGACTTTGAGAAGTTATAATATTATCACATGCTTCATCAATGAATTATTTATCATATAGACTCAACAATGCACTCATCTCAGATGAATGTGCAAGATGAATAGGCTTTTGATTTCTCAAACCTTTTATATCTTTATTTCTCAAACCTTTTTCATCTCTATTGGCTCCATGTCTAGGAATGAGAGCAGCACATGCAAGATGGTTATTCTTCACAACATAATGTAGAGGGGCCTCTCTTGTTCTTATGAGTATGTTTATACTTACCCATGCTTCTTTATTATTAATATGAGTTCCTCAAGGTGGCCATAACCTGCAATTTTGTCAATAGGAATTGGTCTTGTATTGTTTGCATATGTTACGGTATCACCAACATCTAAAAACAATTCTACAACCGAACAATTTACACTGCATCCATTGAGAGTAGTGTCCCATTTCAAATCCCAATGCAAAGCTTTATTTCCATCTTGATATGTGTCATTGACTAGAGAAACAGATGCTAACAAAACATCTAGAAGTGTCTAATCATTTTCCTGGACAACTCGAATAAAAGGAGGCAAATAATTTTTTGAATGAGCATTCCAACTTTGGACAAACACGAGAATACATTCTATGTGACTTGTCACTAATACAAAATTTTATTACATGTAAAAATGAGGGCGAGGTATAATAAGACTTAAGAAATCCACCATAGGGCTTTGTCAAAACATTGGGCAATAGATCAAAATAAGTATGCAGGTTTCGAATATTTGCAGCTGCCAAAGGCATAACGCTAGAGAGCTTGTTCTGCGAGAGTTCAAGAAGCTCCAAATACTTGTACTTATGGGATTGTTTAAATCAAATTTTTTTTTGGTGGATCCAACACCATGTTCTGTGAGAGATCGAGAAGCTCCAAATACTTGCACTAGTGGGATTGTTTAAATAAAAAATTTTTTTGGTGGATCCAACACCATCAACAACTCAAAAACATAAAACAAAATTACAATATATTTAGACTAAGCACTAGAATCTTGTCCCTTTTAAATTAATTAAATTTTGAGTTCGGAGAGTGGGAGTGATCTAAATTCAAATCATTAAAGTCTGTTTGATATATTATAATATAACTGGTCTAAAAACATTACACGTCCATCTAACCATCTAATTTTTTTTTTTGTAAATTTAGTAGTTCCTTACCATTTTCTATTTATCAAAAAAGGGGTAGGTTGCAACATATACAGATTCAGTGACCTCAACCTGCCCGGAGGAAACCAGGTCTGTTGGCCACCTTAAAGCATTAAATTCCATCCAAAATTGAAATTGTTTCTTTCTTCTACTAGCCACTATGGCCATTTTACTATTTAAAGAAAAGTCTCTTTGACAACATAAAACATAAAAGCTATCCGAAAAAATCATAAAAACTTAAATCATGATATGTTAGCCATCTGAAGAGTCAATCGGTGCCGGACCTTTCGTTGTAGAGCTAGGCATTCCACTTGTTGCATCTGTTGAAGTTGTCTTTTGATTCTACCAATTCGGGTTGTTGCATGGTACTATGACACCTTGATGTCTTGGATTTCTTTTATTATTTCATGAAAGATTGAAATCACTTCAGGACTGCCATCTATTAGCTGTAAGCTTTGCAGTGCTTTGGCAAGCACACATTTCAGAGTCCAATATGTCTGGATGGTTTGATTAAAGAGAGAAATACGTCCTCTGGTATTTCCAGGATCGAATACAAAATTCATTTTATCCTCCTGGTTCTCTATGTCTTCTTCATTACTATTTCTTTCTCTCTCCCATCCTTGAATAAAATTTCAAATATGTGGGGGATTACCAATAGAGTAAGCTTCCAAGAGATTATCCATTAACTCTTGCTTCATATTTCTACCTCGCTTGCTTGGCTCAGTCATGTTTTTTGAAAGCTGTTGCTTTCCTTTATATTTGCGCTGACACTTTGCATATTTCCTTTTCACGATTGCTCTAATCGGTCTCGGTTCAAACAGCTACTGAGTTAAACCTGTATTTATTGACAGAGATCCTAAATAAGGTGGAAAATTAGTTACTGAGAAGCCAGGAATTGTAAAGGGTCTTTCCGCAATAGTGGAGTAAACCAAGGAGATATGAATGCATGTCCCTTTACAAAGACAGAGACAGGTTGACAAACCTAACTAACCCAATCTATCATTACCAGTATAAAACTACTTATCTATCTTACCACCGACATAAAATACCCAGTTGGTGTGGATTAAAACAAAAATAAAATATTGACTAACCCAATTACGAGAATAATGGATTTTAAAACCTTGACAGAGGCCTTTCAGCTTATCTTGGCATTGCATACATGATATTTCATAAAATTGAGACGCCCAACCATGATTTGTCACTAGAACATGAAGAATATAAACCAAGAAACTTTGAATGAGCCACAAAAGCGAATTTCTACAAGGATTTCTAAAATAGGGCTGAATAACCTTCTGAGGGACGAGTAAATTTAGGTTTCCAATCATGCTGTAGGTGAAATCAATGCTATAGATTTCATGAAAAAGCTTGAGAGCAGAGCGATTGCAATTCCTACCCATTCACCCACTACTCGGACCTATACAGAAACTGTTGGGTAATTTAACAAGGATGGATAAGAGAACCAGTACATACCACTGAACCCGAACGCAAAACCGTGTTGGCGAAGCACATTTTGCAACAATTCATTCCAAACCTCCACAACTGCTCTTGACAGGAAGAATGTTTTTCCTTCAGCGCTCTATTTATTTCCTTAAACCCCTCCTCCGCTTTTTCCTATGTCACTCTGACATCGTTGGTTGGCATTCCATTTCTACCATTATTAACCAGTATGATGAGTATCGTTCTTCTCTTTGCAGGCTAATTAATGATGGTAGATATTCCCACACTGTCATCACATGCCACCGCTTGTTTTCTTTCCTCTGCTTGCCTCACAGTGTTTGACGTTGGGCACCCCAATCAGAGGATCTAACTATCTAATTTAAAATCATTAAACTCTCATGTTTGTTTCCATGTAATTTCAAATCATTAAACTCTCATGTTTGTTTGATATATTATATACTGATCTAAAAACCTTAAAAGTCCATCTAACCATATAATTTCAACTATGATTTTTGAATTTGCAACACAAGTCTAAATATAAAAAATGCAAAATATATAAATAGTAGTTGGATTTATTTTACTCTCATAGTGAGATTAGAAGTTAAATTTTATATTATATAAACATTAAACTTTCATATTTGTTTGATATATTATAGTATAACTGATCTAAACCGTTACACGTCCATCCATCTAATTTCAACGATGATTTGTCCATCTAAGTTCAACCATGATTCATGATTTTTGAATAAAAAGCATAAAAATAAATTCGAAATATAAAAATAGTAATAAAACTTATCTTAATTTCATGGTCATCTTGGAGGTAAAATGTTGTCCTATCTATAAGATTATATAAATATTAAGGTAAACAATTTTTCTATGTATAGAATTATTTAAACATTGAAATCTTTCATTTGTTTCATATATTATAATATAACTTATCTAAAACGTTACACGTCCATCTAATTTCTAATTTTTCAACCATGATTCCATGATTTTTGAATCAGCATCACAAACATAAGTTCCAAATATAAAATAGTAGTTGGAATAGTTGGATTTATTTTATGGTCAACTTGGAAGCGATTCGTCCACCATGATTCATGATTTTTTATTCAGCAACATAAAAATAGTAATTGGATTTATTTTACTGTGAGAGTGAGCTTGGAGGTAAAATGTTGTCGTATCTATAGGTTAGGTTCTATAAACAATGAAGCTTGTGAAACACATGAAAAGGAATGCAGAAGTCTATTTATAAAAAAAAAAATTCACAAATGAGTTCTTAAAATAATAGAAATTTCGTTGAGATTTTTTCAATTTGATTTTTTGAAAAAAGTCATTTGGTAAGAAAAATGTCATTGATAAAAAATTGTACCTTAAATATAAGATAATAAATAATAAAATTCTTACTTAATTCAAATAGTTTATTTTTTTACTTTTATTTTTCTCTACTTTGTTTCCTATATTAATGGCTCAATTATTTAATATTTTATTTAAATATAATATGGTAAAACAATTAACATTTTAATTAATGTAAATTAACTTATTTTCATTTTAAATGCATATTTAACAATTATTTTCACATGAAATTTTAAAAAAAAATATGGACAACCAAAAAATAAAAAGTTATTAATTGATAAATTAATTAATAATTAATTATAATACTAATATTAAATAATTTTCAATGATTACTAAACAAACTCAAAAAAAAAGAAAAACAGATCCCTAAAATACAAAAGGGTAAAGAGTGTAAAACAGTATTGATTTGGATGTTGAAAAATATCCATTGAATCTGTGTACTGATCCAGAATCACAAACGTTGCATCTTCCTGGTTCTTTCTTATTCCCTCCATAACGTCTCCCAACAAACTATTGTGATATACAACTATTTCTTTTATTGTCATTCAAATGTTTATAAGTGTTCTCTGTTGTTATAACTAGCAAGCACCCCAACTCCATATTTGTTACTACAAACCATTTTTTTTAGAAAAGAAAAAAATGTTGTTTGTATTAGGTAAATAGTACATAGTCCAATACATAAGTCATTTGGAATCAGCCTAGAAACGATTCCAGGACCATCAAAGGACATGAAAAAACATTAACACCCATCCCATGGATGCCTCCCCTGGGAGGAAAGCACAATGAGGATCTATCTAAGACAGGAGATCCAAAAGCTCCATTCAGCAAAAGAAAGGAAAATACATTGACATAAGCACTGACAATTATCTACATCATTACAATAACATGAAAATAATAAAAGGAGTGAACCACTAGCTCTAATATCCATACAAAACCGGAATGGAGCAAGACTACAGCCCCAGGATCATATAGATTGGAAGACCGCTTGAATAAAAACCTGGGGTCAATTATTGGAAAACAACCAGCTCGCTTGATCATCCGGCTGGCTTTGCAAAGAATAGGAAGATCACAGCAACAGAAACCATGGCATAGGAAAACCTCTTGGATAGCAGTCCAAGAATAGAAAATAGAAAATAAATCGACTCACTTGTTCATCCAGCTTTCTTGCAGAAGAACTGAAAAACTCATGGAAAAGGAATGTCAAAATTCCTAATCACATGCACATCCTTCAAGTGTGAAATATGAATACTTCCGAAAGGAAGAGTCATACCTTTTTTAGATAGGGCATTAGCATGATAATTATTCTCCCTGAATATGTGTTGTAGGGGCAGGTCATGAAGCTTGGACATGAGATATTTTACCCAGTCAATCCATCCCTGTATTCCTTAATATGCAAGCAAGGTTGTCCAGAGATCCCATCAATGATGAATTTCGAATATCCATAGATATGAACAGAGGGAAGACTCAAATTGTAAGCAACCAAAAGCCCACTCCAAAGAGCCATAATCTCAACCTTATTATTTGATCCCCTCCCACCATTCCAACAAATATGGTATCTTTATGAATCGTCAAGTTTAATCCACGCCCCACAGGCACAGGTTCCTCCTTGTTGTGCACCATCAAAGAAGATCGATGGGATAGAAATAGGATGTGTATGAATGCGAGAGGACAACTACTTATCGAGCAAGTTATACGATGGTTGTATAGCCATCCAAGAAAATATAGCTCCATGTATATGGGAAATAAGGGCAAGCTTACCATCAAATAAGAGACAGTTCCTCGCACACTAGATCTCCCAAAACAAAAAGAAAGGCAAAGTTTTAAAATTACCATTTCTTGTGCCCCAATCCAGAATGGTATTAATGCAATCGATCGGCCTCCAATCAATATCAATAAGGAAACGAGAAAACAAGGACTAGATCTTTAGTGTAAAGGAGTAGGAGAAAAACAAATGAGATGTTGAATCCTCATGTGAGTGGTAGAGGGGACACCTCCCTGGTCCTTGAAAACCATGCTTAATAAGACTATCCCATGTCAAAATTTTCCCTTTCCAAACTAACCAACCAAACAGTAGAATCTTGGTTGGGATTTTCCAACTCCATGCATGCCGAAACGGGGAGGGAGACTTGTCCCTCAGTTGTTTGCAAATAATATTAAAATATATATCATTTATTACCAGACCATCCCCAACCATAGACCCATCACATTCAATCTGTTCACCTTCACCATCAAGGCTCGTACCCCCAACCTGAAGCGCTGTCACATAGCTTTGCTAAGTGCCTGAATCCCTGTCTGATAAGCCCAACTATTCCACTGACTTCCAAATCGGAGATCTATGCTGCAAACAAAATATAACCTGTGATAAGAAGAAGATTCCATGATCAGTCAGCCTATGGATTAAACACTCCTCTAAAGTCGAAACAACATCAATACCTTGTATTCTGTCAAGCCTAGAGTAATTCTTTGGCCATTTCCAAAAACCCATACTAATTGAGCGGCCATTAAGGGCATGAATTTTTTTAAACTCCTCCAAATTTGACAAGCATACTTCGCATGAAGCAAAGAGCCCCCATAAAGCTGAATAATAGGATCACCCACGACATATTTACTCTGAATTATGTTAGACCATAAACCATGTCCTTTTAATGCCCACCAAAGAGAATTTATGAGAAGAGCCTTTGAGAAAACACAGAGATTCAAAAGCCCCCATCCTCCAAATTTTTTGGGGGTCGATAGACCGTCCAATCTGCATAAACGAATTTTCTTGACCTTTAAAGAACTTGACCAAATGAATTGGGATATAACATAATTGATAAGATCAATAGTGTGTTTAGGTAAGTAGAAAATATGGGCCCAATATACCACAAATTTCATTAAAACCGCTTGCACCAGAATATATCTCCCTCGAAGCAAAAGCCACTTATGAGTCCATTTAAGAATCTTGTGTTTGAACTTACCGACCAACCATGTCCAATATGCCACCTTATAGCCACAAGGCTTCAATCTAAATCCAAAATAGGTGAATACTTCCATTACTTTCTTAGTTTGAACCCCCATAAAATCTGCAATGAAATTTATCTCATTCATATCCCCATGCTCAAAAACCAGAAAAGACTTCCCTTTGTTGATGTGAAGCCCAGAGGTAGCTCTAAAATGCATGAGAATATAATGAAGATAAAACCAATGATTCCTTAAAAGCTTTCCAAATACAAGTAAATCATCTACAAACAAAGAGTGAGTAATACAAACAGAGGGGGGGAAGATAAGCCTGAGAAAAAACCCACTTGATTTTCCATCTTCATTAAGTTGTTGAAACCATCCGTAATGAGAATGAAAATGAGAGGTGACAGAGCACATCCCTGTCAGAGACCTCTCCCTGCCACAAAAATAATTAGAAGGAAGCCCATTGATAATGACAGCATACTTGACAAATGAATACATTCCATGATCCACCTTATGTTAGCCATTGAAATGCCCACCTTTAGAAGAATAAGTCTGATAAAGGACCAATCCACATTGTAATATGCCTTATAAAGATCAATATTTGTAATAAGAGCCTCAATTTTGTTCACATGGACCGAATGTAATGCTTCTTTCGTAGTTGTCATTGTGTCATGTATGGACCAACCCTATAAAAAACCATATTTTTCATCTGATATGAACCTTGATAGAACCCCTCCGATCCTATTGGAAATTATTTTGGATGAGAGCTTGTAAATAACATTACATAAGGCGATTGACCTAAAATCAGAGAAAGATTTGTGCGATGTTGATTTAGGAATTAGGGCCAGAAAGGTGGAGTTCATATCATCGGGGATGAAGCCCAAAATTTGAGCCTGTTCAATGACCAGTAGCAGCTCATCCGCCAGCAAATCATAAAAATGGATAAAAATTCTACGGGCCAGCCGTCCGAGCCTAGGATCTTATCATGAGCAAAGGATTTTAGAACAACGTCTATCTCTTCTTTAGTGACTTCTTTCCCAAAAACCTTGTTTACTTCTAAATCAAATATATGTGGCATTTGATCAAGGACCTAGATCTAGCTTCAATGATCAATATCTTGATCCGCCTTATAGAACTCCGAGAAGTAATTATAAGCCTCCTTCTGAATCTCTTATGTATAAACAATCTTGGAGCCATTTGTCAATTCAATTTTCCAAATTGAATTATCATTATTACGCCCATTTTTTGTTTGATGGAAGAATCTAGTGTTCAAATTCCCCTCGAGCCACTGGATTCTAGTTTTAAGCTTCCAGGTCACCTCCTCAATATCTAGAATTTCTAGCTTGCGCTTCTCTAGACCATCCAGAATGTAATACACTTGCATATCCAGGGGTACCTCTTTCATGTATTTATAGATATTTTCCACCTTGGCATTTAACTCATTCAGTTCAAGCCTCAATTCCTCCTTTTTCTTTCTTTCCCATGATTTCACAAGAGTTTTTAACCTCCTGAGCTTTCAGCAAACTTTCTCCACCCATGGAAACCATCATATGTATCATTTTTTCCCCAGAAGTTTGAAACCAGCTTATTGAATTGAGGATCATCCAATCAAATACTATTGAATTTAAATGGCATCCCAATCATATTCGAATCTCTGCGCCATGAGAAAAATACTATCACATGGTCTGATATTGAATAAGCTACCACATTTTACCTCATGTTTCCCAGAATGTGAAGTAGAGACTCATTTACCATTTCCCTATCCAGCCTATTTCCAATATACTCAGTATCCAAACGTCTATTAGTCCTTGTCGGGACAAGTGGGGAAGGTTTAATATCCAGCATATGATAATCATTGAATATCCAACCAATTTGATTAGCCAGTGCATCCAGTCGAGATTTATGTCCCCATGACTCATTTGTAGCCAGAGTGGAATTGAAATCCCCAATTACAATTAGATTACCAACATTTAAAATTCTGTAAGAAGACATGCGCTCCCAAAAAGAGGCTTGATTGTAGCATGGCACATATAAACTGATTACATGAATCTTTTCAGAAAAACCTCTGAAAGAGCCAGATAGAAATATGCCACCAAAAAATTTGAAGACCCAGAAATTTATCAAAGAAGGGTTCCATATGGCTAGCATGCCCCCAACCTTACCAACAGAGTCAATAACTATAGAATTCCAACCTGGACGAATACTTAAAAGAATACCAATATCTTTAGAATGATAAGATAAGGTTTATTGAAAAAGTGCCACATAGGGTTGTATCTCAGAGAGCATATATCGAAGGTGCAGGTGTTTTGAGGGGTCTCCCATACCTCTGATATTGAGAGAGATAATAGAATTCATTTGGAAACTTGTTATGGGTTGTCTACTCTAAGTTCCCAGATATCATCAACAGAGGAATTAGGAACATCCTGAAAATCTTGCAAGTAATCATGGAATAAATATTTTGTCTTGAGACGACCCCTAAAGTGTCTTGACCCTGATTTGGATTTTTTTCTCACGGTGATATTAGAAGCTAAAGCAGGAGATATGGAGAGGGGAGGGTCAGGCGGAGCCTTATCAAAAAAATTTAATGTCGCCAAGTCAAGCTTCGAGTTACCTAGTAATGATTCGATGTCACTTCCAACTGTGTTTTTTTGAGCATCCGGAAAACCATCATTCACAGGTTCATGTGAAGAATGAGGCGAAGCCCATTCCAATGGAGGCATGGAAGGCGAGATAGTCAGTGTAACCACTAGGCTCGAGTTAATAGGAGGCACATTATATTTTTCAGAAGGGATAGAGTCATCAGATGTGTAGTTTGAAGGGCCAGTGTGTGATGGGAAAATGGGCTTAGTAACAGAATGAAGGTTGACGTCATCAGATCGAGGCCCCAATCCATGGTTAGAAACATGAACAATGTGAGGCGAAATATTCCTATCTCTAAAGGCATCAACAGAAGCACACATATCACTATCAGAAGAGGGAGGAAATGACTTACCCAAGGGACCACCGCCATGTGAACCAAGATACGACTTCCCTTTTCAAGAGCCATGAAAATTTTTGATGTGTTGACCCATATTCATGTGCCGCATCGAAAATCTATACATTAAGTGCCTAGTATTATGGAAAATCAAGCATCTGAACGACACACCCTTATAATCCAACCATTGTTTGTGCCTTTACTACCCCAAAACCAAGTCAACATCACCCGAAAGACCACCCACAAGGCTAACTTCCACAAGTAGCCAAGAAATACGTTTACCATTTGCACCAAGAATTCTTGGATCAACATGCTTTGTGTGGCCAATTGAGTTTCCTATAACATTCAGCGCCTTTATGGTCCAGAATTCAAGAGGTAGACTAGGAAATTTTACCCACACCAGCTTGTTTTTTTTTTCCTCAATGACTGGGTTAAAGCCAAGGTACCATGGCAGAAGTTGCATAAAGCTTCGACCCCTCATCCAAGTGCGCCGAAAATTTTTGTCACAGTCGTCCTCATGCATAAAGTGTATACTAAACTAGTTATTCAAAATAATGATAACCTTCAGGATATAACCCAGAATGGGACACCAGAATATATTTAACCATTCAACCATGTCTACTTACCCCATGTCAGAGAAGGGCCATCGACCAATTAGAGCCCGTTTCTGAAGGTTGGCCACCCGGCCCCATAAATCTTCATATTCCATAATAACTTGCTTAACCTCCTCACGATGTTTGTAACATTATTTCATTGATCGAACTTTGCCATTGGTATGACCACAGAAACCATTTTGTTTCACTCCACCCAGAGACTCACTGTTTAGCTTCTCAGGCCTTCCAATAATATTGCTACGTGGCTGATCGAAGGATTTTGAAATCATTCGCTCATGCAACCCCAACACTTTCATGTGCACCTTCTTAGCCTCAAACATGATAGTGATGAGTGCCTCATGAGCAGACGTATCTGATGATAAGATATCATAAACTTCTGCCATATTTCTTCTGCGATAGTCACATGAAAAATAAACCTTAGGAGACTATATTAGAATTACTACATCCAAAGCCACCCTTTCAGTCCAGCTCAACTGACCATGTCAGAAAGATGATATCATCCATAAAATAATGTTGCCATCCTTAAAAGGAAAGTCAGTAAGTAGGGGAAAATGTCATATGGACCTAAAAAGGATCCCACCCACTCACTAGCAAGTGCCGAGAGCACACTTCCCCACCCACCCTATTAAAAATGACCAGCACTGACAGAGAGCCAAATATGGCGTATGCAGAATAAATGTTAGAGGATCATAAGTTTCCTTAAAGAGAGGCCTCCATCTCACTGGAAAACAACCTAGATTGCATGATCTCGCGTTAAGATGAGCCTCAATAATGTACCAATTTGACAGAGCATACATAAATTGTTTTACTTCCAAGAACTAAAAATAGGAAGGATGATGCATCAAGGACAGATGAACAAAGGATTTAGTCAGAGATCTCAAGTACAATGAAATTGCGATAGGACCAGAGAAATTTGAAACATTCCCGCACACAGAAAAAAAATGGAATCACTGGAACCAAGGTTGCAGATAGCCAGTGTCATTAGAAAAACTAGTGATAAACGTTCACACAAGCTTCTCATACATGGAAGCAATAACAACAAAAACATCTAACACGATGCCACCAACGAAAGAAAAAATAAAAGCCAAAATATTTGCAGGGTCTAGAAATGATAAAGGAATCTAACCACTTATGCCAAGGAAGAGACCATCTTGATTGGTATGATGAAAATTGTGTTTCTGTTACCTTGGATGTCTCATGGAGTGGAAGCCTACTCCACCGGTTTTGCATTGGCCCTGTTGGAGAGATAATTCTTATGTGTTTTTTTCATTAATACAGGATGATGATAGCTATAACACCCATTAAACCAATCTGACAGACCTCATAGAAATCTGCTAGCATATTGAAAACAACCTACACAGTCTTCCTTATGAGACAAATGTGCATCCTTATCAAAAAAATGAGACCATCCATATGCCTGCCACATCTGGACAGTATACCATTGAGAAAAAAACCCCTTCCAGATACTTACGTACACATTACCACTCCTTCTAGAACCTTACTCACAACGAAAAAACTATCCTCGGGCCATGCTGCTACACACCATCTTAACCAAACTATTACGAAGCAGGAAAAACCAAAAGAATAGTGATAACTTACTGTAATCCACAAGCCATCGGGGCATAGTGTATCGCCTTCTCTACACTATCTTCAAACCGTTGAAAACCCATACTGTAGAAGTGCATTAAGTCCGTCGAGAGTTGTTTGGTGACTAATTCAAATGAAGGTAGACACTGCAATTTCAAACTTCCCATGTAAAAGCAGAATCCAAACCCTTATGTGTCCAAAATATATCTCTAAATTCATGTTTCTGTGATTCATATTCTTTCAATAAAGAAAATATCAATAAAAATCACATTCAAAATTATTAATTTTACGCCTTTAAAATCACTAATATAATTCAAAATCAAGAAAATCACATCTCATAGTTTAGATGAAAATCTCCCTCTTAATATTAATAATGAATCACTTGGATGGTTCACGCATCCACCTAATAAAATTTAGTGTAATATTTTTACTAAAATAATAGATATTTCATTATGGAATTACCTCGATTGTGCCTTTTTTTTAATAATGTAGGAAATGTAATCATGGCTCGAAACGGAAAAGAGAACAAGCGAAGAAGCCAGATTTTTTGTGGATTATAATCCATTATTTTTTGTGGAGTATAACCCATTACCGATCAGTTCTTCTAGTTCGTTAGTTTCATAGAAAAAACATGGTGTGATGAAATTTTAGTTAGCTCTGCAAAGAAAGATACACAAGAGAGGTTGTATATTATTTTTATTTTTTTCATAGCAAGGTGGAAGAAACCTTATTAAGGTTTAGTGAGTGAGTTAATTAGTTAGTTTAGTGTAAATGAAGGAGGCATTGGATCTAATGGCCTAAAATATTTCAATCACCTAACATTTGATCCAATGGGGAAAAAAGAGACACAATGACAGTTTGGAAAGTTATTTTCATAGAAGAATGCCTTACGGCATAAATATAATATTAACATAGGATTATTTCTATCTCAATATTAGCTTTATAGGATGTGAGTTTAATATCAATTTATTAGATTGTATGGGTTATGTTACACGTCTATTGAGATTTTTAGGATAATAAAAATGTATATAACAATGGAATTTTTTTCTCATATAAGATAATAAAAATGTATAGAGAAATGGAATTTTTTTCTCGTAAGTAAACCCCATCCAAAATGACAAATTGTAAAATTAATAGGTTGCTTTTTGGACATTGGTTGATATTGTTGTTCAATGTGTGGAAGTATGGAGCTCTACACAACGAGTTAAATTTATTGTACGAATTTTCTCATGTACCATGGGCTTCTTTAGAATTCATATGATATATATTTATGTCTTAAAAATAAGTGATGCCTCTTTTATGGTATCAAGAGAGACTGATGCTCTTATCCCAATAGATAATGGTATTGTAGTATAGATAAATTATTCCTAAAAAGATTAATTTTGTAACTAGTAATTGAGTGCTCTAACATCATTACTTTGATGTTATGTTGGTATCAAGAAAGTCTTATCAAACTTATCCTAATAGACAATGGTATTGCAATACACATTTATGCCCAAGTCCAGTGATGCCAAAGCTCACAGGGCTCCAAATATGGGAAATAGCTTTGAAATGGTGTATCGTGTGCACAGAATAACTATGTGCAGAGATAAGGGAGTACAAATGTGTACAAATAAGCATTTCTCATAATAAAAACTTTTAGTCTGATTTTTCACTCTACAATAACACCATATTGTTTGCAGAAAATGGGTATTTGCAAAAATGTAAGCATGCTCAAATAATAAGAAAATACCAACATAGTATTAATCAATTATGTTTCATTTTAACTCTTACTCTTATTTTCTATTTTATATCTAGTAATATTGTTTATTTCAAAATATTAATTCAAATTTGTTAAAATGAAATGCAATATTATTTTTTATTTCATTTCAATATAATATCATTTAACCTATAATGTAAACATTAAATTATTTAAAAACCCAAAAAATACAAGTGTAAATTGTGTTTCATCTTTGATGTAAATGTTAAAATTATAAATAAATAACAAAATTATAACACACAATTTTTTTTTAAATAAAATACTATGTAAATAATATTTCATTTCATTTTAACAAATTTGAATTAATATTTTTAAAATAAAATTTCATAGGAAAAAATTAAGAATTTATGTACTTTGTCATATATATATATAAACAATTAAATTCAAAATAAATATGTTTACTAAAAAATATTTCATTTCAATATAATATCATTTAACATGTAATGTATAACATTAAATTATTTAAAAACCCAAAAAATACAAGTGTAAATTGTGTTTCATCTTTGATGTAAATGTTAAAATTATAAATAAATAACTAAATTATAATACTCAATTTTTTTTTAATAAAATATTATGTCCATAATATTTCATTTATTAATTTTTATTAAATATATTTATTTTGAATTTAAATGTTAATTTTATATATTTATATATACATATGACAAAGTATATAAATTCTTAATTGCTTTTCTATGAAATTTTATTTGGTTTAATCCAAAGGGTATGGGAAAGAGATTTTTGTGTTATTCATGGATATTTTCAATTTGATGAAATGCTATCAAGAAAACAAATCTAAAGGTCAATGGGGATACGCCAATTTTTATTAGTCTGTGCCTAAAGGGCCAGCAGGGACTCTTGTAATTGAAATGCTTTGAAATATGAGCTTGTTATATGAGCTTGTTTGTAATCGAAATGCTTTGAAATATGAGTTTGTTGAAAAAAAAAACAGATGCTTAAAACCAAATTATCCAAAATTTTGTTGTACATGTGTATTTTCACTTTTTTCTCTTCAACCAATCAAAACTAAAAACATTTTACATTAACCAATCAGAAGTTTTGAATTCTTATTTAGTCTCTTCCCGAGGCGGAGAGCAGGTCGAGAGCAACAAAACTTTGTCTTAAAATCTATATTGTTAAAAAAAATGTGCATAATGAAATAATGCTAGAACATTATTTCTCATACATTTTATGTGAGTAAAATGTTATGATTCACTATTGTCATTAATTTCCTTTTGTAAACACGTGTCTACAAATATTTGTAGACACGTCTCCCATGCAAACACATCTACTCTTTGTAAACACGATATGGAACTTTGTAAACATCATCTGGCATAAAATACATGCAGTAGTAAGTGATTGAGTAGGTGGAAACATGCCTCAGCAAGAGTCAGTTGAAACATTCCCCAACAAGTCCAGACCTCCTTAATCTCAGAAAGTCCAGACCCTACCCTTACTCTCAAAGCCTACCCTTACTCTCCCTTTTGTGGTTGCTTCATTTGGTGTTGGTGCTGGTCCTGTCGAAGGATATGCATAAGATGTATTTTCTTAGCTTCAGTTAAGTTTTTCTATTATGGAAAAATAAAGGAAATATCACTGTGCCATTCACTTTTTGGAGTTCAAAAATCTTGAAGGTGACCCTGCAGAGGGAGATGTTGAAGGTGTATTCTATCAAGTTGCGCACATCCACATAAAATCTGGTCATGGTCATGGAAATTAAATCTGGTAATGGTCGTGGAAGTGTGTTTTTCCTTAGAATTATAAGCTTAAGAGTGAAAACTCTGTCAAAACAACTATCAAGAAATGAAGAAATAACCATTGCAAGTCAGTTCATGGGTAAAATCATTCATTTTAAAGATTCTTAAATTTTTTTCTCTAATTGTTTTTCAATGTTTGTAGGGTATTTTAATTTTTTTTTCAATATCTGTAGGGAATTTTAATTTTTTTTCAATATCTATAGGGTATTCTAAATTTTCTCTACAATACAGAATTACAGAATTTTAATTTCAATAGCTCTTTATATATTTTTTCAATTTCTTTCCATTATAATTCACCTACCTAATTTATGGCCACTGGCCCTAAATACTCTAGGTTTAGTAGTCCCAATCTTCCATTTTGTTTCAAATTAATCAAAGTAGAAATTGGTAAAATCATAAGTACCTTGCAAAAAACACCCATGTTTCTGCCTCAGTTTGATATTGATGTCTCGTGACACAATAATTAAATGGAAAGTATAACTACATTGGAAATTATAATTATGTTAATGAGTCTGGCACTCCATGTAGGGATGCTGCAACCTGCTGCAGGGACACTGCAACCTGTTGCAACCACAACCACAACACGAGCCTCATGTGACAACCACAACACAAACCTCATGTGAGACCTCACAGACACAATGAATAAGTCCATATGAAACAACAAGCAAATTTCAGTTTTCAGGTTTTATTTTTTCTAACTAAACACATCATAGAAAGACATTATTTTGATTTCCATTAAACGCTCTCACATATTTAGTTCATTACAAAATCTGAATAACCCAAACCGAAAAGAAAATCCAAAGAAAAAATTTAAAATTGCATTCTTTAAATCAAATTTAGCATTCTTGTATTTTGAAAAATGAAATGTCAGCAAAGCTTTTCAACAAAGCAAGAATGCAGACAACTTCTGAACAGTGGAAAATAAAATAAATATAACATTGAATAAATTCACTCGGCCCGTTGATTTCCAGATCTGTCTGAGTGCTGCGAGGTAAGAAATGGAGCGTTAAAGATTTAGGAATCTATACTCTTTTGTTGAATCTAGAAGCCATGAGAACTATCTACAAATTAAAGCAAGGACTTAGAAAATGGAAAAAAAAAAATTAACAAACCCATAATGGAAATAATGAAGTACGAAGAGTTACCTTTAGCATCTTGCCAAATCCCCAAATTCCATCCACTGTAATAGCCACACAAAATAGGTAACATGACTCAGAATCTCTAACGCATATGGAGAGTGTTAATATCATAGTGATTACATTTCCAAGGTTGTTACAAGATAAAAATTTTGAAAGGACCAAACAGAAACATATATGTAAAACACAAAAATTATAATAGTTGAATAATGAAAACGTAGAACACGAATTATTACCTCGAAGAATTATGGCCAAACTACATTCCTTCAGCAATGCCAAAAGAATTTAGTATAATGGACACCTAGTAGTCTCCAAAAAATACAAAATTGTATAGTAGCATTTGTAGGTGGAGCTCTGATCTCACTACTCTAAAACTGGCATTTAAAATGAACCTTTTAATTCAGGCATGGAAATTATTTATCTCCATCCCAAATTTTGAGTATTTTTAAAATTAGTTGTTATTTTATTCTAATCTAAATTCGATCATGTTGCGGGTACGTGCCTCATAAAATGGCAAATGGTGCAGAGGAATACTAGTTTTAATGAAAGAAAAAGAAGGTTGTCACACTCAGTTAATTAAAGAAGATACAAATAAGCAATATTTATGGTTTAACATAACAGAGAATGAGAACGACATAAGAATTGCAGCATGTTATTTTGCACCTAAATTATAAAAAACTTACAAAAATAAGGGATTGGACAACAAAGATCCGTATGCAGCTTTAAATCAAGATATTGCTGCATATTCTCAATAGGGAGAAGTTCTTTTAGTGGGAGATTTCAATGCTAGAACAATAAATCAACAAGCTAGTATTCTTTGTTGCAAAGAGAATCACAATCCTATCTGGGTCATTGAAGAGGAGAATTATCGATGGGTGAGATGTTTAGAAGATGAAAAATTTAGTAATCATTTTGGAGAGGATTTTCTCACGTTGTGTCGTGCTTTCAACTTAATTATCTGCAATGGTCTAGAGAGAAGGAAAAAGTTTGGGAACTTCACGTGCAACACAAAAAATGGGGCAAGTGTAGTTGACTATGTTATTGGGTCACAAAGCCTAATAGAAAGAATAGCTGATGTTAAGATTGGAGAGCATATTTGGGACTTAAAATCAGATCATAACCCAATTTATATAAATTTATCCTGGTTAGAAGAAAGACAGAATAGGAGGAAAACCCAATGTTCTCAACAACCGGCATCGAGGGGAAAAATTCTTCTAACACAAGAAAATTGCACTATCTTCAAAACAATGTTGAGGATATCAATTCATAATGAGATAATTGGCCCCCAAAGCCTCAACAAGCACGAGTTAACAAATATAATCCAGGGTGTGCTTGAGAAGTGCAAAAGATCAAAAAATAAGAAATCAGAATCAAATTATTTTCCTGTGAATGCATGGTTCGATGATGAATGAAAATTGGCAAGGAGAACCTTGAAAAAGGAAGGAGAGGGGAAGATGAATGTAAAGTTATATAAGCATATTTTAAAAAATAAAAAATATGAGTTCATGCAAACAAGGCGGGAAGAGCTGATATATCTAGGAAAGAATAACCCAAAACTTTTCTGGTAGGCACTTCAACCAAGGAAGAAGCAATTTGAAAATAATATTACAGCCAATTAGTGGTTTGAATATGCAAGGAAACTATATGAAAGAGAATTAGAGGTTGAGCCTCATCCCAGGATCAATACATCTACAAAGCCTTTCACAGTACAGGAGGTGGAGGCAGGAATTAAAAAGTTGAAAGCAGGGAAGGCAAGGGACTTGGTTGAAATTCAAGTAGAATATATAAAGTTGGGAATGAAAATTTTGATACCCCACACATGGAAATATTCAACAACGTCATTCAACAAGGGTTCCCAAGGGATTGGACAACTAGTCTAGAAATTCCCCTTTTTAAAAGCGGAGACATTAATAATCCTTCCAACTATAGAACCATTATGATCAATCCTCTATTTGCAAATATTTTCAGTGGCATGGTAGAAAATAGAATCAGTAAGTGGGTAGAAGTAAAATAAAAGAGGGCAAAAGGGAAAGCAGGTTTTAGGCCGAAGCATTCTATAGTAGATCATGGTATCACACTAAGACACATTGTTGAAAAGGTTTGGAGGAGAAAAGAAGAAGTATTTTACTACTTTGTTGACTTCAAAAAGGAATTTTACATGGTCCCTAGAGATAAGTTGTGTTGTAGAATGGAAGAACTTGAAATTCCCTTACAATATAGCGCTGCTATCCATAGGCTTTATGAAGAGGTGAAAGTAAAGATTAGAACTTCTGCAGGAATTTCAGAAATTTTCAAAAGTGACATTGGAGTCGAGCAAGGTTTCCCTTTATCCCCTACCCTTTTTGGTTTATATATTGACAAACTGGAAGAGTGGCTAAATTTTCAAGGTGGGGACAGTGTTCAATTGGGGGATTTTGTGATAAAGCTTCTTCTATATGCCGATGATCTTGTGTTGGTTGCTAAATCGGCCCATGGATTGTAGACGCACCTATATGCCCTTGAGCATTTTTGTAAAGCAATGGGGATGAAATTCAATACCAGTAAGACCAAGATAATGATTTTGTCTAATAAAATGAAGCAAAGCCAACATACGTTCTTCTTTGAAGGCAACATTCTTGAAGAAGTAAATGAATACAAGTACCTCATGATCGATTTCAAAAACAAGCTTAATTGGGAGGATTGTAGAAAGAAAAGAATTTTAGGAGGGTGGAAAGCATTATATGCACTTCAAAATAGATGTATAGAGGCAGATTTATGGGATTGGAACACGATCAAAGTACTTTTTGAACTCCTATTTTTTCTAGTGATATTATATGGGTGTGAATTGTGGGCTAGCAGCATCTCTGTTTCAAAATGGAAACAAATTGAAAAAATTCAAAAACACTTGATCATGAGCAAGTTCAAAATAAATATTTCAGTTCCCTATGAGATAATTTTGAGTTAAACAGGGACAACTCCCATTGAAGCAATTGCCATGGTGTGTCATATAAGGTACCTAAAGAGAATGGAGAAAATGGGAGAAGGTAGATGGCTGAAAGTTATCTTCAATGAAGGTATGAGTGAAAGAAAGAAATCATGGATGAGAAAAAACAACAAATGGATGCAAAAATGGAATATTTACTTGAATGCATGTACCAAAAATAGCAAGGAATTAAAGAATTTTGTGCTGGAGAAGTTCTGTAAGGGTATATGGGGAAACGAGTTGGGTAGAAAGAAGAAGTATTATGTTCAGGAATTCAACCCCACTTGTGATCTCCAACAAAAATAATACATTCGAGCTAGCACTCCGTGGAGGGAAAAGGTTCATATAGCTCAATTAAGAACTAACTCACATCAACTTTGGTGTGAAACGGGACGGTGGAAGAGACCTAAAGAAGCTTGGGAAGAAAGGGTATGTAATTTTTTCACTTATGGGGCAGTGGACTCAGAAAAAAATTTCATTTTGAAATGTGACGCTTTCAGAGACATCAGGGACAGTTACCGTAGTATGTTAGCATCAATTCTATGGCATTGTCTTTTCAGTGATGGAACTATTATAAGGTTGGTTCAGCTCATCATCAATTTGAGTAAGAAAATGATTGAATTGCAGAAAGAAAAAACAACTAAGTTGGTGGTCCCATAGACTATTTTTAGTCTTGTGGACATTAAAATATCATTCATTCATTCATAGTGGTGTGGGACCTTGGAGGAGGGGCACGTGTTTGAGAATTCGATTATATGATATGTCCATAGCGTAGATTGTATCAGTCAGTAGAGAACGTTTAAGTCATTTATTATTCTTGGAACCAAGTGTTAGTATGAATCTTGATTCGAGGTGTACGAAAAAAATACCACTTTAGTTGCGCATAACAAATAGCCCTAACAACAGAAATTACTGCTAATATCTTTAGATCTACAGTTAGATGATCAAGACAAATGCTACAAAAATCTAGATCTATGCATTAGAAGACATTAAACAGTAGAAAAATAAGATTTACTCCATAGATCCAATAGACAAGACAAGAATATATCCAATGAATATTTTTATTAATGGCACCTGGGAGGAAAACACAAGAGGTTGTTCCCTGTTCTCCTCAATGGGATGGGTTCTTGTAAGTCCTCAGCACTTCATATTTAGAATTCCTCTCTCTTGATGGTGTAGAAAACCCAGACAGAAATGGAAAAATATGGCTATGATAATGGATTAATAGCCATACCAACAGTTGCGATCCAGAGTGATCTTTACGCAAAAAAAAGTGACAAATGAATGGGAAAACCCTTCTATTTATAACAAAATATTGAGTTAGTCTAGATCTTGGTGCATAATTAAAATATTATTAACCAAATCTAGATCCAACTTTTATGGAATATTTTATTATATTTGTTGGAGGGAATAGGTATTTGACTTGAGTCAAATCCCCTTATTTGTAAATAATAAATAAATAAATGATTTATTTATCATTTTAAGGATATGGTTGATTAATAATCAAATAAATAATGATTTATTTAATTATTTAAGGGTGAATTAGTCATATTTAACAAAGAATATTATTTAAATAAGATTTAAAAAATTATTCTTAGAAAATAATAAGATAAATAATGATTTATCTAATTAATTTCCTTGTTTTGGGTTAAATATAACCAGAAATATTAATTAAACTATTGTTTAACTAATTATTTATTGAGGAAAATCAAACAAATGTATATTTATTTAATATTTCCTTTTGGGGTTCCCTGTTTAGACCCTAAACAACTTAATAAAGGTGATTTACTAAGTTATTTTAATAGTGAAAGCAATTTTACTTGGAGTAAAATTGGTCTTACATGATGTACTTGGGTCCATCTAATGATAATAGGTTAGATGAGCAAAAAATGGAATAATAGATTGCGCCCCAACGTGTGAGCGTTAGGAGCTAATCGTATGACTGAAGTACATTGTAAGAACTCAATCACTAAACATCGAAGGGGAAGTCAAAGAGAGAGAAGTATAAGGTAAACCAAAGTGCCAAAAGACCTAGACCTTGAGGAGGTGACTTGTAGGTGCGACAAGTATTTTTAATGAGTGAGTACCTGCTATATGTGGCGGGAGAGGCATACCTATGCCCACCGAGGAAATAGTACAAACAATAAGGTGCCTAGAAAACCATGGAATGCAATAATAAAGTATATGCTGGCATAAACATGAGCTAGATCAATAACATGATAATGAATCCCACATACATATTGTGCCTGGGATAACAGCCATGACTTGTACAATAAAATCTGAGTACATGAGATATGAATGCAACCCAAATGCCCCTGAACATGTGAAATGGCTCTAAAAATTTGATTGATACATGCAAACAAAATGGCGCTGCAAGTGGCTGAGGCCAACATCATTAAATGTATGGAGCTGCATAGAAGGCTGTGATGAAGAGGTCATTTGAGTGTGTGGGGGGCTACCTGTAGGGCCACCGCCTCTTGAGGGTTGAAGGCATCTCACACACACTTGGGAATCATCAATGTTGGTTGCTACATCACTGAACCATCAAGTATATGGATCTCGATTATGTTGAAAGGAGCTGGAGTTGAGAAAAAATCAATTCAAAGGGAAATAAGGAGTCCCTTTGCCTAATCCGAGGCACCGAACCAAAGTGTAAGCTGGAACAAGGGTAGACTTCCCTCTAGACCTCTTTTCTGGAATGAATGAGCTGATGTCGACAGAAGGAGGTCTACCATAGGAGAGGAAATAAGGGATCCTCAACTAAGGCATGAGAGAAAATAGTAGAGTGACTGACAGAGTGACAACAATGATGATGATGAAATGGGGAGGAACTGAGTAGCGAATGAACGAATTCCCTTGTTAGAGCATAAATGACATGGATGACCTGGCAGTGACTAACACAATATTATGAGCGATAGGGGACATTGGGACTGAAGGCCATAATGTGCGACATGAGAGAGGGACCAAGCAATGAATGATGGAGGACTATAGCGGGATGCACATGGACTCGGGATAGACTCCATGAATGCAATTATGACTCCACTCGGATGCTCTAAACAAGGGTGACTTGATGGTGCTACCACATATGTAAAGGGTCTAATGGGGACCATAAAAGCGTGAGTACAAGATGGTAACTCACAACGAAAGTCGACACGAGAGTGGACAAGTATGGAGGCAACATGGTGCCCCTAGTATGAGTGTTGCAAGTGAAGAAATTCGATTTTGAGGAAGGGTGAAGTGGCTCTTCTTGGAAAAAATGTGTCCTGGTGAAGTATCAAATCAAAAAAAGGTAATCGATACCCATTTGTGGCTTTGGTGAGATCTTTCCAATGGTATATATGGTTCGTCAAATTGAGCTACGTTTTGGTCGCAGTAAGCGAAAGAAAAATCAGGGGTTTTCTTTTAATAAGGCATTTTCCTTCCAGATTCACTTATTTGCCAATGGGGCTATGGTGAATGCCGTGAGGAGAGGAGGCCTTAAATCTTGCGACAATTGTAGCGGATAAACTGACCGTTGGAATTTGAGATCTATCAGTTGTAGGTAAGAGGCCTAATCCTACTCTTTCATTTCAGTGGATTGAAATTTCAGTTTAGGTACCCAGAGCTCATGAACAGGCCAGGTCGCACTTTTTGGGCTCTGTTCTGCGACTTGGGTAGCAGGTTCTAGGCAGAAAAATGTGACCTGTCCCAAGAAATGACCTGAACAGTGCGACCTCTCAGAAAAAGGGGGTTTTCAGTGCTGTTTTTGGCTGAGATCTGGGATTTTTATGGTTGAGGGGCATAGGTGCCCCCAAGCATGTTGTGGACATGCCAAAATGTATTTAGAAAAAGGGAAATCTAAACACAGTTTAATGATGTAGTGTGCCATTTTTTCGGTATGGTTGCGCGGTTTGAGAAAGGAAATAGACAATTACCAATCTCTTTTGATATTGCATGAATGAAATGGACTTTAATTTTGTAGGTTGGAGCACCTGGTGCTAATATCCCAAAGATAGTATTTGGGATAATGGACTGATGTTCTCCCAGAAAACCTATAGGTTGGCTAACCACAATGTCTATGAGACTTGGTTGCTGATGAAACATGAAGTAATGATGAAGGGTATAATCCCTAGAGTGATCTTGAAGTGATATGAGACTCTAGAGGTTCTTCTAAATGTGGAAGAATAATGGGACTAGAGTCATCACGACTAGATTCATTAGGAGAGAGTTGAAGAATTGCTTCTCCTGGTCTCTCCAATATGAGTGCCCCCCTTGGGTGTCAATGTAGTGGCCACACGGTGCATGTGGTTTGAATGCATGAGTTCGATGTAAGGGGGGTAGATAAAGTTAGGAGTGGTTGCTACTTCCATAATGTTGTCATCGTAATAGAATATGGGGTGACTGATGGAAGAAATACCACTTGACGCGACGATACAACCTTACTCCTCATCATGAGAGGAGAGGTTCGTATACGCATCATCACAAGGGGTAACATGAGAGTGAGTGGACAAAGGATCCACTGAGACTGGGGAGGGGGCTGAAGGGAGGTCACGCGAAACATTAGGGGAGGTCTCATCGTGGAATTTCGACCAAGACCCCATTATCTCAACATTATATGGGGAAAAGTTAATGGGAGCATCTGTGTCCTCGGGTGTTGCCGAAGAAAGATGCGAAAATAAGGGAGCGGGTGACTCATTACGCTCAGCCTCGAATTGGCGTAAGGATTCTAAAGAGGAATGATACTCTTCGAGGTGAGGACACAGGTGAGTGTAATGGCCATGGAAATCGTGTAAAGCACAACGTTGATTTGTGTGCAATTATTTGAGTTTCGGGATTGAATCGAGTATAGTGACATATACCTCTGGGATATCAGATTCCGAAGACGACTCATTGACCATGGACTTGAGGTGAGGCAATTCTGGGCAAGTATAGGTGGCATGGCCAACACCGTCACACAAATCACACTGGAAGGTACGCTTTGGAGGTCGAGAGGGGGAAAGTTTTATCGGGGTAGCCTTATCCTTTGATGCCCCCTTGCAAGCTTTTCCCTTCTTACCCGAAGTGGTCAGAACGGGAGGTGGTTCCTATTGAGGTGAATGAGGCACTGTTGCAGTGGGAGAAGTCATAGGTACCGGTTGAACTGAGGTCAAAGCGAGATAACGTTTAGTTTGACCAGGCGGGGTAGTGACTAGAGGATCGAGGTACCAGACGGGAATCCCAAGGGTCGGGTTAGGAAGAGAGAGGGTGGCCATAATAGGTACCGTATACACTCCTGTTGGGGGAGCTAGGAATGGTATCTGACCAGAGGGGTAATGACTAAGCGGGACTGCGCCAAGATGGCTGAGGCTGGGAAGAACCATCCTAGGAGGGTAAAGGGGGTCATGGGTACCAACTGAAGGTGAAAGGCTAGGAGAAGAAGGTTCATAAGGCTGATCAGAGGACATCATGAAAATCTGGTAATCAGGGGAACTAGATGGAAGAGATTGAGTGGCCACATGTCCTTTAGGTGGTTGGGTAGCCACAAATCCCTGTTGAGGGAAAGGATCCGTAAGTACAGCTGGCTGACTAGGTGCAGGACTAGGAGGAACGGAAGGGATGGCTTGTTGTCCTCTCAATGTTGCTTGAGATTCCCATAGTTGTCGCATTTATGACAGAAGAGGAAAATCATGCGTATAATGACCATAAACACCAAAACAATAACAGGGCTTGTTCGTACAAAGAGGCCTATCCTACTTGGGTTGGGTAGTGTTAGGAGCATTACCTTTATTAGGTCCAGGATTACCAGACGCAGCTTGATTTTGATTGCCTTTCCTCTTCCTTTTTGAGGTAGGAGGATTAGTCATGTCCTGTTGTGCGTACACCTTCCAGGAAAATGGAGGAGGCATGCCGTATCCGGGATACATGTTACCAGGAGGGGGAAAAGCGCCATAGGAGCTAGCCCCTCCCTGAGAGAAACCATAGCCCATGGGAGGTTGAGCATGTGGATTAAAGAGAGCTCCAACGATACCATCAGTGACATGAGATGCCCCCAGTGCATTGGCACCACCAAGTCTGGGAAGATCAGGTAGAATGGTATAAACATAACCCGAATGAGCGTAGATCAGGCCATATTTTAACGCAATTTGGAGAGCGGATTCTTCAGTTTGAGGAAAGTGCGATGCGACGTCTTTCCCGATAGGAAGAAAGAGAGTGCCAAGGAACCAGTCCATGTAGACACAGTCTTCGAAGGTAGGGGCTCAACATAGGCTCCTTCTTCTCCGCCATTCCTAAACATGGTCGGAAAGGCAGGTCGTAGATGATTGACGGAAAGAGGTCAAGAGCTCGGTACTAGTGTTCTAACGTAGGGGGAGCTGTAAATAAGACAAAAAATCCCAGGCCAGAGTTGCAAAGGTGGTATGAGAGGAAGAGGCCTGATCTACATACCACTTAGAAGTTGCGCTTGTAAGCATTCATTGGAACAACCGAAGATGAACAGAGTCGTCGGTAATGGAATTAGACGAACACCACATGTGGAAAGATCAAACATGATTTGAAGTATCTTGTCCAGCAAGACCTTCAAACTTTGGGATGTCTGAAGGGAGCTCTGTTGGCATAGTAGGCCAACTAGTATCATGGTGTATAGGGTCATTTATCAACTAGTCAAAATCAGGGAGGCTGAGGCCTACCATGAAAGGGAGCAAGGGTACAACCGTGGTAGTGTCCGTTGCGGTCCTACTAATGGTATTCCCATCCTGAGGGCCGGGGTTTCCACCAGTAGCAGGTCCTGCACCAGACATGGTGAAGGTGTCAGGAGGATAATTGAAGGCATAAGGAGAACCTAAAGGACCAGAAGAAGAGTCGGTGTGCGGACTCGGGAGAGGACTAACTCGAACCCGACATGTGGGGGTAAGTCTTCCTACTGGAAACTGAGGATGAAGGCCAAGAAGTCTCCGAGATAAATGCCTTAGTGTCGCAATGGTGACGACACAAACACGACACAAAGGAAAAAGAGACCAACAAGGGTAGGGAGGTGCAGGATCAAGTGATTAAAATGTCAAAACAAGGGCAAAGAGGTGCAGGATCAAATGATTTCAATGTTTTAGAGTCTTTGCTTGGCGGTGTTAACCAAGCCCTTTTTCGCTTAGGGTGTGTGTGTAAAAGTGTGTAAATTTTAATTTTTAAACCTATATGTTTGTAGAGAAAAAGAAAAAAGTGTGTTGTATATCTATAAATAAACCTACAAATGTCGGTATATATGCCTACAAAATAGAAAATAAACAGCTAATAATGCACCAATCTAAACCCAAGGAGGTGGGTCTCTCAACAACTAGTCTATAGGTGAGTAAAAAACTAATCAAAACACACTAAACAAGGCTAATAGATCTAGGGTCAAGGGGGACAAAGATCTAAAAGACAAAATCTATTGGAAAGTGGTGTAAAAAACAGCAACAAATCAGAGGAAAATTGTTGTAAAAAAGAGGTGGCGAAAGGCTATCTCTAGGAAGGAAGAGGAGTGCCCCCTAAAGGAAAACCCAAAAAAATCTAAAAGAGGAGATTTGTATGGATAACAAGCTGATCTGAAGTGGATCTGAAGATGAGGTATCAGATCTAAAAAAATGGCTGAAGACTCTGAAATTTTAGACAACCTGCAACAGCAAACACTCTTCCACAAAAAGTGGAAGGCATTGAAGCCCTAGGGGCTAGGTTCCCACTTAGTTGAGTGAAACAGAACAAGTACAGGTCTACAACGGGAAGAGATGGAGGTCAGAAAACCCTGAACAGAGGCTCAGCAGAACCTAGAAAACTTTCAGAAAAATCCTTGTAGAAAGTCCAGGTCACAGTTTTTGGCCTATTTTCAGCAGAGGTCACACTTTTTGGGCTGTAAAGTGTGCCTTGAAGGTCCAGGTCACAGGTTTTGGGTAGAAAAGTGTGACCTACACTTCCGGAACTCTCGACGGCAGGTTTCAAAAAAACTTGTCTTCTCAGCTGTGGCTGATGTCTGTCACCTGCGCAATGGGTTCGAAAACACACGGAAGTTATAATTTTTATATTTTTAGGGTTTTATGGGTTAAAAACAACATCAAGAATAATAAAATCAAGGGGCTGAAGATAAATCCTAGGGTTTGAAGCAGCTGGATATGCAAGGATCATAAAAACGATAGCAGTCATAATGGTAAACCCGTGCAGAGTCGCTAGTTGTTAGTATGAATCTTGATTCGAGGTGTACGAAAAAGGAACACTTTAGCTGCGCATAACAAACAACCCTAACAACAGAAATGACTGCTAATATCTTCAGATCTGTAGATCAAGACAAATGCTGCAAAAATCTAGATCTATGCATTAGAAGACATTAAACAGTAGAAAAATAAGATTTACTCCATAGATCCAATAGACAAGACAAGAATATATCTAATGAAATTTTTATTAATGGCACCTCAGAGGAAAACACAAGAGGGTGTTCCCTGTTCTCCTCAATGGGATGGGTTCTTGTAAGTCCTCAGCACTTTCGATTTAGAATTCCTCTCTCTTGATGGTGTAGAAAACCCAGACAAAAATGGAGAATTATGGCTATGATAATGGATCAATTTCCAGACCAAAAGTTGAGATCCAGAGTGATTTTTAGGCAAAAAAATGTGACAAATGAATGGGAAAACCCTTCTATTTATAACAAAATATTGAGTTAGTCTAGATCTTGGTGCATAATTAAAATATTATTAACCAAATCTAGATCCGACTTTTATGGAATATTTTATTATATTTGTTGGAGGGAAAAGGTATTTGACTTGATTCAAATCTCCTTATTTGTAAATAATAAATAAATAAATTATTTATTTATTATTTTAACGATGTGATTGAGTAATAATAAATAAATAAATGATTTATTTATCATTTTAAGGATATGGTTGAGTAATAATCAAATTAATAATGATTTATTTAATTATTTAAGGGTGAATTAGTCATATTTAACAAAGAATATTATTTAAATAAGATTTAAACAATTATTCTTAGAAAATAATAAGATAAACAATGATTTATCTAATTAATTTCCTTGTTTTGGGTTAAATATAACCATAAATATTAATTAAACTATTGTTTAACTAATTATTTCTTGAGGAAAATCAAACAAATGTATATTTATTTAATATTTCCTTACGGGGTTTCCTATTTAGACCATAAACAACTTAATGAAGGTGATTTACTAAGTTATTTTCATAGTGAAAGCAATTTTACTTGGAGTAAAATTGGCCTTACATGATGTACTTGGGTCCAGCTAATGATAATAAGTTAGATGACCAAAAAATGGTGTAACACCAAGGTATTTTATATTTTACTCATTCAGGTTCAGTCAGAGGAAAATACTCTTCTAAAAAAACTACCTGCATTGTTACAACAACATCCCATCCTCAGAAACGAATCAGGCCCATGAAGGCCTCTTCTGTAGATCATGAATGTCTTGTATTGTGTGAGCTGTAAAATGTTATTTGGTTTTACATTCTCTATTAAAATATTAGGTCAAATTAAAAGTTACTTTGAAACTTTTTAAAAGTTGAAATAATCTTATTAACAAAATTCAAGTAATATTAGTAGTATTAGAAATATCATTAGTATTTATTTCACTATTAAATATTTAAATTAAATTCGATTTAAAAATCACATCATCTTGAATTTAACAATCACAACATCTTAATGTTATTTTAGGGATTTCCATTCTTTAGATCTATTGTATGTAATTCCACGGCCATTATTGTATGTAATTCCAAAACCATTTTTTACATCAATGTAATGATTTTCACTACAAAGTCCAACAATTAAATCAACATAATTAATATATATTGGATATCAAGTTGTTGTGGGAGCCTTTTATATGGTTTTATGGTTCATTTAAATATTACTAATGTGGTATTATCATTATTATTTTAATTCCTTGACGTGTGGAGAAATTAGTCTCAAGTTGGGTTCGGATTTATCAACGAAAAATGTATGTAATTCCACACCCATTTTTTACATCAATGTAATGATTTGCAATACAAAATCCAACAAATAAATCAACATAATTAATATATATTGCATATCAAGTTGTTCATTTCAATATTACTAATGTGCTATTATCATTATTATTTTAATTCCTCGAAGTGTTGAGAAATTAGTCCCAAGTTGGGTTTGGATTTATCAACAAGAAATCCGTGATCATGATCTTTGATATTTTTTTTTTGATTTATTAACGAAAAAAACGTGATAGTAATAAAAAATACAAACATTTTGATATATATATAAATATATAAGAATCTGAATTCCTAAAATGGAGAAACACAAATGATAATAGCATTCTCATGATGATAATGTGAGATTGAGTATGCATGGTTTTAATCTTGTTGGGTAATGATAATCATTGAAGACTGTTGGAGAATTACAATTTATCAAAATCATTGACAAAATTACAAAATCTCATTTTTACTATTGTTTTTTTTTAGAAATAAGAATATGAATTCCTAAAATGGAGAAATACAAATGATAATAGCATTCTCATGATGATAATGTGAGATTGAGTATGCATGGTTTTAATTCTATTGGGTAATGGTAATTATTAAAATGTGAAATTGAGTATGCATGGTTGTAATCTTGTTGGGTAATGGTAATCATTGAAGACTGTTGGAAAATTATAATTTACCGAAATCATTAATAAAATTTGAAAATCTCATTTTTACATGTATTAATTCATTTTTCATTTTTTTTTTTCAAAATTTCACTGAAAAAATCTCACTCACTTCATAGCTTAATTTTGTATATTATGCGATTTTTCATGTATTCAAGATTAGGAGTTATATCTTATGGAAAAGTAAGGTTTTGTAAGTATACTTGAAAATTTTAGAAATCCATGGGATATGTCAATTTTCATTTAACTTTATGGCAATTCTTTCATGTATTCAATTTTAGGAGTTAATATATCTTATTGAAAGGTAACAAGTAGGTAAATATTGTTTGTTTATTTAATGAGTTTGGTTTCATTTTTCATTTTCAATTTTTCATGTAGTTTAGGAGTTAATATATCTTATTGAAAGGTAACAAGTCGCTAAAGACGTATTAGTTTATTTAATGAGTTTGGTTGCATATTTCATTTTCATTTTTTCATAATTAGAAACATATGAAGTTGCTTTAATGAAGGGAAATATTTGTCATTTTTTATGGAAGGAAAAATTGTTACATAATATTTATAAAAATATTTTATAGTATATTAAAAATATTCTAATTTTTGATGAATTAGTAATTTTTAAATGTAAATGAATAAAAAAGTGTTTATTTTATTTTTAAAAAGAAAGATAGTTTGATTTTTGTATTAAAAAAATAATTTTTAGTTTCCCAATGGGGTGGCTATCCATGTGGAAAATGAAATTGGGCTGACCACTACCCCATAAACTCTCAAATTAATTAAGAGGGGTGACATGGCCTTCCCTCTATGCACTAAGCATGCAAAGGTAATTTCATCATTTTCATGGCTAGTTGAATTCTAGATCCTTCTTATATTTGTTTTGTGTAGCAAGGTGGGTGTATGAGTTGTGTGTGTACTTCCCCTGCCATGGGAAATATTTCCTTTCCCCTTTGAATTTTGGAAGGAATGTATTGCTTTTTTTGTGAGCCAAAGAAATGTATTTTGGAGTATTTGAATGTCTAAAGTTCTGTTTTGATTGTGTCTAACTAGGGATTCAATTCCCTGACTTTTTTGGCGGGTGGAAGAGGTGAATACCAGATTGGAGAGGGAGAAGTTGACAAGACTACAAGATCAAATTTAGAAGTGGGTATTCATGTTCATGATTTTGAATATCGATGGATTTGTTTATGGAATATCTCAATTTATGAACTATCGAGGTGCTTAGTCTTGGCTCTTATCTGTAGCTATAAGTAGGTAATATCTTTATATTTTCCTAGTATACTGATTTCCTTGGCTTCTGTCAGTTTTCAGTATAGTGTGGGTCTTATTAAAGTGCCTTTACAGGGGACTATCATTACTTTGTGTTCTTTGAGATCGAGGGTTCTGTTATCTATGGAGTTGGATTATATCCCTGGTTTTTTGTTCCTCGGCAAAGTAGTATGTGGAAGATATCTCCCGACAACATTTTTGTTAAACAAGTTTGTGTCTGAGTTTATTATTATTGTCATTTCTCATACCTGTTTAGACAGTCTAAGTGTGACTGATGGTGGGTAGATGGTATCTGGTTGGAATTTGTATGGGGGGAGGGGGGTACACTTTCACAAGTCTCTTGAAGCCTTATTTTTCTTTGAGGGATTGTTGCTTGGTCACAGTATTTGGAATTGGTGGGTTATATACTTCCAGTACTACGTTTATCTATTGATTATTGTAGTCATTATTCCATATTGTAACACCCCCTTATCACATATACCCAAGTAATAGCCCAACTGTGGGAAACATGCGATGAGAGGATGCTATAATGATATTCAACCTCCTATGTTACCTTAAGGAAGTGGAACCGATGGAAAACACAACCTACAAACCTTTTGCATAATCAATGACACCCCCAGGAGTTGACCCAACCTTTAAGGCCTCTTACCCCTAGGTCACATTGACCTTTTGGCCTCTTTGAGCCAGATTTGCAGGCATAACACTGCATGTTAGTGGCCAGGAGGCTATAGCCATAGGCATAACACTACATTCCAATGGCTAGGGCCCCAAATGGATAGTTTTGTGCCTACGGATCTAAGAATTGAGCCACCTTTTCAGGCCCAGAGCCCAGGTCACTGCCCAGAACTTCATGAAAAATTTAGACATGATAAATAACAACAATATAATGATGTAGAAGCAAACATATCATCAAGGACTCAACTAGAACCCTGCTAGCCATGACAGGAATTTTGTCAAGCATGTCACAAACATTGAATCTATAGGTCTAAACAACATATTTAAACATAGGGGTCTCATACTTATCTGAGAATCACTACGAAAAAATTATCCCTTACATCATTAGTTTCAATACAACCTATTTTACCATAAATACCATATTCATTCATGTACAGGTAAAAACATGCATAGATACATACATCATCACTAATCAAATACACTTCAACTCACATCTAAGCAGTGAAACTTTCATGAAGGAAAACCACCAATGGAATGACTAGGGCATGTAGCAACTAATTTAGAGTATGATAGACCCTAATATATACTAATCTATGTTTTGGGATGATGCTCAAATTGACCCCTAACATTTGCCCCCTAAAGCATGAAGTCAAAAATGATAATGTTGAGTGATTTTCTTTACGACGTGATAAGGAGGAACTGAAGCAGATGGTGGCCTGCATCAATTACAATACATTACATCATAATATTTTTTTATCTTGGACATGAATTTCTAAGGGAGGCATATCCCATACTCATCACATAAACTATCATAACATCAGAAAGTCATCTACATATATAGAATTGTCTATAGATATAGACCCATGATAGGATGACCATCTGAGTAATGACCATCGTACGGATTATTTGGTACTACTCTCGAAATCGTACCCCGAATGGATGAAACTAGATACAGGGTCTTTTATCTCGTTCACTCGATCACTTAAAGTATGAGTATAACCATGCGAATATATGATCTGAAGTCGAACATGGGAAGACATTATCTAATTACCAGCCAATGATGTGATACGTTAACAGATGCGAGAGAAACCACTGTTGATGATAATGGTTCTCAAGGTACTATAGTAAATTCTGTATGGTGTGAATAGATGATTTGATGTCAAACACCATACAAAGTCTTTCAGTCGAAGGCCTATGATGTCAACTTGTCGCCGCAAGTGGGAAACTTGTCATTGATGTAAGTAAGCTCCAAGGTACTGAAATATTGTTTCTAAGTCAACTTCCTGGATGATGAGCTGATGTCGACAGGAAGCAACTCATCACAGAAGGGCATTGATGATTCACCCATCAGCAACTCGAAACGGGAGTAATTATTTTGGAGACAGAATGTGACTGATGAAGAAATGTCAGGGATGGCGGTCATGAAATGAAGGTTTATGAGTATTGCAAAAGATGAGGAATAACTAAGTGACTTCTCTTGAACATATCAGCAACATTGAATTAATTGGAAATATTTGACCCAAAACCGAAGTGATGGATGGTGTGATAGACCATAGGTATGATAGACTGTCAAGCAGATTACCCACCACCAAAAATCACGGAGATGAAGTGAATAAGTGTCATGTTCAAGAGTGACTTGCTACCATAAAGTGTTTTATCCCTTCCCAATTTTCCCCAGTCATTGTTGACCAGTGCTTATTTATTTTTTAACAAGCTTGAGGAGGATAACATATGATTGATGTATAATACCACCCTTTGGGTGAATCCATCACTATTTGATTTTTTAACGTGTCTAGCGAAGTTGAAACTCGATCTTGTCATGATGGACAAGTCTGTCTCTATTTGATGTTTTAACAAGTCTAACGACAATGAGAACTCTCTCCTTTTTCATTTTTAGAGAGTTTGAAAATGGGACGAAAATAAAAATCCATAAGTTATTTTTCGTATAATAGTCCCTCGGATCCAAAAAAGCGTAAAATAAATTCGAATAAGATTTTCCTTTTTATTAAACATAATATATCTCAGTCTGGAAAAGGGTTAAATTTATATTGAGTAGATGTCGTTTAAATTCCTTTAACGAGCTCAAAAGGACAAGTGCTCGACAATCTTTTCATATTTTTGGAGTCTGAAAAGTGATGAAAGAGAAATCCAGGGGGGTTCATTTTTTGTGTTTAACAAAGCTTGAAAAAGAGATAAAAGTGTGCTTTAACTTCATTTTTCATGTATAAAAAAACTCAAAAAAGAGATAAAAGTATGCTTTGAGTTCCTTTTTCATGTTTAAAAAAGCTCGAAAAAGAGATAAAAGTGTGCTTTGTGGTCAAAATTACATTTCATGATAATGCACAACGAACTCACTGTAATCAGTTATAAACCTGCCCAAAGAACCACCAAATGGATTAACAATACCTATTTAAATAGTCAAAATGGGTAAAAACCATAGTCATTTCATTAAATATGAATAAATTAATCAAAAAGACTATTAAAATAAGAAATTACCAAGTCATTTTTACCATTTCACATTTACCATTCGAATTTTAGTGCCTTGAGTCTGTTTTACCCTCAAAATTCAGTGGTTGATTGCGACAGATTCTAAGGACCATTCTTGTGTCATCCAGACCAGGTAGAATATCTTACCCTTCTCTTTCTATTGGTTGCATTATTGTTCCATTTCATGCATATTTTTTATGGTTTTGGGGCTCCTAGGGTAACTATACAATACCCTAGGACCAATGCACCCTTGGATATTGAAAAGTGAGTTGTAGAGAGAAAGAAGGCCAGTTCCTCTGCAATGCTCTGTCTTCCACTCAACAATGCATTGGGTGCAATTCATAAACTTTCATCTTGTTTTCTACCCAAAATTTCTCCAATTTTTTGGATGGAATGGATCCTAACTAAGCCTATGGTGTGATTTCAGACTTTGATCATATCATAATGTTGATTACGCGGCGAGAAAAAGAACATGAAGAACAAGATATGGTTTCCCTAAATGATCCTAGCATAGTGAGAGCCCTTAGAGACTATGGGTTGCTCAAGTACTTCATATTTTCAAGGATGATGAAACACATGGAACTATTGCAATTTCGACTCCCATTCATGGGACTCGAAGTAATTATTGTGAATTTCACATTGGGAACAAATGTCTTAATATCAAGTGATGAACTATTTTCCTGGTTATAGGTGTTTTTACATATCGTGTTCTCATTTCTCAAAACAACCGAGTCACCGAGAGGAAAACATTGAAGGACTACATCTCACAGTTTTTTAATTGTTAATCCCAGCCTCAGAAAAATGGAAAGATAAATATCAAAGATTTACGTGATGTGTATTGAACATCTATTCACTATCATCACAAAGTTATTAAACGTATATCATACATGCGGTAACAAGATCACACATTCGCATGCACTGAGTGTCTCTGCCGCTTGTGTTCAATCGGGCCGCGTATTACTTCAAATGAAAGCAGAAATAACCGACTAAGGTAAAAACAAAGACCAAAATTGTACATAGTCATATTCTTAATCACCTTATTGGAGCTAGGCTCCATCAAGGTACCACAAAATGTGACACCGGGATTAGCGGTCCCCAGAGATCCACAGATGCATGTTCTGCACAGGTCAAGTCGATGTGGTTGCAGGACATGTTGGTTAGTCATCAATCTTATTTTCCACCGTACTCTTCGCCACCCGAATACGTAATATATTCAAGGTATATAATCTATGTGATGTATCTTTACAGAGATCCAGATTTTTTATTTTGATTTCACCGGCGCTCAATGCTGCTATAGGCAAATTGACCATATTATTTTTCGGTTTTTTACATATTTCTGTTTTTTCATGTTTCAAGACTAAACTAAAGATAATAAGGTATGACAAGAGAACGTGCTCAAGACCAGGTTCATGCACAAATAGTGGAAAACCAGAGAGGACCGTCGGGAGAGAATTCCTTCACGATTTGGATTTAGCCGATACTCTTGTTGAGTTGTAGCAACATGTGGAGGTATTTACTCTTGGGATACCATATGCCCGGATTGAGGAGTTACCTATGAGACTGCAGTGCCATACCATTGGTGTGCCTAGCCATTGGATGAGGCTATTATGCATGATAGCCCAGGTAGTGACCTTCTATCATGAGCATTGCTAGATTTACTTAGATTATGTTATATTTGTATACATTTTGAGGTCAGATGACCAACATGTATTGGACACAATTTTTTCAAAACAGTTGATATAAATCTATTTTACTTTCATTTCTTTTCTATGATTATGTGAAATCCTATTCAATTGTATGATGTGAATTGAAAATATATCTTTACATATTTTTCAAATGTCTATTTAACACATAATTCGCCAAAGAATCAACCAAAGTGTTAAATTTTCTAGAAATATGTTGATATTGAATGGAATCAAAGTGTTTCCAAAAGACGAACTCTAAGGAACATGCGATGAATTTATGAATTTTGGACAGTATAGACATGAGCAAGATGTAGTACGAAAAGTTGTGAGTCTATCCTGATGATGATGTGGTGAATTCCAAGTGAAATGGCATCAAAGATTAGTTCATTCAACCCACTGTACTCAGCGATATTTTTGGTCGATCGACCAATCCAAATCCCCTGGAAACTCACTACCTCGCCACTTGGAGCGAAGAAAACCCATGCTGTAGAGGATAAATTCTGAGTACTACAACTAGCACCATCGACATATCCAAAAAATGGTTCTGAAGATTTTGACATCTGCAAAAAATGAAAAGTAGATTACTAACCACATAAAAAACTATAAAAGACACACTACTAAACACATGCAATCAAACCATATAATATAGTGTTTACTACGAAAATCAAGCATAGAAATGTTTAAGATACAACCCATTTTGAGGCTGTGACAATGGAATCCCATGATAATCTACCAACTTGTAGGCACCCTTAGTGAGAATGTGCTTGAAAATGTAGGGGCCACGCCATAATGGTTCAAAGTTCCATGTTCCTATCTTATCAGCTTCCTTATCATAAATCAAGACCAGGTCTCCTTCCAAGAAGGTACGAGGCTTGACATTGCAGTCATATTACGCATTGATTCATCTCTTATGTGCTTTGTTGGCCAATGCAGCTTCACAACGCATTTCATCTAGATGGATGAGATTTAAAAGACATGCCTCTTCTTCAAAAGTGTCAAGTATCAAGTCAATCATGAGTTTCAATGATGGTATTTTGTATTTTATTGGTGAGATAGCTTCCAGGCTGTAAAACATCTCAAAGGGAGTGAATCTGTTCACATTTCTCATCGAGGTTCAATGTGCCCACAAAGCCAAGTATAGGATCAAATGCCCATTTCATTTATGAACCCCAATCATGTGTTGAAGCATACTCTTAAGAATCTTGTAGATAGCTTCAACTTGTCCATTAGCTTGCAGATAATAAGGGGTAGAACTATCATGTGACAATCCTAACTTCGCAATCAACTCATCCATCATGTGATTACGAAAATGTTTTCTGTGATTTGTGACTATGGCTTGCGGTACACGAAACCGTGTAACCACATGGTTAAAAAAATGCAATTTTTTGTCCCATGTTGTTGAATGTAGGCATCGCCTCAGCCCACTTGGTAAAATAGTCAACGGAAACAATAATATACCCATGCCCCCCGGCCGAGCGGGGGTTACATGTCATGAAGTCAATGCCCCATTTTGCAAATGGTCCAAAAATGACGACATGATGCATTGGTGTTGGAGGCAAGCGGGTTTTATGATCAAATATTTGGCAAGCATGAAAAATTCTAACCTCAATAATGTAGTTGTGAAATATTGTAGGCCAGAAGTAACCAGCGTGAAGAATATTCTGCGTGGTAGCATAACCAGAAAAATGTCCACCACATACACCAAAACGGCAATCATTTAGAAATTTTTCGGCCTCCTCATGCATGAGGCACCTACGTAAAATCATATCGACACCACGATGATAAAGTGTATCTTCGACAATCATATAATCTTTGGCTTGGTATCAAATAAGTTGTTGTTGTGAACGAGAGGTATTGGGTCGAAAATTTTGGGTCTGGAGATAGATGATGAAACATCCATACCACGGGTCAGATGACTCGATAAAAAAAAAGACTCATCTAGAATTTATGGTTCCATAGTAGGATTGGTGCTACTCGAAGGAAGGTCACAAATAAGCTCAGAAAAAACCAAAGACTTCTTTGACTTTTATTTGATTAATTCCAAATCAAACTCATGCAAAATGACTATCCATTTTGAATATTTCCCCCCAACCATTAACGTGACAGAATGTATGTCATATACTTGCAATCCAAAATGACAATTGTATTTCGGAGCAGGATATAATGGCGAAATATTTGTATAGCTTGAACGGCTACAAAAGAGAACTTCTCAACATATGTGTACTTAACTTTTGTATCATTGATATTAAGAATAAAATAATATATTGGATGTTCAATCCCATATTCTTCTTGGACTAAAACCATAACGATGGTTGTATCTGCAGTGACGCGATACAAGAAATAGTCACTCTGATAATATGAGGGATAGATTAATGATGCTCGGATCATGGTATCTTTAAGAAAACCAAAGGAAGCTTGTGTAACCTCATCCCAATGGAAGGGAATCCCTTTTTTCAAGAGTAGAGTAAATCCTTTATCCATTTCAGTGTAGTTAGGAATGAAGCTCCTTAGAAAGTTAGCCTCCCCTTGGATTCTTTGTAACTGAAGTAGATTGGAAGGAGCAGGAAAATCATGAATGGCCTGGACCTTCAATGGATCAACCCGAATTCCATCTTTATACATGATGAATCCAAGAAAATGACCATAACCAACACCAAACACATATTTTTTTGGATTAAGGTGTATTTTCTAGTGATGGCATTGTAAAAAGATCGCTCTCAGATGTAGCGGGTGGTTGGCCCATTTTCGTGAATGTGTAAGTAAGTCATCTAGATACAGTTTAACTATGTGCTTGATTTCATGAAAAGAATAATTCATTGCCCTTTGTAATGTTTCCCCATCATTCCTTAAACCAAAATATAGCTTGAAATAAGTGAATGTGCCCCAGGGATAGATAAAAGTGATTTTATATTGGTCCTCTAGGAGAATATTAATTTGATTGTAACCAGAGAATCCATCCATGAAAGAAAATATTTCACAGCCGACACATTCATCAATAATTTGGTCAATAAAGGGAGTGGTATAGTTGTCTTTGTTACAAGAATGATTAACATCACGATAGTCAACACACACTCTAATTTTCCCATGTTTCTTCATGATAGGAACAATTTTAGAAACCCAATCGGTAAGCGAAACATGGTAAACGAATCTAACATGCAAAAAAAATTTAACCTCTACTTTAATGGCAACAACTTTATTAGGGTGAAAAGGATGAAGGGGTTGTCGCACCGGCTTAACATCAATATACATTTTAATCTTATGTTCAACAATGTTGGAGTCGATGCCTGGCATCTCCTCATATGACCTAGCGAATACATCTCGGAATTCATGAAAAAGAGTGCGATAAGTGTCAAGTTCAGATGGATAACAAGACACACCGACATCAATTTTTTCTACAATACCTAGTTTGGTCGAAATATCAATAGAAATCATTTCTTCGATATTTTATGGGTTTCACACAGAATCGATGGCATGGATAGGAATAGAAATTGTCAAGAAATCAACGATAGGAGGATGATATAGTTCAGATGGATTATCTTCACCGTAATCTGGAAGATGGGATCATTGATGTCATGATTCCCATGGTTCTTCTTCCAGCATCATGGATTCCATATTGCTCTCATCAATTGAGAATACGCATGAAAAAGGATCAAAAGACATACCAAAATCCAAAGAACGATCAACCCAAATGGTCGATGTCAAATGATTTGGATTGGCCGCATAAGCCAAGAAAATTGATTGTTATGCTATCTCAATTGGACTTAGCGGCATGATGTCACCTAGCCTAACTACTTCAGAATCATTAGGAATCTTCCTTAATTTAGATGAAGTGGAAGGTATCATGTTGCAGGTTTCTATATTTGTGATTTACGCTGATGTCACAGGCGATGATAACGAAAAGGTGCCCATTAGGGAAGGATCCTTAAAGATTCCTACACTAATGTTCTGAAGAGAAGGTGGGGGTCCATGAACAAACAAAACACTTCTAGTTTCTTGGGAACTAGAGTTGAAGAAAGATATTTGATCAATGGTTGTGATACTTCCTTTATGGGGGAAGATAATCCTACGAAAGTAAGTAGATACTATCGCAGCCATAGCATAAGCCCATGGTCTTCCAAGTAATATATTGTATTCAAGGGGTCCGTCAATGACCTCAACTTCAATAGTATTTTTTTTTCCCCCTAGTTATACTTGCAGTTTACTAATAATTCCACAAGGCTTATATGTACTGCCATTAAAATATTTTAACGTCGTAGGTGATTATGACAAAGTCGGCGAGCCAAGTGACTTCTAGTAACTCATTGACATGATACAAGTAGATTTGCGTTCATTAATGATAGTGAGATGAATGAGGCGATTTAGGGCATGTACTTGAATCAAGAATGCTAATTGTGTTGGTAATTGTGGCACATAGCCTGCGTGATTGAAGACTACAATATTTGAATCTGTCGGATCGATTCCACAAATAGCAGACAACAAAGCCTGCTTCTAGGAGGGACAATTCTAAAGAACCTCAATCATTGATATAGCATAAGGTGACTGTGCCAGGTCTTCTACTACATTATAATTTTAAGATACATGAGCTCGAGGGTTTAATGTTGATTTATGAACTACTCCCTTCGGCGGCTTTATTGTTAACTCTGGAAGGATAGGCAGTAGAGCTGAGTCAGATGAGGTCGAAGTCGAAGTGGTAGGTTGATATGTAGCCTGGCCATTTGACGTTGACAATAGATTACTGTAATATTTACCTCGATTTGACACCAAAACATCATTTTTGGGCTTAGTGGCAGATATCATAAGCAATTGCGAACTAGAAGTAGGATCCGTAGCAACTATATGTGTTTCCAGGTTCGGAAAAGGATTTTTCAACACAATAGATGTGGCAGAAGTCTTAAGAAGATTTGGGACTTCTAAGCAGTGAGGACAATCTCACGTAAAATGATCCTCATTACATATTAAGCAAGGATAACGAGGTTTCTGAAAAGAACCAAATGAATCAGATGATTTCTCCTACAAGGGTGAATTTTGTTTCTTCTTATCTTTCCCCTTATTCCTATTTCCAGGCTGCTTGTCACTTTTTCCTTTGTCAGATGACACGACATGGATTTTAGAAGAAGACGCAGGATCATATGCAATAGGGTTTTGATTTGAAACAACAAGTGTAGGACTAGATAGTCGACTTGTTTTCAGAGAACTAGCAAAGCCAATTACACCATCGTCGACATGAATGTCATGACCAGATGGAGCAAGAGGAACAGTAAAATTTGGTTGCGACGCATTTGGATTATTTTCATAGAGTGTGCTAGACTGATTGTAAATCAAATCTAGATACTGGGCACGAGAAATTACTTGTTATTCGATGACCATTAGGGGAATTTTGAGTTCTAAAATGGGCCTCCTAAAGAAATTATAAAATAATAGTGGGAATAGTAAAATAAATTTGATTACATCATCAAATTTTAGAGGGAAAAAAGGAAAAATTATTTTTTCAACTCGTATTTTCAACTTATCTCCCTATGGGTTTACATAAATTTTGAGTGGAAACACTAATTGGATGCAGAATTTGATTCATCATCCAAGAAGTACCCATGCTGAATACTTTCAATGGACTCTGCTACACAAAAAATGAGAAATACACACATAATGTAATTGCAATCACATTTTTTTTGTATTTCTCAATTTTCATGTAGAAAGGTCCGTCGAAAGTATGAAACATGGGTACTCCTTGAATGAGGAATTAAATTTTGTATCCAAAGAGTACTCCTACTCGAAATTTGAGTAAACCCTTAGGGAGATAAGTTAAAATACGAGTTGAAAAAGTAGTTTTATTATTTTATTATTTTTTATTATTTTAACATTTTTACTCCAAAAATGGTGAATCATCCCCCATGGTTTACATCATCATCTTGAATCCTATTGGTTCTTATAAAGTTTATTTTGGTTGTAAATTTTTCTTAGGAGGCCCATTTTAGACCTCAAAATTCCCCTAATGAACATCACCTTTGGCCACATCCTCGATGATAGATGGCAACAAGGACTTAATAAACCACTCAGCTAAAATCTGATTAGGAAAAAACGTTTTAACCATTCGACGACAATGACGCCACTCATGTATATGATATGATATATGAGTAGTAGTGGTCTGTTTAAAGCTAGTCAAAAGTTTCATTCTAATTTCATATCTAATGGGTAACTAGAATTGGGTTAAAAAGGTAGTGGCTAAAGCTGTAAAGTTATCAAAAGAAGCTTGTGGTAATTCAATGTACCACTTCGCAGCTGGACCAGTAAGAATTCGCTGGAAAAGACACAATCTAATAGAATCATCATTTAAGTAATTTGATGAACACCATAAATGATAAGTCATGACATGCATAGATGGGTCTTCTCCATAATTTCCATTGAATTTGGGAATGTTCAAGGGTAATCTATGAGGAATCACTGACCACCAAAGTAAATAATGAATCGGATCATTGGTGAGTTGATTTAAATCAAGTAACTCTAATGTTGCAACCAATGGAAATTGTCGATTAAGGTCAGGTTGAGCATAACTAAGATAAGATGGAACCACCTGGGCAATATTCCTTTGCATACCAATAAATGGATTCTATTGTTGGTAACCCAGATAGGGGTAGGCTTGTTGACCGAGACATGGATAAGCATGATACTGTGGGAATGGTTATTGTGGCTACCATGGTATATGATAAAAACATTGCCCGTGAGGATAATTCAAACCTAGTTGTGAATAGACAGGGCCAGTAGAAGCCTGTGACAAAGGTAAAGTAGCCTGTGGTTGTGAAATTCCCAATACATATGGTTGTTGAATACCAACCTGGGAAGACGGAGTCTATAGACCCGAAAATTGAGGGTTGGGGGTGGAAGGACTCGCTTGAGCAGACTGGCCAACAACCATAGAATAAATAACAGGTGTAGTAGGCACAGATGCGGCAGGTTGAACTAGTTGATATTGATACACAATCGTTTGCAGCTGAACAGGAAAATTAGGTTGCCATTGGCAAACATGAATTCCAACATATGATTGGCCTACATATGACAGATTACTTCCATATGGACCAAACATCTGTGGGCCCCCATCATATGGATTATAGGGATATTTCACATAGTGACTTTCATATGATGGGTATCCAGTAGATACTGGATAAGATGGACGGTAATTGGATGGACCAGCCTGATATTGAGCTGATGATGTCAATAAAGGATCAGGGCGTTCATTACTCCTAAGAGATGAACCATATATAATTTCAGATGATGACATGGGTGAAGTCCATGGACTGGAGGAGACTCTAGAGTAGGTTCTATTTAAAGCCTGGTAATCTAGTGGGATGGACAGACCACCATAAAGATGAGACTCAGGTGTTGTCGAAAACATCAAAGATGAAGCAATAGTAGATGTTGTCACAACTATAACAGATGGTATAGTCTTGGTTGTTGTCTCTAGCATGGTTAAATAACCCAGCAAATACTCTAATGAATCTATGGGAACTTGAGAGTGAAAAGGATCAACAGGAGCAAAGTAGGTCAAACGAGGAAAAGACTCCTATAAATGAAGCCCCAACCCAAAATGAGTGGTATTTGAAGGGGTTGTCTCTTCCTGAAGTTCTTCCTCTATCGAAATCAAACCAGGTGTAAGCGCTTCACCATTAGGCCCGAGATAAATTTCAGGCAGTAAACTTTGTGGTAAAGAGGAAGACTCGACGATTACAGATGACTGATGATTAGAAGGTTGCACCGGAACAAATTCTTGTTGTTCAAATTCAAGATTAACTTCTGGATCGACTTCCAGTTGAACAGTCTTGGGTTCTGGATTTACTATTTCACTCAATTGAATTTTAGTGTCCTCAGGTAACTGTGAGGGTTCTGTCTCGATAGTAGTAAATAAACTGGGATCAGTTGAAACAACTCGATACACCATACTCAAAGGATCAGATTTCTATGGTATATCAGATGATGTAGCACCAAGAGTTCCAGAGGTACCAGACTTGGTAGGACAAGCATGCCTTCTTCTACTAGGTGTAGCTTCTGGCAGTAATTGTGGTATATTCGTTGTCCTACGTGAACGACGGGGAAAGGGTTTATCTTATTCCACGATTGCTGATTGATTTTATACAAAAAAAAATAAACAAAAAGAGGGTGATTCTAGGAAAAAGGTTTACCAAGCAACTGTGAACTGCGATATACTGCCCCAATAAACTAAGGACTTATATACATGCAGTCAATCTCCCCGAATGTTGTGTTTGGTGTATCACGGGTACAAGGTGACTGACTTGGTTACCTATGGATGGTAAGAATCCTAAATTTTTCCTCCCAAATATATGCGAAGCTATGTGGAGGCCCAATCCATATTAGTATTGTCTAATGTGAAACCGCACAGCAAGAGCATCCCCTTATACTTTTCATACTATAACACCACCCGATATACCCGAAATTACATGGATGAGTTCTGATATACTTACGTACGTGGAATGAGGTATCACACTTGGAATGTATCATAGAAAATTAACGACAATTTTTATTTATAACGATGTTGAAACACGTCTTCTAGGCTAGACCTCTAAATGTTATCGTTAATGTTAAAATTCTTCCTTAGATAAATTCAGATTATAAATTTTATGTTGATCTTTCTTATCATTTTGTCTTTTAGGTTCAACGCGATATGTATTGAACATTCCTAGAAGGAAATTATGATGATAAGAATTTGTTTCGAATTGATTTTTCGACAATGAAAAACTAGCTACAAGGGATAGAGCAGTCATATTGTATGCAATCAAGAATGACCACATCTAAATGAAATTTCCCTAAACTATTCCAAAGAAGAACTCACAATCCCTATATGCAAATTCATGTTTTTCTTTTCAATTTATTTTAATTTTTGATGAAAGAAAAATAAAATAATGCACAAAAAATCACTCAAAACTTTCAAGAGAAACACAAACTGAAATGACAATTCCTCTTTTCGAAAATAATGAATCGATCAAATGTAAAATTTAACTTTGGAACTATTCGAAAATGACCATTAAAACAAAAAGAAACATTTATCAAACAAATCCAAAGTGAGACAAGAAGAGTAGAGGCAAACTGGTCTCTAGAGGCAATCAATCACTTGAAACTTCAGCAAGCATGACACTGACATGAATTGGAAAAAGAAAAAATATGATAGATTTTGGTTGTTCACAGGGGCAACGCACCCCTGAGTGGGAGACAGTGCATTGTAGAGCATTGTCCCTAAGCCGGAATTTCTATTCATAGCATTGTGTCAAGACTAGTAATGCGTTGGTGCTAGAGGACTCTCTGAAAAAGCAATCAAACACACTACTTTTTCTAAGACATATTCAAATGACTAAAAATAAGCAGGTAAAGTCTACTATATTTTAATGGACAAGGACAAAACCACCAGGGATGATTCTTCGATCCCCGTATGGTCGCCAATTTGTTTTACGGAAATCAAGCCTATGGATAAGTATGATTTCCCTGAGTGTGGAGGTGCACTTAGAACAACAGAAAGAAATATATCTAACCTTTTCCTTAAAATTAATAGATAAAGGGAGGAAAACCTACTTGTAATCTGCTTTGTTTTCCTCGCCTCCCTTCATTGCTTTTGTCGCTCTCAATCCAACTTAACTCTCTCGATTGATATCTGCAATGGAAAATAGAAGACAAAAAACAACATAAAGGAAATATGATCTATTAAATTTAAACAAATTGATTAAATTCATAAATACACACATAACATCATTTACACATGCATTAGGAAAGGAAAAAATGTATTTATTATGAATTAGAAGGAAGAGTACAACCAGTTGATCGATTCATTGTCTCTCATCCAGATTGAGTCCCATCCTCATCACATCCAGCACCAACAATCCAACAACATCACAATACATGCACAATACCTCCAAGAGTTGTGATCTCACCGGCATAACTCTACTTAACACAAATTCTTTCTCTTATGCACTATGATCAGTGCTCTATTTATAAGTAGATGAAGGTAGTTTGACATAAATTAATAATTGAATGGATTTACTAAAAATGGATGAAGAGGTTTCTTTGTTCATGGGAATATGAGGATAAGAGGTTTAATGGCTTCATGGGTTCCATATTCGAATTTTTCAGATGAGTGAAAGCTGGAACAACTTCTAGAAGCAACTAGAGGTTGGGAAGATTCCCGAAATAAAATGAAAAATTCTCTTCTAGTCGAATAACGCACTCGAAAGTGGGCCTAGATCCTCTGCAACACAACCTTGCATGGGAATAGATGCTTTGCAAATCAGTTACAGCTATCTAGGGGTGCATTGATGGCTCAATGGGGCACTTCAAATGGCATCTAAGCAGTGAAACTTTCATGAAGGAAAAGCGCCAATGGAATGAATTTTTTAGGGGCCGCATGTAGCAACTAATTTAGAGTATGATAGACCCTAATAGATATTGATTTGTGTTTTGGGATGATGCCCAAATTGACATGTAACACAAAGGAATGAGATCTTCATTATTGAATGCAAAAACCAACCGGTGATAGGACTTCCACATTCCACCCAACCATAGATTGGTTGAGCCAAATCTCTCTTCAATTAATCACCCCCATGCCATATTCCAAGAATGATTGTGGGATCTCATCAAACACATCAATCACAATCAATTCGGGGCTTCTAGAGGCCAAACAACATCAACCCTCAACTAGTGACTCCACCTCATGGTGTGATATCACAACCATCATGGATTGGTATCTATCCAAGTTGTTCCAGGGCTCCAAATTGTTTGTTCCAACTATGGCTTTCAGGACTAGTAACTCAACCCCAACTGTTACAGGGCTTCTAGAGATTTTTTCCAACCAGGGGTTCCTAGACTAGTAACTCAACCCACCTAGGGCTTCCAGAGCATTTTTCCAACCAAGGCTTCCAAGAATTCAACCCATAGTTGTCCACCAGCTTCTAGAGAATTTGTCTAACCAAGGCTTCTAGGAACTAATAACTCAACCCTCAGCTAAAGGAATCTTGAGAACCAACTAGAAAAAAATCAATTGAAATAAACCCACAACACCATGGCTATCCAGGAAATGGCAAGGCTAGGAAAATCCACATGCATACACCATGCATGTCAAAACTAGTGAGTAAAACATACATGAAACCTGGTACCTGTAATCAAATCTCATTGTAGTTGTCGATATCAATGTCCTCTTGCACTTTCCTTCTCTTCATTTTCCTTCTTGATCCAAATCACAAAGTATCCACACTCTCTAAGGGTGCTCCAAAAAAACTCTAAGTATCCAAGAGTATGAGAAAGAGAGAGAGAATAATGAGAAAGCTCCAAAAATGCACTGACAAAAGGTACCAACTGATCTTCATAAGCCTTTTTATAGAAGAGGCCTCTATTTTCTTCATTTTCCATTATTTTCCTTCATTTTCCTTCTCACATGAAACCTGTGACCTTTCATCCCCCTTTTCTCCTAATTTCCATTATTTTCATAAATAAATTCATAAAAAAAAACTTTTTTCTTCTTTAATGCCTTATCCATAGCCTTTTCCAATTTCCTTATCCATAATAAACCATGTGAACACCCATGCTAGGATCTTTTTCACAAAATTCAGAATGGAATAAGTGTCCCATCAACCGTGGTTATTATTTTAACTTTATTACATGCAATTTTCATCAAGGTTGTTACAAAACCTCCCCCCTTGGGGGACACCATCCTCGGTGTTCAATCAAACATATACCTCAGCAACAACGCTGAAAATAAAAAATACTACCCATGGAGCTTTATAACATAGCTCGATGTAGTATTTACAATGATCACCCTGTTGAAAAGCAAACCATAAGGATATCAAAACAACATGACAACTATAATGACATGACATCCATACCACTTATTAGAGATTTATAACATAACTCATGGTGGTATTTACATCCATATACATATTTACATATATACCCTAACATCACATCAAACATATATCAAAACATCACCAAATCATATACCAAGCATATACCAACATCACACCAAAATTGTTTTTCCTCAACTGGAAAAAAAGGAAGGATACATAGCCCAAATTTGATCTTCCATCTCCCATGTAGCTTCATCAAGCCGAAATTTCTTCCATTTCACTTTAACTTTCTCGATTTCTCAATTCCGAAGCATGAGCATATTTTTCTACAAAATGCACCCTGATTTCGGCTGGAACTCTCCTTCTGGACCCACCTGCAATATAGACCATTCAATCACATGATCAAAATATTTAACATATTTATTAAGCAATTATATATGAAAAAAATCATGGAATTTCATTATGGAAGGCAATGCAAGTCGATAGGCTACTAACCCAATCCTCTCAATGGTCTTCAAGGGTCCACAAAACCTTGGTTCTAGCTTGGCACACGATCTAATCCACAAGGATATCTTCTTGGGACTGATAAGAAAGTAAACTTGATCCCCAAACTAAAACTCCTTGAAAAACCTATTCCTATCTGCATAACTCTTTTTCCCTTCCTACACTTCTTTTGAGCTATGCTTGATCACTTGCATTTCCTATTCCATTTCTACCAACATATCTAGTCCAATCAGTACCCTATTAACCGGATCACTCCAATTGATAGTAGTGTTGAAACTCTTCACATACAATGCCTCAAAGAGACTCATCCTCAATAACTCTTGATACCCGTTTTTGTAGGAGAACTCTACAAGTGGAAGATACTCTTACCACTTGCAATGTTGATGCATCAGATACATCCTCAACATATCCTCTAATATCCTGTTGAACCTCTCATTTTTCTCATCTATCTGTAGATGATAAGATTTTTTGAAGGCCAACTCGGTGCCCAAACCTGCAAACAAATCCTTTTAAAACTTGGAAGTGAAATTTGCGTCCTTGTCGAACACAATCTTCTTCAAAACACCATGCAATCTAACTTTGTCTCTCACAAACACCTGTGCTACATCACTAGTTGAATATGTAGTCTTCACTGGAATGAAATTTGCAACCTTTTTTAACATTTCCACCACAAACATGATGGAATTATGTTGTATAACTTTCCTGGGAAAACCCATGATGAATTCCATGGAAATGACCTCCCATTTCCACTCTGGAATCACAATCGGATGTAGTAGTCCACCCAGATGTTTACACTCTACCTTAACCATATGAAAATCAAACATATGCCCACAAAATCTGCCACATATTTCTTTAAATTCGGCCAATAATAGAATCTCTTCAGTACATCTAATGTTTTCGAGTATCCTGGGTGACCCGAATATGGTTTTGCATGAAACTCCCTTAAGATCACCTTCTTGAGCTCATTGTTGTCTAACACATATATCCTGTCTCTAAATCTAACTAATCCATATTCTATGAGACTGTAGTACAAATATTTTACACCTAAACCTGTATCGGTACATGTACTTGTACCTGTGCCAACATCTGTACCTGTAAAAACACTTGTACATGTACTTTGCTGCAACCTATGCACAATATCCATATACTTATGATCTAGCTGACCTGTCTGCAAGATCATATCCTGTAATTTTCTCCCATAGGAGCTCATAGTTTCTATGTGATTTACATATATCTACCTACTAAGAGCATTTGTGATCATGTCTTCTTTCCCTTGATGTACCCGATCTCAAAGTAAAACTCAATGATCATAGCCAACCATCTATCCCGCCTAGCATTCAGATTCGGCTAGTCAAATAAGTACCTCAACCCAATGTGATCACTCATGAGTACAAACCTCATACCAAGAAGATAGTTCCTCCACATATTTAGTGTATGTATGATCGTTGCTAGCTCAAGATCATGTGTCAAGTAGTTTTTCTCATGCTCATTCATTTTTTGTGACTCATAGCATACCACATGTCCATCCTGCATAAGGACTCGACCAAGTCCTCTCTTGCATGTATCTGTGCACACTAAAAACTCCTTTTCTGGATCTGAAATCTTTAACACTAGATCACAAGTTGTTCAAAACTAGCCTCACACTCCTTTGTCCAATCAAAACTTTTTATCTTTCCTCTGCAATGATGTAATAGGATAAGAAATATGTGAGAAGTTCCTGATGAACCTCCTGTAATAACTTGCCAATCCCATGAATGATCTCACCTCATCTACATTCTTAGGAGCTACCCACTCCATGATGGCCCTTATATTTTTTGGATCTACTACAATTCCCTCTTTGGAGACAACATGTCCCAAAAAATCTACCTCAACCTAGAATAAACTACATTTGTTGAGATTAGCATACAACTGATGCTATCACCAAAACCTCAACACTTCTTCCAAATGATCAACATTATCTTCCTCATTTTTAGAATACACCAATATGTCATCAATAAACACAATCACAAACTTGTCCAAATAAGGATGTAACATGATTTTCATCAAACACATAAATGTATTTGGGGCATTAGTCAAATAGAATGGAACTAAAACAAACTCATAATTCTTGTACCTGGTCCTTAATGCAGTCTTGTATATTTACTACTTTTTGATGTGTACCTGATGATATCCCAATCTAAAGGCGATTTTAGAGAACATTTTTGCTCCATTCAACTGATCATATAAATCATCAATCCTCGGTAATGGGTACCTATTCTTGATGGTCACTTTGTTGAGTTTCATGTAGTCAATGAAAAATATGAGAGTGCCATCTTTATTCTTCACAAACAACACTGGTGCACCCCATGGAGATACACTTATCCTAATGTATCATTTTCAAGCATCTCCTTCAGCTGCAACTTTAATTCTACCAACTTAGATGTGCTCATCCTGTAAGGTTCCTCTGATGTTGGAGCTTCCCCCGACATCAACTCAATAGAAAAGTCTACTTCCCTGTGCGGTGGAAACTTTGAAATCTATGATGGAAACACATCCTGAAACTACTATAAAACTGGATACTTGTTCAACACATCTACATCCTCATCATCCTTACCTTTTTCACTAGAGATATGAAATATGAATAGTACACACCCTTTCCTACGACAGCACTTGGCCTGCATGGCTATCACCATCCTAACTAGTGTCGCTTTCTTCTTTCCCTGTAAGACGCTTGGTTCCCCATTGTCATCCAAGCACTCAGTACCTTTGCCACAACATTCTACCTTGGTCTTGTGAATATATAACCAATCCATACCCAATATCATATTGTATGATCCCAAAGGAAATATGTTCAAGTGCATTGTTGCAGGCATACCATTTAACTCTAATGCATAAGCTCTTACCCAATGGTGAACTCTTTTCTTCATACTTGTGGCCAACTGCACTAACCAATATTTTGCATGCATTTCCTTACTCAAACCACACTTATCCACCAGGTCAGGATTAATATAAATATAGTTATACCTAGGGTCAATCAAAATATAAATAACTTGATCACAAAGCTTACTGTCCATATGAATGATAGAATTATGATGATGTGCTTGTCTTTTGTCCACAACTGCATAAATTTGAGGAATGTTATGGTCAACATCTCCCACTTTATGTGCCTCCTGCGCACTATAGATTTGTGGGCCACCACCCTAATTTTGTGGAAAATCTCTCATATGATGATCTTTTCCATAAGTACAACATTGTATAGGCTTCTAGCCTTCATCCTTATTATGCTCATATCAAAATCCCTGTCCCCTACCAAATTTATTGAAATTCTTAGTTGGGGAAACCTTCTCCTCGTTACGTGCATCTTGAGGCCTTTCTCGCTTCTTGTCCCATTTTTCTTTATTCTTACCATTACCTTTCCAATATAGCTTTACCTCGGATCTGCACTTTGATTGATCATAATAGTGCTTGATTTTCTGTATGGCCTCCTCTAATGATCTAGGTTCATCGAACTCAATCCTATCTCTGAATGAAATGGGAAGCCCACTAATAAATATTTGAATCTTGGCCTTCTCCTCCTTGAGGTAAGGTACATATCTCAGTAACTCTAAGAACCTACCAGTATACTCCTCATTTGTTATGGAACCCATATTCATCTCATAAAAATCCTTTACCTTGTCATCGTAGTATCTTTTTGATGGATACTTACTTCCGAATAGTCTTTCAAACTCACTCCAAGTCAACTCCTCCTCAGAAATATCTCTAACGTTCTTCACATCTTCCCACCAAATGTATGCTCTACCTTCGAGGTTGAATGTAGCTATCCTAGCTTTCATATTTTCCGAGCAATCATGCAATATGAAAAATTTCTTCATGCCAATAAACCATGCCTCTCCATTGTGTGGTTTCGTCATATCTCCATCAAATGTAGGAGGTTTTTTCTTTTTAAACTCTTCCAAAAAATAACCCCTATCACTCCTCCTGTAACGATGATAATGATGATGATCATGATGCCTGTCATAACTAGAACTAGAATGATACATGTGTTTGTCACCTCTCCTATCCGGAGTGTCCAAAAACTTGCCATCTCTAACCATGTCATCCCTATCTGACCTGTGACTAATGAGAGACTTACTACCATATGTTCCATTGGTCCCATCCTCCTACCCATAGATAATCCTAAGTGGCCCATGTTTCTGCAACTCTGACAAAATTTGAAGGATGGGTGCATTCACATTTGATTTCTTTTCTTGTGCTTGTATCATTTTATCATTGTCTTCCTTGCAAATCCTTATTTATTCCTTTCAACTTCTCATTGTATATGCCAAATCAGATGAGTGTCGAACACCATTTTTCTCATATGACTCGTATGGAGAATATTTGTAGTTTACCATTATAATATTCATCTTTTATTTCTTCCTGCAAGGTGCAATATGCCATCTAAGCCAAAGCATAAATAAACCATTGTACCTTAGTTTAATTTTGGGAGGATACATCCTACAAGATCAACCAATCAGTGAAATACATGTATATACATAATCAAAACAACATGTAAACTCATAAAACATGGTATATTAGTGGATAAACATTACTCTAGTTGGAGTCCAGTCATCAATGCATAATCATACCAAATACACACCATGAGCTAATGCATGAAAACCTCAACCATACTAGCGCAAACTTGACCACATGCACCTACTGACATGTATAACCAAACATGAATGACCAATGCATGATCAACATATAGCATCATGAAAGCAAGCATACATGGACACTACAAAATCATGACCAATATGTGACCCAACATACACAAGCAATCCATATTCAACATGTAACAATATGTAAGCAAGTGTGCATGCACAATACACAAGCATGAACAACGCACAATCAGTCATATACACATGAAAACATGTTGATGACAACACCATCAGCCCATCCATGACAACACCACTGCCACTGTGACCAACACAACACGAATGAAACAAAATCATAAACCATAGATATGAGAAACACATATGAAACCAACACAAAAGCATGACCAACATATTACCCATACAATCCAAGGGTTGAACAATGATACCACTCTGTAACACCTCCTTCCCACATCTACACAAGTAACTAGCCAACCGAGGTAAACATGCGATCAGAGGCTACTATAATGAGATTCAACCTCCTATGTGACCTTGAGGAAGTGGAACTGATGGAGAAAAAAACCTATGGATCTTGTACATCATAAATGACACCCCCAAGAGTTAACCCAGCCTTTAAGGCCTGTTACCCCTAGGTCACACTGATCTTTTGGCCTCTTTGAGCCATAGCCGTAGGCATTACACTACATACCAGCATCCAAGAGGCTGTCACACACATGACACTAAATTCCACTGGCTAGGGCCCCAAATGGACAGTCCTATGCCTGTGACTCTCGGAGAGCCACCTTTTCAGGCCTAGAGCCCAGGTCACTGCCTAGAACTTCAAGAAAATTTTAGACATGATAAATAACAACATGACAATGATGCAGCAGAAAACATATCATCAAGGACTCAACCAGACCCCTTCTAGCCATGAAAAGCATTTTGTCAAAAATCTCACAAACATTGAATCTATAGCTGTAAACAACAGATTTAAACGTAGAAGTCTTATACTTATCTAAGAATCACTAAGAAGCATTTCTCCCTTACATCATTAGCTACAATACAACCTATTTTAACATAAATACATGTTATGCATTCATTTACATCTAAAAAGATGGATAGAGCCATACATCATCAATGATCAAATACATGCTTATAACTAGCATAATAACCACATAAATACAATTGATACAAAAAAATATAATCCACAAATAAACCATTACATTTTCATACCAAATACAAAAGGAATGATCTCTTCATTATTGAATGCAAAAACCATTTGGAAATGGGACTTCCATGTTCCACTCGACCATAGATTGATTGAGCCAAATCTATCTTCATCCAATCACCCTCGTGCCATATTCCAAGCATGAATGTGGGATCTCATCAAACACATCAATCACAATATATCCATGGATTCAAAAGGCAAAACAACCTCAACCCTCAACCAATGATTCCACCTCACGCTCAGAAATCACAACCATCACAGATTTGTCTTTATCCAAGTTTTTCTAGGGCTTGAGAGTGTTTGTTCCAACCAGGGACTTCCAAGACTAGTAACTCAACCCCAACTATTACAGGGCCTCTAGAGCATTTGTCCAACCAGGGTTTCCATGACTAGTAACTCAACCCACCTAGGGCTTCCATAACGTTTTTCCAACCAAGGCTTCTAGGACTAGTAACTCAACCCATAGTTGTCTGTCAAGCTTCTAGAGTGTTTGTCCAACCAAGGCTTCCAGGAACTAATAACTCAACCCTTGGATAAAGGAATCATGAGATCCAACCAGAAATCAATCAATGGAAATAAACCAACAACACCATGGCTATTGAGGAAATGGAAAGGTTAGGAAAATCCAAATGCATATGCAATTCATGCCAAAACTAGTGAGGAAAACATGCATGCAACTCAATACCTACAATAAAATCCCATTTTAGTTTTTTATCTCGATGTTTGCTTGTTCTTTCCTTCTCTTCCTTTTCCTTCTTGCTCCAAATCACCAAGTATCCACACTCTTTAAGAGTTCTCCAAGAAAACTCTAAGTATCCAAGAGTATGAGAGAGAGAGAGAATAATGAGAGAGCACCAAAAATGCAATGACAAAAGGTAACAACTGATCCTCAGAAGCCTTTTTATATAATAGGCCTCTATTTTCTTCATTTTCCATTATTTTCCTTCATTTTCCTCCTCACATGCAACCTGTGACCTTTCATTACCCTTTTCTCCTAATTTCCATTATTTTCATAAATAAATGTGGAGAATTTATTTTTTTCCTCTTAAATGCCTTGGCCATAGCCTTTATCAATTTCCTTAGCCATAATAAACCATGTGAACACCCACACTAGGATGTTTCTCCCAACATTCATATTTGAATAAGTGTCCCATCAACCATGGTTATTATTTTACTTTATTACATGGAATTTTCACGAGGGTTGTTACACATATCAACATATGTGTGATCATCATGGGGTTGGTCGATATGACCAACAAATTCGGTCACGTTCCCATTTACAAGCCCAGGAGGTGGTGGCTACTTATCACTCGATGACCTCTCATAGTAGTTGGCCATATATTCGACAGCTTGAACTCATGTTGCTCAATATCAACATGCCTATTCAAACACATAACTATTAGAAGAGATTTCCCATTTTCTTCTTGACCCCAGCCACACCAAGGGACCAAGGGAAGAAAGAATCAATACATGCATTATATTACTCTCCACTAGCAGTTAATGGCCCTTCTAGGATGAGCTTAAGAGGAAAAACATGAGGATAGGAATGGCATCATTTCTTTTCTGAATGATATTTAGTGAAATCAATGGAACAACACACATGTTTCGACAGATTGGAAGCTCAACCAACTCACATGAAGAAACATATCTAATGTGAATTTAAGACGTCAATTCTATTTAGTATAAGTGTAAAGGATCTAGCTCGAGTGACATCATTGGACTCTTGATTTGGATGATGTTTTCTAACTATTTTATAACAGTCTCTTTTACAGTTATCTAGTCCTTTTGTTTAATTATTATTTCTAATTTCTTAGGTAAGGATTTATTACTTTCACATAATGATTAAAAAAATTGGTTTCATGTACGAAAGAATGAGGCTAGCATTTTTTTTAACAAATAACTTATCTATGATAAATTTCAAAAATAATAAAATAAAATTATAAATAAATCAATATTTCTTGATTAAAGATAGGTATTCCTATCTAAAACATCCGCTTTCTTCAAGCACATCTTCTTAATGGCACTAGCCATTAATCCAATCATATAATAATTTTTATTATTTTTTGAATAGAATATTATAAGAAAAGTTTGGCTAAAATAAATCATATCAAGAGTTATATACACTCTAGAGATGGAGTCTCAACATTTCCAAAGTCGATGGGTTGGACACTCTCTCGTATTCGAGTGTAAAATGCTTATATTATAACCCATGGATTGTACCAGACACAATGAAAATACCATCTAGGGAGGTTTTTATGTGTGTGTTTTTTCTTTAATTCAATATCTTTATTTATAATAGTTAATGAATATCTCTAGTAGAGGCGACTCATTGAAGCTTTTAGTAGTTTTTTTCAATGCTTTTTGTATGTTTATTATCGTGCTGTCACAGTCATACAACATGAATATTAAATTAATATTATGTGCGGCAAAGCATCGAAATAATTTAAATGGATTATATATATAATATGAATATTTATATCATTTAATCAATTATTTTAGATAGATATATTTTGTCATAAAACATTATTTTTTATTAAATTAATATATTTCATTATAAAATATTATTTTTAAATCACAAAAGCATAACTATTTGTGTGGTACATGTATATTAAAAAATTCGTTATTTGGATATTCACAAAATCCATTATTTTCAGGTTTTGGAAAAAGTTACTAATTTGAAAATTCATGTCAGATTTATTTACTGTTTTATACCATTTAAATATGGTTTAATATGTTTTGATTATATTTTATTGATTTATTATTAGCACAATTATATTAATATTTATTAATATGATGGATATATATATATATATATGATAAACACGGACTTAATACATAAACATACTATTAATATTAAATATTAATTATGTAATAAATATTAATTTAATAAATAATGATTTAATTATTAATACATTAATTATATTTTAATATATTATATTGAAATTTTTTAATATATTATTATAATATTAAGTTTGTATTTCTTATATAGTGGGTCTAATAGTTAAGAGTGAGCCTAATGCTTAAGAGTATGTGTTTCTTTCTAAGATATCATAGGTTCAAAACCAAAGGGGGTAGGGTATGTATGCCTTCGTAGAGGGTCCCTTGTCCCACAAACAATGAAATCTCATACACCGATTTCGTGTATGTCTTGGCCGTGGCCTTAAAATTAGATAATAATAATATATTTTACATACTTTGACTATTTTGAATATAACTCCAAAACATTAAAAAGCCCAAGATTTAAATTCATTTATATGATTAAAATTTAACCCAACCATCTCTATGATTAATTGGAGATGGAGGTGATGAACCACTACATGTTCGATGGAATCGGGGCCATGGAATTCGTGAAATCTTGGGCTGAAACAACACACAGCCTGCGACTGTCAATATCCTCATTCATGCGCCAATCGTTGATGAAATCCAAATCTCCTCCAAAAATAGAATCGCCCCACCTAGAATTTGCAGAGATGAAGGAAGTCTCCAGTGACTCCACCGAAAAGCTCCACCCCGAAGAGCTTGTGTATAGATCCATGTTCTTCACTCCAGAGAAGAGAGGCAAACTAAAGGAGCAAGTCATGGAGGACATTGTTTTCACCAGTTGCTCAACCTTAGAAGTCCTCTCCAAACTGATCTAGAACTCCCGCAACAAGGCCCTCAACATGGCGCCCTACCAAGAATCCAAGCTTTTCTTCGTAGTCGACGAGAGGGCCAAATTAGAGCCCCCACTGCCTATTTTTTATTTTATTTAGAGTAATATTACAATCGAGTTGGATGTTAAACCAAATGAAATTTAAACGATTAAATTCCAATCAGTTTAACCCACAATGAAATAAATAAAATTTGAAACAAATATATTGAAATACTTTTCATATCATCCATTATATCATATATTTGATGAAAAATATTTTCTTGATATCAAATCTTATGCATTCAACTATTAAAAAATAAAAAATCCTAAATCTCAATTCCAATATAAACCTTCCAATATAGACCACGCATACTCCGTAATTACCCAATTTTTTAAATCTTTCATTTTCATAGTCAATTCGTGTTTGTTTTGGAATTTCATAGTCAATTTGTATTTGTTCTGGAACCTTCCTACCATACTTGACTTTCCATGCATTTTCTTTTCGAAGTGAAAACTATACGTAAGGAGAAGCCAAATAAATAAATTATTATTCTTTAATTTATATCTACAATAAATTATAATTATAATTATTCTCTAATTATAATATAATATAATTGCATCTATAGGCACTTTACAATTCAGTATAGGGTAGATGTGTAGGTGTTAGATGTTAACTTCAAATTTTTTATTTTGTAATTTTTTTTATAATAATAAATTTACAAAGAATTTTTTAGATAAAATAAAATCATGGTGATGATGATGATGATGATTAACATCCATTAAAACCAATGCGGTCTATTGGACCTTGAAAAAAAAAATTGATTCTTCAAAATATTATTTCTATGATAAAAAAGAAGGAAAAGAAGTGCTCCAAGATCACTATAGTTGGTCTGAAGATTGGAAGTGTAGTTGATGTTAGGGAAATGTGAGAGGATGTGAGTAAGAGTCGGACAATCTAAGAGGAAGTTTTTTTCATCTTCCACCCTCTTAGTATCTCAAAGTTGACATATTATATCATCCCATGGAGTTTCGGGAGCGTACCAACTCTTTGTTTCACTTCAAAACTCATGAGAATTAGTTCTAATCCTAGCATTGTTCATTTTTTTCTTAGTTCTAGTCAAAACAAAGAGATAATTTTGGTTATCAAGGGTAGGGTTGATCACCTCCTTATAATATCTAAGCTTTATTTTTCCCTCCAACTCTTTATCATCCCACAATTTATTCTTAAATTTGGAGGTAATAATATCTTTGATACTATTGTTGCTTCTGAGGATGATATCCTCCTTTATCCCCAAGTGGTTGAGCCAAGATTGGGCATCCTTATGCCACTCATGCTTAAGGCAGAGGTGGGGGTTTTGACTAAAATTAGAAGAAATTTTGGGAAGTCTCTTCGATTCCATGTTGTAAAGTTTCTTCTTATACATCAGATACCTAAACATAGCCAAGTTTTCAATGGGGGAAAGGTCAGATTCGATGAGGAGGATAAGATACAAAATATTTCCCTTGATATTGATGTTGTCATTTATGAATTGTTTTTTAATCATCTCAATCTTCCTCCATGACTCTCTAGATATATTGCAACCCAAAACTTTACATCTGTATAAGACAACATGGGTGACAAGAGTCTAAAAAAGGAACCTTTTTTTTACTCCAAATACAAAGATCGACTGACTTTAAATTGTTTGCAAACTCATAATAAGTTTTCCAGCCTTCAACGATCATTTTCTAAATGCTATAATTCTAGTTGGGCTGATGAGGAATGTCAATAACTAAATATTTATAAGAAGAAACATGTTATAAGTAATTTTTATCATAGACGAAATTACCATGGGTGATCTTTTTGGGTTTATTATCATGACTTTAGTCGTGTTGGTATCCGCTGTCATACCCATCTTGGAGCAGTAACCATGGAGAGTCTTAAGTTGATTGTTTACATCACCATGGATTATGGTAAGAAGACCGATATCATCGACATAAAGGGAAAGAGTAATGATTATACCAACGAGTTTGGTGCCTTTGTAACCCATAGTTTCCAGACACTCCTCTAGCTTATCGCTATAAATGCCAAAAAAATTAGGGGGTAGAGGACACCCTTTCTTAACTCTAATATTGCATTTAATATTTGTAGACCACCCTTCTTTAATCTTAAGCTTGGCAACAAAATTCTCGTAAAAGAAAATATGTAACATTCCACACACATATAATAATTGGTCATCAAATCAAATCAGGTCCTACCTAGCCAATGTGACTGATTACTCCCACATACTCATATCTATATAAGGTTTCCAATGCATAAAAGTTTCATGGTATAAAAACCTAAAGATTCCTGGTGTAACTCAATTTACATAAATCCACTTTAGGTCAGCGTATAGTATTATGCATTGGAAAGGTTCTCGAGAACCAAGCTATCAACCATACGATCTTTTTGGTTGACTTGAAACACTGGAAACGTGTTATTGTGATCGTCGTTGATGCCCTGGGATTTAATAGAACGACTTAGAATTGTATTTGGCAGTTAAGGCGTAACTACCCTCTTGCCCTCCACTGCAATTCCGGCTCATTCGCACTTCTCGTCTGCGCTCATCGAACCCTGTAGACCGGCACTTCAAACCCTAGCTGGGTTGACTCTTTCGCTCATCAGTTGTTGTAGTGAGGTTCCTATGCCTTAGTTTCTTTCCGAACTTATCTCGAACATAAGGTTTATTTGAGATCATAATTTTTTTTACTCTTGCGAAGCTGGTGGTTTGTCTAGGCCAGTCTTTCATGTGAGCAGTATCTAGTTGAAACCTTCGAGCTCAGCAGTCACAATAATGTGGAGAATCGTAATAAATTATCATTCATATATACATATACATATATATATGGCCTTAACTCCTTGATTTAATTTGAAATACTTGTTATTCCTTTGTTGCTAGGATTTCTCTCTTAAGAATTCCTCATCGAACTCGAGATTTGCATATAGATTTGTCACTCAGTTCCACAAGATAAGATTGGTCAGAGATTTTCCCTAGTAATTATTTTATTTTTCTAAAATTATTAGAGCATAAATATGGATTTAGCTGAAGAATATTTGCATAAACTTGCCAGAGTTGAAAAAAAAATTGGAATTTAAAATGAATTTGATTTAACAATATTACTTTGAGAATTAATATATAAAGAAACTAAGTTAAGCTTAGTTTAACATGCAATAACTATGGATAATTAAAGCTAACTAAAGTTAAGTGTGATTTTTGTTCTGTTAATGTGCATATGCACTACATGCAAGCACTAGAGTTAACTAACTAAAGCCAAGTGCGCACTATGTGTAAGCACTTGAGTTAACTAGCTAAAGACAAGTGCACATCGCATGTAAGCACTCGAGTTAACTAGCTAAAGACAACACTCTAGTTAACTATCTAAAGAAAAGTGCACATCACATGTAATATATATAGTTGAACTAAAGTTAATCTATGTGCAGGTACAGCAACACCTCCCCTTAATCATAACTTAGATCAGTGTGATGCAAAATGCATGAGGCCCAGCAACAAGGCCATTGTAGGTACCCATATACAATGTATGAAAAGAGGAAAGAGGGAAAACCCAGTGGGAAGAAAACCCCCTTCAAAATATAATGCAAAAAGGAGAGAAAAGACAACTGCTAGGCAGTCGTGCCCTTCACCCCAAGACAATCTCGCAGAAATCCAAACTTCTCCTCAGTGAAAGTCTTGGTGAATATATCGGCAATCTGCTCGGAACTCAAATAGTACTGAAGATCGATGATCCCATCATGGATCTCGAGGAATAAGCTTAATTTTTGGAAGTAGAGGTATCAAATCCCATGTTTGGATCAATAACTGAATTTCCTTATAGATGGTTGCATGCCAATATGGATTCCCTGCAACTTCGTCATGCATTTGATGATCAAATTCATGTACCCTATATGCATGCATGGGAATGGTTTTCTCTAGGGATGCATGCATATGCATGTGTGGCTTTAGAGATGCATTTTTGGATGCATGCATGAGCATACATGGTGCTATAAATTCCTCCTTAGATGCATGCATGGGCATGCATGGCTCTGCGACTGAGAGTGCATGTGGGGCATCATTAAATTGATACTTCGTTGGATCTGCATCATCCACATCATCAATAGTAGAGGAATCAAAATCCTCTTCTATGTTTTTGAAAGTAGTGTCTTCATCACTAGCAAAGGAAGATATTTCCTCATGTGTGATGTCTTCGTTATTGGACAAGATAAAATTCTCATCGCCAACAGTTTCATTAACAACCGAAGAATCAGAGTCTTCTTGTTCAACATTGTCTTGAGAATATTTCTCCACATTATTGGTGTCTTCACCACTTTCATGACTTCAATAATAACTCGATATATTTTCCTCCAAATGGTGTTATTCTAGATCATTTTCATCACCATATAATCCTTTCAATGTAGTCCAGATTTCATGTGTTGATTCAATATTTCTAATCTCATAAAGAATTTCACGAGACAGAGATAAACACAATCTTCCGTAAACCAATCTAGCTTCTCATCCTCTAACATTGGTTCTGTCTCAATTCGCATGACTATTTGGTACAAGCCTTTGCTCCTAAGATGAAGCAAAATCATTGGCTTCCATTCATAGTACTTGTATGGAGTCAGAATAGTGGAAGTTGGGAATTACATTCTTTCACTTTTTGGTTGTAGCAACAGTTCCGACAATTCTTTGATCTTCTAAACTGCAAAATATTGTTCATGCACCTTCTTCGAGCCCCTGTAGCTCTGATACCATGTAAAATTATTAGAGAAAAAATATGGAACTAGCTGAAGAATAATTACACAAACTTACTAGAGTTGAAAAAGAAAATTGGAATTGAAAATGAATTTGATTCAACAATATTAGTTTGAGAATCAATATATAAAGCAATAAGTTAAGCTTACTTGTACATGCAATAACTATGGATAATTAAAGCTAATTGAAGCTAAGTATGCTTTATGTTCTGTTAATGTGCACATGCACCACATGCAAGCACTAGAGTTAACTAACTAAATCCAAGTGCACATTACATGTAAGCACTTGAGTTAACTAGCTAAAGACAAGTGCACATCGCATGTAAACACTCGAGTTAACTAGCTAAGGACAAGTGCAAATCACATGCAATATCTAGAGCTGGACTAAAACTAATTAAGACTAACTATGTGCATGTACAACACTCGAGTTAACTAGCTAAAGACAAGTGCACATCGCATGCAATATCTAGAGTTGAACTAAAGTTAATCTATGTACATATACACCAATAGGTTTTCATTTTCTGAGATTGAAATGAATACTATTTTTTTAATTTAACGAAGTTTTCGTTCTTGGCCCGCTCACAAGACTACATGCAAGTAACTGTTTTTTACAATTCTTGGTTAGATTTATGGGGTTTTCTCCTCTCGTATACTGTTGTTTCCCTAATGCCTTTGTTGTCATTAATTATGCAGGTGTCATTATTTATGGGAGAAGTATTTAGTGCTAAAAGTTCACAAACAAATTCAAACTCCAAGTTCCCTAGCACTGATTTCATATTTTCTTTCATCGGTTAAGTTCCAATACCAGGATATGTTGACGCCTTCTAGAAATCTTGTCTAGGGGTTATAACAGTTTTTGTTTTATTTTATTTATTTTTATTTTTATTTTTATTTCGATTATATCTTTTTCTTCGGCTCTTAGAAATTTAAAGAGTTTAGGGTTCCAACCCTTAAATCAAGATTGTTTAAATATTTCAACAGAGTCAAGATTTTTTAAATATTTCAGTCGAGTTTTCTTAAATTCATACCATGTCTTATACTTACGGAATCCATATAAGTTGGTTAATCGTTTGTTTATTGTCGATTTTTCAAATTTTCTTTCTGGGTTACTTAAAGACAATCTCGTTTTGCATAGATAATTTATGGTATAGATTCATGCTCATTGTGGTCTTATTTGCTTAATATTGTTTTGTAACTTCTTCCCCCTAATTCATGTATTTCCATTCACTATTATTAATGAATTTTCTTCTTTATGAGATTTTGTTTCGAAAATAAAACATAAATCTTGACTAGCATTTGTATTCTTTAGTCCTTTTATGTATACCATATGGTTCCTAGTAATTGTGTAGAGTTTTGACTTATTACTTATGTCCCTCAGCTGACTGTTACAGATTACATTTATCCTTGCATGTAGTGACTACATTTTACTAAATCTAGAAATTTGGTGGGTTCCTACCCTGGAACTGGCCACCCTATTCCAAATTCCACTATTCGAGTTTTGGACTACTCGAGGCTAACAGGATGAGGTACGGTATGTTCCGACTTGGAGTTAAACTGGTCCCTAACTGCTTATAATTAATTATGACAGACCTTCATGGTATGTAAAATACAACACTAAATTTCCTCTTTTTATGATGAAGAAACATTCATAATTTCATAAAAATACATCACAGAACTGGTTGCATTCATCACAAATAACACAGTAGCAGAATTACTCAGTAACAAAATTACTTATCTATTCAAAATTGATAGGCTACCAGAAAATTAAATTATTTCTCCACCTGACCAACGATTTCACGTAACCTTTACTAGAACTCCCTAGAGCCAGTTTTATTCCAGAACAGTTCTTTAGACAGGGACTACAACAGGTCCACCTAGAGCTTTCCCAAAACTCCCTTGAGCTAGTTTTCTTCTAGAAAATTTCTTTAGAGAGGGACTACAACATGTCCACATAGAGATTTCTAACCACACTAGGTATTTCTAGGTTTATTATAAACCTTCTAGGTCTAACAGGGTATTAAAGGGGCCAACCAGCTCGAGAATCCATAAGACCACCTAGAGCTTTCTGACTACACTATGTCTTTCTATTGAGTTTTTTGAGTGTTGGAGTAGCATCAGATGTGCTCTAGATACAAAAATTTATGGACGGACTAGTGTATATGATATCTCCAAGACCCAGAAAGGGATTTGGGAAATTCCATCCAGTTTGGGAGATAATTAATTAATTAATATTTCTAATTAAAGACCCTAATTCCAACTTGGGAAAATTAAAATATTAAAGGTAATTAATTAAAACATGTGATGGAAATGACTCAAGTCACATAGATCAAAATTTATTTTAATCTTAGCCATCAATTCAATATTAGATCATGGTCGTTGGTTTCCCAATGAGAAAGTATAAAGGAAAGACTTGGGGTTAGTTGGAGAACACACACATGGAGACAGAGCACTGAGACTAAGATGAAATTCTATGGCGGGTTTGCTAAGAATTTTTAGAAGTGTTTCAGCTATGGAGATGGGTAGTATTGGTAAGGGGATGATCTGATCCCAGTGCCAAGAATCAGCAAGAGGTGGAGAGGCAGCAACCAAGAGCAGCGCAAAGGAGTAGGAGTAGCAACAACAACTGCGCAACGTAGAGAGCTTCAACCGCTATGCATGCCCAGAAAGGGCAATGCTGAGTGAGCAGGAGACCTCCAGGGTTATGTGGAGACCATCTAGGGAAGCATAGGTACTGCGTCACTCAGTTTGGGGTTACGCATCCCTCTCCATGCTGACGCAGAGGGACGCATAGGCTAGCAGGTCTGTCGCAGGGGCTTCAGGGGTGGCTCTAGGGTTTCTAGAAGAAGAAAGTGATTTTGTCCTATAAATACTGTTTGAGAGTATGGATCAGTGAAGTTTTCAGTCTCTAGAACAACAGGTTATCTGTAGATCTATATTTTTTCTCTATGGAGTTAACCAGTAAGGTGTCCAGATTTGTTGTATTCAGAAACTACTTAATAATATAAACCCTCGAGGAGCCAGAAGATTGGTTTTCCCACATTGGGTTTTTCTAGTGACAGTTGTTTAGAAAATCTTGTGTGTCACTTTGTCTATGTGCATGTATCCTTTTCTTAGATCTGAATCGGTGAAAGTATGTTATGTGTTTACTTCGATGTTAATCTAAATTTAATCATTAATAACTTTATTAGGTAAGAGAATTATAACCAGATATAAAAGTAGGTTTTCTGCATAAAGTAACATTCAGAAATTTTCACATGATATCAGAGTGAGTGCAGATCTAGCAATATCACCAGCAGAAGACTAAAGAATCTTTGCTACAGAAAGTAGAAAAGAAAGCAGCAACAACTGCAGAAAGCCAGACTAGAAGGGACAGCGAAGCAGCAGAGGGAGCAGTGCCATGCAGACGCTAGAGTGACGCAGTCCTATGCAGTCCCACGTACTTACTACGCATAGGCAACGTAGAGACAACATTGGGACTGTTTGCTCACATAGAGGCTAGCAAGGGTGACACATATCTGAATCCGTTGTTGATTTAGAGTGCCGGAAGTAGTGCTACAGAGCTTCGAAATTTGTTGGTGGGGTTAAATTTCTGAAGATTCTGAATTTAACCTGAGCACTAGGTGACAAAGAGCAAGAGGAGAACAAATTATTCGAGGGTTTTCAAGCAAAGAAATATTCATATCGATCAAAGGATCAAAGAGAGTTGATTCGTTTGATTTGGTAGACTTTCAAGAGAGGATATCAGTTGTCAAAGGGAGCAGACGGTGTTTGTTTTTCCAAGGACCCTAGATCCAAATCTCTAGCATAGAGAGGAGGATTTACAACAGATTCTCTGAGCAGATGACACCTCATGAACTGCGTGATCAGGATATGTTGGACGGTCTATCCAACTTTGCAGTCTAGAAGGCCAGAATCTTGGTATTCATGGAGGCATACGGTCTAAGGGACCATGCGGAAAAATTCCTAGCCACACCAACCGATGCTGCTCTCCTAGTGAAGAATGAGGAAGTTGTGGCGCATGTCAAACACTTCATAATGGAAGGGATTAAGGATCATATAGTTCCACACATAGCCAATAAGAAAGAGGCTCAGGAGATGTGGAAAGTCTTAATTTCCCTATATGAGGGAAAATCCTTCAAGAGGTGAATGCTTCTGGAGAATCAATTGCAGTCATTCATGAGGGCCAAGGGAGAAGAAATCAAGCCCTTCCTTTTCAGATTACAGGCAATTAGAGATCAGTTTTCTTCCATGGGAGAAAAGGTGGAGGATGATGTTATGGTAAGGACTACACTCAATGAATTCACAAAGGACTTGAAAAATTTTGTCCAAAGGGTCTTGGGCAGAGCGAACCTTCCCAACTAGGACAATATATGGGAAATGCTTCATCAAGAAGAACTCCGTTGATTCACCAAGAGGCAGTACAACACGGGTTCAAGAAAAGTGAAGAAGGAAGAGGAAGAAGATGTAGCCTTGGCATCAAAGAGGAAGCAAGGGAAGAAGAAGTGTGATCTATCGAAGATCAAGTGTTTCTTGTGTGGAGAACTAGGACATTTCACCAGCAATTGTCCTCAGAAGAAGAAGGATAAGAAAGCTTCTACTTCCAAGGTTGTTGTGGCGAACGATGGTTCTAAAGATGACGTATCTATGAGCGCTCATGAACCACGAAAGTGGGGTGACATGGATTTGTAGAGTAGCTATAGAGTGGTGGCGGGATCCTTGATTAGCTCAGCTCTTGGATCACAGATGTGCTAAGGGAGCCTTAAGACAGTAGCGGTACAATTGGAGTAGTGGGTGCAGAGAGTCACAGATGGAGAAAAGGTAGATTTGGATGCTAAGAAAGGAGCAGCACAGTGCAGATGCAACAATAACGTAGTAGCAGTAATGCAGGGGCTGATGTGACTTCAATAGCGCAGAGCGGGCGTGCTTACATAGAGCAGAGCTGCAATATTGTAGTGGCTTCAGAAGGATAGTGGAGAGCAGCAGCCGATAGAGCCTCAGTGATGAGGATGGAACCCAACTGACTTGTCTATCAAAGATTGGGTAGGTGTTTCAGCTGGTCCTCTCAGCAACTGAAGTTGCAGTGTAACAGTTGGCAGCACGATACAACAGATTGAGAGGGAATTGCAGTAAATATGTGGCAGTGACAGTGGCAGCGTCATGGGAAGCAGTACATAATTGCATCAGTAGCACAGTAATGATGGGAAGAAGGTCCAGCATCAGCGTAGAGACCCACAACAGAGATCAATGTAGAGCTTCGAGGTGAAGCAACATTTTACTAGAGCACATTCGTCGCTAAGAGGGAGTGTTAATTTCTTTTTTTGTTGGGGTAGGATCAGATTTCTTCTAGCTCCCAGAATTTTTGGAGGGACTAAAGTACATGAGATCTCCAAGTCCTAGAAAGGGATTTGGGAAATTCCATCAAATTTGGGAGACAATTAATTAATTAATATTTTTAATTAAGGATTGTAAGTCTAACTTAAGAAAATTAAAATATTAAAGGTAATTAATTAAAACATGTGATGGAAATGACTCAAGTCACATGAATCAAGATTTCTTTTAATCTTAGCCATCGATTTAATATTAGATCATGTTCATTGGTTTCCCAAGGAGAAATTATAAAGGAAAGGCTTGGGGTTAGTTGGAGAACACACACATGGAGGCAGAGCACTGAGACTAAGCTGAAATTCTAGGGTGGGTTTGCTAAGAATTTTTAGAAGTATTTCAGCTACGGAGAGGGGTAGTATTGGCTAAGGGGGTGATCTCATCCTAGTGCCAAGAATCAGCAAGAGGCAAAGAGGCAACAACCAAGAGCAGGGTTAGGAACAGTTGCACAGCGCAGAGAGCTTCAACCACTATTCAGGCCCAGAAAGGGCAGCGTTGAGCCAGTAGGAGACCTCCAGGGTTACGCAGAGGCCATGCGGGGCAGTGTAGGGATTGCGTCACCCAGTCTGGGGTTACGCAGCCCTCTCTAGGCCAATACAGAGGCACACAAAGTCTAGGAGGGCTGACGTAGGGGCTTCAGGGGAAGCACTGGGATTTCTAGAGGCAAAAAGTGTCTGAGTCCTGAAATCCCATTTAAGGGTGTGGATCAGTCAATTTTTCAGTCTCCAGAACATCAGGTTAGCTGCATATCTAATTTTTTTCTCTATTGGGTTAACTTGTAAGGTGCCCATAGTTTTTGTATTTAGAAACTAATTAATAATATAAACCCTCCAATAGCTAGAAGACCGGTTTTCCCACATTGGTTTTTTCTGGGGATAGTTGTCAAGAAAATGTTGTCTGTCACTTTGTCTATGTGCATGTATCTTTTTCTTAGATTTTAATCGGTGAAAGTCTGTTATGTGTTTACTTCGATTTTAATCTGAATTTCAGCATTAATAACTTGATTAAGTAGGATAATTATAACTATATATAATAGTAGGGTTTCTGGATAAAGTAATATTCAGAAACTTTCACACTTTCTATGTTTATTACAAACCTCCTAGGTCTTACAGGGTATTACAGTGGCCAACCAACTTAAGACTCCCTTTTTCTGGCAGTGTCTTTCCCTTCCTCAACAACGTCATGTCTAGGGAATCAATTTCATTTCCTCTCTTGGACCTCCTACAACTAGGTTCCAAGTCTCTAAGTTGCCTCAAGCTTTTTCCCTTTCACCCTCTTGGCCCCCTTTTCTCTAACATATATAATTTATCTCTAGGGAGAGGAATAACTATCTCGCAACTTTCTGGAATAAAACTCTCACTTAGCATCTTTTCCCTTTAGTAGTTTTTTGGTAAACCATAACCAATTTCAATTAATAAAATTTTAAAAAATAACCTTTAATGTTTATTCAGGAAAATTTTCAATTCACTTTCATAAAAGTAAATCAAATATTTACATTTTACTGAGGGATATTACATCTTCCCCCCTCAAGTGAAACATCGTCCTCGTGTTTTCCTAGCCCCACAACAAGTTTTTACATTCCTTGCACACGGAATCTTGATCTTCCTAGGTAGCCTCTTTCAGCTATAGTGCTTCCGCGACACTTTAACATGGGGGATTGCTTGCTTTCATAGCATAGTTTCTCTCTTGATGGATAATGTGCAGAGGGTCAATTAGGAATACTTGTTCGATTCAACCTACATCCATAACCATTACGTATTTCATTAGTTTCCCCCCCCTCTCTCTCTCTCTCTATATATATATATATATATATATATATATATATATATTTGCGTGTTTTCATCACAACCTAACAAGGGTTCAATAAAAATCAACAAAATCATTGTAAATTTATCAAAAAAAAATAGTTCTCCTTAATAGTTATGTAAAATGACATGGACCCCACATGTGGTCCCACTATAGCTTCATACCTCAAAAGTACCAATTCCATATGCATTACTAGCTTAATAATAATAATAATATTTTTGACATCTTTTATTTTTTTTATTCTTTATAAGAGGATACGACTATTGCATTATAATACTAAGTAGCACCATTATACTTAATCCAAATATTGTATGTGCATTAGTCCTGCGTGAGTGAAGTTTAGAATAAATCCCTTTAATTTCCATACTCAAGGTGGCTATACTGCTATCTATATCTCCAAGTACCCTTAGTTAGGCTCAATTTGGACTACCTGTTGTTTCATTTTAGCGTCAACTAAGAGTCCGTGTTGCAACATATTTTCCAATTTCGTTGTTATCCTTCCTCATAGGCGTATACGTACCATTTTTTTATGTGTATAGTCATGGATGCTTTTTTTTTCCTTTTGGGCTTGTACGCGGATTAACGGTTTCGCACTCTCTGGGTTAATTTAGTATTTTCATCCTCTTATATATCGATTCATAATATGTTATTCAATGAAATAAATTTTTAATACACGTGACCTGTAAGGTCCTGTGGAATTGTTAGCAGGCAAAACTTTTTAAAAAAAAACTAATCATCTCATTATACCACTCACTTAGTGATTACACTTTTTTTAAAAGAAAATTTATTTACCTTGCCCTTGTGTTTGCTCACCATTAATGACTTGGCCTTGAGACACATCAAATCTATAATATAGAATATGCTACAACATTACCATAGTTAAGGAACATTTACTATTTCCTTGTCCCTTAGTCGAGTGGAGCCAGATATGTCTGTCTTAGTTATTTAATGGAATTTTCATGTACACATCTTGATCCTGGTTTTATAATTCAATTTCTTTCCTTATTTCATTATTTCCTCAATAAACACTTGAGGCAAAGGCTAAAGGTAATAATATTTTCAGGGAAACTTGTAGTGATATAGGCCTGCTTAAAAGCAACGAAATAATCCCAATATTACATCCATACTTCTTCAACACACCTCACCTTTAAGTTTTTCACAATTCCCTTATTTAGGGTTTTGCACTTCTTTCTATTCTAAAAATTAGTGATTAAAGTAATTGGGGTTGCATGCACTCTAGCTATGGGGTATTTTCTCTTGGAATCAACATTCTTGTAGCTTCCTATCACATTAGATTAGTGTGGTTATCCTGGCACATTTTCTTTGTAACATATATTATTTCTAATCAAGCACTTGATCCTTGGTTTATATACGAGTCATATTAAAGTTGTAATAACCCTTCATTTTTATGTTAATATTTTTCTATAATAAGACTAAATTGTATATGGGTTGGCTAGAAAGCCATTATGGATTCCTTGGCAAGTGAATCTAAGCTCGAGTGGAATCGGTGGATCATTTTATGGTCAAGAGGACAGTGTGTTTTTCTTAAATACGTTTCCAATAGCGGATTCGGTTAAAATATATGTTTATATTTGACTTTTAAATATAAATTTCATGAGTATTTTTGTGTTACATGATTCGATAGCATGCATGTTCTAGTTAATGGTATTCATTCAATGGAAAATTATATTTGGATTTGGATTTATTTTGTTTGTATGTGTGAGGGGGCTATGTAGGTATTAGAATGCATTTAAACTTTCGAACAACCATTATGGTACAAAACTATGAACATTTAACAGTTCATAATATTTGTACATGGGAATACCAGATCTTGAAAATGATAATAGGTAGAATACCATAGGAAAGGAATGCTTGAATTCAATACATAGCCTATATGGTATGTGAAAGTAGGATACCTAAATTCCCTAATGGGAACAATATTCCTATATGGATGCTTGAATTCAATACATAGCCTATATGTTATGTGAATGTAGGATACTTCAATTCTCTAATGAGAACAAGATGCATATGGGATCCTGGGTAGATGCAGTTATAAACAAGAGCATACCAAAATTCCCCTTTTGAATTGATAAGACATAGTAAGTAAAGGTAGAAAAATTAATCTCGTATGTTGTAATGAAAAATAAAAAGTAAATGCATACTAGTAGAGACCTGAAAACGGTGATAGACGTAGTAGGCACCCTAGTTAATCCTTTGGGTATTTATTGATACAGTAAATTGTAAAAAAAAAAAAAACTGATTGACACAATTTATGTGCCCAAAATCCACTAATAAATTTCAAATGTCAAAGCCCTCCCCAAGCTTACGTTAAGAGGTTAGTAGTTATAGTAGAGTCAAGAGTTTTGGGAACATGGTTGAAATAACATTGACTTCAGATTATCGAATCCATGAAATGAAATATCATAATTCATAAAATCACTGTTAGACATTTATTAAATAAAACTGGTTTAATCCTCAGTAATGATACCTTTTATTTGAATGAGTTAAATCTTCACTAGAGTGGACATACCATAGTATAAACAAAACTAAATAAAAATTCCTTAGTAATAGGATTGTACCCTAACACAACACTAGCTAAGAAAGGAAAGAACCCGGTGTTAGCACCAGGACCTAAAATCCTAGAGGGGTAATTACAACTTGGTTGTAGCAAATATTTTCCATATCATCGGTTGATTTTCATCCCTAAATTTAAAGTTTATAAAAAGTGCATATTTGTAAAAGAATAATACAGGGAAAATATTATTTGCTACTACTTTCATCCCCAGTCAGCTACAGTGGATAGAAGAAAAGAAAAGAAACTGAGTTCCCAAATCATCACTGGGATATAAATATGTACATGAACCATGCTCCTTCATTGGAAACAAAGGTTAACTAGAATTAAATTATTGAAGAAATAATGGACAGAACGAAACGATTGGCACCAAAAATTTCATTTATATAATCCATGCAAAACGAGTATAAACATCAAAAACATCATTCAAATCATACAGACAACAATTATACAAACCTAATGAGGAAATATATACATACCATTTGATATGGAGAAAAGAGGTTAACAGAAATATTTACAAAGGAAAAGCTTAGCCGAATTCATTAAATAATTGGATGGCTATACCCCCCTCCTTGCATCAATATACATTCCGTTGTTGAAAATTAAAAGATGACAATTTCACAAGTACTCTAAACTATAAAAAAATTCCATGATGGAAGAACCGTTAGTGGCCATTAACGAGAGATACAAAAAAAGAATTGAGGATGATGTGGGCACAAAAATATCCTTATAAGCTCGAACGACGCCTCTGAGTAGCAAAAGTATGTGGAGGAACCAACATGGGTGCTAATAGAAAATTTTAGTTAGTGAGAAACTCAACTTTGTCCATTTCTTAGACTTTAAAGGAGAGAACCTGAAAGCTATAGGCTCTGAAGTTACCTACCAATAATGGAATCTCGTCAGTTGATATCTTGATGGGGTATTTGGAAATCATCGGAAAGAAAAAAAAGAATAATAACCAAAAAAAAAAAAAACCAAAGGAATCAACAGTATGCCTGTTGAGCATGGGACTCCGCCTAAAGCTCCAACTCCCTAGAAAAGGCACCATAATATAAAAAATTGAGACTTCCTACCATATTTGGGGGCATTAGAGCACTATGCAGAAAACATATAGGAATACACCAAAATAGGAATATACATGTATATGCGACAAGCACGTTGAAGGGAGTATTCCACATAGGACCTTCTTCCTATGCATTGGCCTCTATTTTGAAATCATGAGGTGAGGAGAATGAAATGTTTATAAACTACATGTTTCAAACCCTTGATAATTTAAGGTTTAAATCCTTCAAGAAGAGCCACAGAGAACAGAGGCCGCACCTACTGAGAAACCTTGCCACAGTAAAAGCTTTCTTCCTGGAATATGACCTCAATATAAATTTTGTTTTGGCTTTGTGATGGAAGTTTACATACAATCTTCGAATCGATTATTTATACAGTTTGTATGGTATGTATTATTTGAGAATTATTTCTTATATACGAGATACATATGCCCTCAATATAAATTTTGTTTGGAATGGCGTCCACTTAAAGTATGGAAGTCTTTAATTTATGATTTGGTTGATGGCATCAAAACCTTGTATTTTCTCAATATCACATTCTTTATAATAGATATATGTGTGTGTGTGTGTGTGTGTGTGTGTATCTTCTTTTCATCAACCTTAAAGTGAAACCCTAAGGAGGCTTGGAATCTTAATTCAGACATTCAAATGACAAATATCTCCTTGACAAGTCTCTTCTATGAATCATATGAAATGATGGAAGCTCTAAATGACATATGAACAGTGACCCTAAGAAACCCTATATCAATAATCTTAGGGTTGGCAGTTGACGATATTCTTGACATATTATAGTGATCATCAAGAAATTGAGAAAGCAATCTATACCACTATCATCATGACAGTGACATAGATAGTCAATCCTATGCATGTAGTATGCTCTTTAATGGAGTAATCCATATGTATATAGTGAATTGGTGCACCTATTTCTCTACATGATGATAATATAAATGCACTTATCCTTATGACAACGACCTCATTGTAATAAGGATCTTGATGTATCCATTTGACAACAATTCATATGTAATGCATGAAAATTGAGATTAAACATTTATTTATTGATGAAAATATGTGCAATACAAGATGATTATGTAACAATGTCTATTAATGTAAACAAAACCTATAAATCATCAATTTTATTCCTTTTATATTTATTCATATGTGGCACAATTTTCCCCTTCATGATGCTCAAATAATCAATCAACCTATGTTCACTCACAAGCCCTAGTTTTGCCATGGTGTGTGAGTGGCCTCACTCACCATGCCACAAGTCTCTATATTGAGACTAATCTTGATGCTTCATGGGATGGTGTATCAAATCGTCTCATGCTTTATCCCAATAATCATTGAATGTAATAATATTTGTCTGAGGTTCTTGTAGTGGTGGTTTTGTCACAAGAGTGTACCAAAGACACTGTTCTAGCAGTATGGTTTCTCCCTGGATATATTACAGACAATAAGATGGTTTCGTTAATGGAAATAATTTAAAAACAATAAACATAACTCATAATATAAGATATGCATACTAATAACATAAACTAAAGCAAGAAAACGCAAGATAAAACATGCTCAAATGGAGCAACAAACCAATTCTAATACACTTGTAGTGAGTCCCTTGAGCTATGGAGCTAAAACACTCTCTACAAGGATGTCCCTTTCCTTGGTTTCCTTGCAATCTCTTCTCCCCTCTCTCAAAAATATTGTGATCACTAAGTAATGGTGGAGCTCTCTTCTTCTCTAGGATGTTGGATGGCCAACAAGCTAGACTCTTCAATCCTTATGATTCAACACTCTTGAATGTTGGTTTTCTAGAAACAATTTGGCCATCATCACAATGTGTCTCCATTTTCTCTTCCCATGGCCAGTTTATATAGAAAAATTTTGAACTCTCTTCCCTCTCTTGGCCCAAGACTAATAATGACCCAAGAGTAGGACATGATATTCCTTTGTAGGCTGCGTGCCTCCTCAAGGTGGCTCGAATTCAGTTGTCCTTGACTACAATTGACAGGGAATCATCTTCACCAAGTGTGTAAAGTGATTCTGGATGGTGACTTTTCGCCATCCCCAGGACCACACGACTATTGAAGGATAAAGCACATTGTGCGCAAAAATTATTTGTTGTTGGTGCGTTGTCCGCCAATTTCTCACTGAACCTTAGGAAGTAATTAAATTTTGGTTCTTCATAATGTATTTCTCCTTGAAAATATTCATTTGTATTGTTTTATTGACATTCTCGAATTTCTTTTTCCTGCATGATTTTCTAGTGTTGATAGTTTCCCCCCAATGTATGAGGTCTAGGAGGAATCATATAGCCAAAATAAATTATTTTTTCTTTTCTATGTGATCCTTTTGAGAGAGAGAGAGAGAGAGGGAGAGAGGGAGAGTGTAACTTGTTGTGGAAATAAGTATGGGAACCCCTTGTCAAAAGTAAGTAAGACACCATGCTTTGTGGGAAACCTAAAAGTGATCAAAATGAAAAAATACTTCGACGAGGTGGGCATGTCCCATGCTTGTGATAATGACTAGTTAACAAACTCTAACAGATATTGGTTTTTTCAAGTCACGTTGTGGTAGGTGACATGTTCTTGGTTGATGATGACTATTTTTGATTCCCTCAAGGGAATTTTCTCTTTGAATAGAAAAAAGGTTGAATATGGAAACCCCATGCATTGTTTAGATAAATCATTTATGAAGGAATTTCCTAGTAATAGCAAGGGTCTTCGACTATTGGGGACCTTCCCATGTAAGCATTTTTGAAAGAGATTCTTATTGATTACAGGTCTTCGACTAATCCTAATAGAGTGCAATGGTTATTAAGTATGATACCATATTGACATGAAAACTTTGCTAATGTCTAATTTCAAGAGGATCGATGACATAGTGAGTGATGTTAATTCCCACTGTGCCACCCAAGGATGCCCCTTTAATGGTGGGGGCTCATCTAAGGCACTACCTCCTTCCTGGATAATGGTTGTTGGAGTCGACTGAAAGGAAGCATAAAATGATAAAAAATAAGTGTTGGTACAGGGGACCAGTGTTTCTAATGAAAATAGGGCTTGATGTGACTAGTTAACGAAACATGACAACAAGATATGGTTGAAACTGATGATGATGGCGGATGGTCCTGAGGTCAGAGCTGTAAATTCAAGTAGCCGAAGTCATAATAACTTCTGATGTGGGTGTCCCTGGTGTCGGTATGACATCCAGGGTGGGTGTAAGTTTGTTATCACTGACATTATTTGGATGGGATAAGTATGTGCAACTCTGACCAAGGGTGACTAGGGACCGTTTCCAGGTATGAAATGTGAATGTGGGTGGAAGTCCTTCTCCTATATAAAACAATTTTGTACACTTTGCAAGAGAATATGAGAAGTGGTTTGGATGTGTGAGCACAAAGATGGGTGCCCCATTCATTATGTATAATCCTGCATGATGTTTCTAGGAAGTTATTTTTCTGAGGGTTGGGGCCCCATTGGTTGTTATCATTGCGAGGGTGATGAGGAAAATGAAATGTCACAGATGGGCTATGCTTATGAGGGAGTGGTAGTCAAAATTTGAAACATGGTAATGCATTTTTTCGATCCGTTGTAGAAGATGATGGCCTAGGAATAGGGTCGTGTTGTACCATGCAACACCCCCCATTTATTATTATAATAAATGGGGACCCTTTAAAAAAAAATAGAATTTTAGAAACAATATATCAATTTAGCGTTAAGTTTTTAAACTTTAGGAATAAAATGATTTTTCTTTTTGCTTTGATTTCATTGCGCTTAACGCAAATTGAAAATCTTACAAGCTAACAGAGTTAAAATACATATAGAATTTGTGAATTGCGATAAAGTGCTTCAACCTTTTTTGAATTATATAATTTCCCCGTTGAAAAACTTAGAAAACCTTTAAAGTTAGAAATCGCATCGCGCCTCCTTCAAAAGAAAAACTTATAACATTTCAAAAGAAATTGCGATAAGCCGGACCCGATAAGACAATAAAAGAACAATGAAATGTATGCATAAAATCTGAACAAGCGTAATAATTTGAGTCTTTAGTGCATATCGCATTCTGCAACGATTAACCAAATGGAATTTTTTATTCACTGTAATAAAGTGCGATGTGCGATTTGCGCAGATCAAATTTTTCATTTCACCAGCGGCAAAAACATATAGTATTGGTATCTGATAAAAGTTGTGATTTACGCTATAACATTTATTATTCAAGTGCTTGAAGTGATTCTTAATCAATCGATTCGTTATAAAATCTAAGGCCTTAGACCGTTGGATTAGACATATTTCATAAGGCGTGTAAGATATTTGATAAACGAATAAAGTGTTATTAATGCCATTCAATGGGTACATGGTTCAAAGGATCGATATCTTACTTTAAGCGTGTTTTAAATTTAAAGCACCAAATTTTTATTTATGTTGATTTAACTCTATTCTCTGTCCTCGTTCCTCCTCATCTCAGGTTTGAAATTACTCATTTTGCTTGAATTCAGGAAACTACCTAAGGAACCAATATCAAAAGGAATGACAAAGAAAAGAAAATCAGTTGCCCAAGAATCCACTACAGAAGTCACAGACATGCCTCCATTATTTTCAGACACAACATGAAATAAGGACAGTCGGAGTTATTCATGGGAGGCTATGTACAATCTGTTTGAAGGAGAACAACCAAAAGAACTAAAGAAAATAGTAACAATGATTGAGGCAGTTTCATCAGAACATTCTTACTTTGAAGTTGCATGTTGGTTTCTCCATAGGATAGTGGAAAGGCCGAAGATCTTACCATACAATGATATGGTAATATGGGTCATTTATAATCTCGACATTGCAGACAGGACATTCAAGAATTCCAAGCTAGAGAACATGGGTTCATTCACCGTTGAGGATTTGTGAACAATGTATCATTTGCCTTCGCCCTAGAAGATTTATGATAAATATTTCTTGGAAAGCTTTTCAAGAAAGAATTTATACCTAATGAAGGTGGCGAAATGATGGAAGGAATATCAAGGCAAGATAAAGTGGGATAAACTTGGTATGTACCCCATAACAAAATTGCCATCACCTTACTGTTTTGTAGCAAGAATGTTGTGTGGACTATTTGCTAGACATGATACCACTAAATTATCCATTGAGTGTGTTCCTTTAATTGACACAGTCATCAATTCCCCTATCATGAATTGGGAAAACATTTTATCTGATAACTAAGGCAAAACCATTATGGATTACAAAACCAATAGAGTCTTTTCCACTAGGATAATTCCCCCTTTTTATATGAGCGCATATATCATGGATGTTATATGTTTCTACTTGAGTTTTCCTATTATGGGTTGGAAATGGATGAGCCAAGACCCTAACCCGATTCATATTTATCATAAAGCCCTATGGGATTCTGCATTTCATTTACATTTATACAAAAAAACTATGGAGTTATTTTGCCCATTTATCAAATTATTTTTAATGAGAGAGTTCCTAGAATTTCCAAAGAAGCCATTGTTGATATTTTACTTGTAGACAGATGGTTTGGTGAGGAAAATTTTACTTATATCAGAGTTTTTGGGAGTCTTTCTTCTCCTCATGTCTTACCCTAATGTGTTCCAGATAAAATTTTGGCAAGAGAAATTGTATACCAAACTCTTGTAAACGGAATAACCAAGTAACTCAGATATTCCAAGAAAACCATCTGGTCTACCTTCCCATTACAGTGTGGTACCTTCTCCCCTTTTGACATAGTTCATGCATCTAAAGAAATTCCAAACATTACTTCATTGAATCTGGATTTAATGCCAGGAAGACAATATGATCCAAATTATGTGGTTCAGAATTTTACCACTAATCTTAAACTCAGACCTTTCACAAATGAAAAACATATGTTTGATGATTTATTTGAAGGTGTAGAGAAGTTTGAAGATGTGTTAAAAACTTCATCTAATAAGCTTATTGTGGTAGACCTTAAGGCTTTTCATCAATACAGAAACAATAGTCTAGAAATAGTCCCATTGGACTTGTTACTAATGGAAGATGTGAGAAGGCCAACTCCTAGCATCAGTTTAGATGATGAAGCTAAAGATATTTTAGAATATGAATCAAAAGATAAATCAATTTGAGATTCAGATCATTCACAACATCAGTCTCAGAGTTCAGATCATTCCGCTAATGAATCTGAGAGAAAAAATGAAAGCCCTGAGATGATAATTGAAAAAGTAATTAAAGGAATTGATATGCAAACTGAGGAAGAAACTTGTGGAGATGAATCATCTTCAAAAAAATTTCAGCATGTTCAGACTACACATGAGCAGACAGTAAAACCTCAAGCACGGGATTTAAAGAAAGAATGGACAAAGTTTACTAAAGCACTAGAGACACCACCACCACCACCAAATCCTAATCCAGAAGGATCAACAATTTTTCAAACTCCTGAGCAAACCCATAATATAGTAGAAACTGCAACTCCACTACAGTAGCTATGAGACGTTTAGGAACAAGAGATCATCTCGGCCTACCCAATAAAAGAAATCATTTTGAAAATTGAGGAAATACCTCCACTAGATGTTTTCTACAGCCCAAGTCACAAATTTGTAGTCAAGAGGAGAAAAATAAAAAGAATTGAAGCAACAATGAATGCTCTTGATAATGAATCAATAGATGTTTTCTAGAAAGACTCTTTTTCCCATCCTACAGAACATCTGACTAAAATATCACAGTTTGTTGGTGCATATGGAACTGCCACAATTGATAAAGCAGAAGAAGTGAAACTTCTGCTCAAACAAAAGGAAGATAAAGTTCAAGAATTGGAAAGACAACTAGAACAGGAAAGGCTTAATGCCAATACGCAAATTGAGATGAAAATGTCACAATTCCATAAAGACTTTGAAAGATTAAAGTTGTTGCACCAAGTACAGATTTCATAGAAATAAACACAGATAGAGGCAGTGATGGATAAACTAAAAAGCCAACCTCAAATAGAACAATTTATAAAAGAGGTGCTTAAATGGAATGAAAAATTGAAGGAGCAGCAGGAAAATTTTTGTCACCAAATCTCAGCTACCAGTTCATATTGTGAGACTAGAAAAATTTTGATTCAACAAGTGGCAAACAAGAAGCTGGGATGTGAAAATTTTCAAAAGAAAATTTCTGAGTTCATCCTATGGCAAGAATATGATATAGGAAAGAAAGTTGATCTCCCAAAAATTGATAAGTTTCACAAAGATATTTTATTTAAAGACTGGTAAATGCAGTTAAGACAGGCACAAAAGGAAACATCAAAGGAAGCAAATATAACAAATAAGATCATCAAGTTTGTTAATGGAAAACATCTAAATGTTTAACCTATCAAAGAATATACAACCAATTTGCTTCTAGAACTTAAACTATTGGAAACATAGTGGAAGGAAAGCACAGAGACACATGCAGAAGCTATAAAAAATATAACTAAGTTAGATCAAGAAAATTACTTGAACTTTCTGACCAAACCACATCATCAGTGCCTGACTCTACAATCCTTAATTGATACCACTAAGAAATCGTTTCCAACACTTTCAAATGCCATGTTCAAAGGCCAAGTTAGATCCAGGATCACACAACCAGCTCAGCTGAAGCCGATGGTAGATATTTTCCACCTCAGAGATCAAATGAGAAAAGAAGATCAGCCCACTTAAGCATATTATTATCTTTATTTCTAGTTTGAAACCTCCTCAAATTTTTATGTAATAATCTATTTTTGACATATTTAGTTTAGTATTTAAATCCTTCTCGTGCATTTAGAGAAGGGTACAAAAATTTGTCAAAAAACATTTGCAAAGGAATGCACTTCTGTATGTTTGTGAATGCCTTGATGAATTTATGGAATAGAGTCTTTTTTCTTTTGATATTGAAGTTGTTTAACTGAAGTTTCACTTTTGTACTCATTGAATTTCTTTAATGTTAAGAGGAGCAGAATACTACTGTCGGTTTGAATGAGTAGAACCTTGTATATATGGTATTTCTACACATTATATTAAGTTTTAATTCTTGAATTGACAGTCATCTTTTATCTGTATTATATATGAAATTTGTTATCATAAGTAAATTTTAAATGCACTTTTGTACTGATATTTATCTATGGTTACTTATCTCATATATGATCAAACTTATGAATGTGATATATATTTCACAATTGTTTTGATTAAACTATTTTGTCAAAAGAATTATTTTTACATAATTTTCATCTCTTTCAACTATTGAATAATATTCATTACCAATTATTGAAAGATATCTTTCTAGATCTTATTGAAGAATGATTACTCTCGGGTATATAGTAGAATAGATATTTAGTCACTGCATATGATAGATTAAATCATTTTTCCATTTTCATGTTATAAGAAAACACACCCTCATTATCCTTATTGGGAAATTGGTCCCTTTATCCCCAGTCGGAGCCACTACACCAAACGAAAAAGGACTTGCTCTAAGGTCCGGATCGGGTTGTTTTCCCCCATGTTGTTGCAAAAAAATTCTAAGGCTTCAACAGGTCTATGGAATGTGATAAAATTACTTTTGACAATTTAATGCATGAAATTGAAATGGTTCCCAGGCTGAGTTATATGATCATGGCTTTACTCTAGTACTATATGATCTAAAAAATTGGTGGATTCCATGGAAGGTGTGGCTCTACCGACCTACAAGGGTGCTTATCATGTGAAAGGTGAGGTGATGATAAACATGGTTGGGTGGATGAGACATAAGGTTGATTCTGACGGATAAATGATGTCAAGATATTCAGTTTTTTTAAAGGAAGCCTATCATGCTAGGTGTAGAAGGATACCTACTCTTGTGTTGTTTTTTTCTTGGAAGCACATCAAAATGGTGTGTCTGCAATATCTGCAACCAATAACCTAATTAAAAAACATCTGAATTTTTTGAAAGAACATGAATTTAAAACAAATAAGAGAGGGTGTACCTGAGATATAGTATGGATGGGGGGCGATGGGCCCTGAAAATAAATTTTAACGAAATATGGATTTATGAGGTCCAAATAGAAGATGATGAAGTGTTGAACACTGCATTTCTCGCGGTTTTTTTATTGTAGACTATGAGCTTTCAAAAATGGTAAAAAGGGTGACATATAGGCTAATATGGCCCACTTTTAGGTCATTGGTGTTTTTTGAGTATGTGAGGTAAGAGCTAGTTTCCAGAACTTTTCTTGTTGTTCCGATCAACTAGAGTACTTGGGCTTCACGTAGATAATTTTAGGTAGGAGCTAAAACCTCCTGCTATTAATTTTTTTCATTTTCATGTCTAGTTGGGTCATACAGGGGGGGTCTTGTACATACGTTTTCGCTTGTTTTGGTAGGATTGTGTGGGTGATCCAAGTTAGTACACATGGTATCCGCACAAAGAATTCCTCTTTGCATGGTGACCTTGCGAGCTATCAAAAGTTCAGTGCACTGTGCCATGCGCTTGTGCTAAGCATAAGCATTGGGTCAGCACGCACCAATGAATTAAAATCATGGGGGTGTCAAAATTAACTTAACCTAGTGGTCTTTTTGCAAAACTGACTTTTTGGTGCTTCCTTGGCGGTAGGATGTTGTGGAGAGAGAGAGAGAGAGATTGGCTTGCCTTGTGCACAGTAGTGGTTTGAAACCCATTTGCTCGATAGACTTTGGCACGATATAGGCTACTCATGTTTTTTTAGAGCCGCATTTTGAGGTCCCATGATGCATTTTTGTGATACTTTTTTAGGTGATAGGATAAGCGACGACACGTGATGGTTTTTTACCATGTTGATCTAACAATACAACCTCATACAAACATCTATTTTGTGATGGGAATTTTTCCTCATCGAGAGGCTCTTCCATATCCACTCCCTAGTGGGGAAGTGAATGTCCATGAGTGGGTGAGCAGATTAGGCACTGCGGGCATAACCCCATCTCGTAGAGTTATGTTCAATTGAATGTTGTTACAGAATCGGCTGAGCGAGCCACTCTAGCCATGATATTTTTTTTCTGATGCGAGCCTGAAGAGATGTAATGAAATGAAAGCAAGTCAATCACAAATACATAGAAAGGGAAACATCACCAGCTACTTTAGATCAGTATCCAAAAAAATGTGCTTGTCATATTAAAAACAACACCAATCAGGTACATCAATGCCCACAGCTTGAACATTCAGCCTGAATACATCCAATCTCAGCCTATCTTACAATATTACACAAAGAACTTGTCTCAAGAGGAAAATGCTTGCAATCTACTGATATCCAATCAACAACCAACAACCTTTTACAATATTTTCCTTATGTGCTTTATAACAGGTGATGAACAGAAGGTCGACTGAGGTGGTAGGTGAACATTAAATGTGATATTAAACATAGAACTAAATGCAGGGCCGAAGCCCATTCTGCTTGACTGCTGTGTATTTACTCTCTGTCACCACTTTATGCAGGAAAGATCTTCTCTGGGTATGACTTTGACACATTTCGGCTGTGGCGTTCTGCTGTACTAGCGGTGAACAAACAAAGAGCGAATGGACTACTGAGAAATATGCTACATAAATTCTTTAATTGCTTTGAACTGTTGTCAGGGCGGAAATCCCTTCAGGGACATTGTGCATAATGAAAGATGTATGGGCATTTGTCCTCTGATGAAGAAAAACATGCTGCTACTGTAGAATAAACCTTGGTGATACGGCTTCCCTTGCATTCAATCTCTAAGAGGTCCTCGGGGTCTTCAATCTGATGCCTTGCCTTCTAAACTGTTGGTTTAAGGCTCCAGATCTTCATTGAAGTGCTCTAATCCTCTTTGTTGTGTACTGAAACACTTTTCTGCTCCATCTTTGCTTCTGATAGGTTAGCTCGGGTTTTAATGGCGCTGGGAGGTTTCTACAAAGTTTAAACCATGCTCTCTTTAATGCATGTCCTGTGTTCATCTTCCCGGGTCATTTTTATAAATTTCAGCCGCTGAAGATGATCTTTCCCGATTTCTTTGTCCTTGGAACAGAAACTTGCATCATGGCGGCCATTGCCGCTTAATAACCCTGCAAAACACACAAATAATTTAAGGTAACCATGAATGGGGTGGCAGATGATGGGGAGGCGAAGAAAATGCCGTGCAGACGGTGACATGGCAGAGAGAAATGCAGAGGAACAACGGAGATCCGCTCTGGTGGAGATGGCGGTCTGCAGAACGAACGAATGAAAAACCTTAAAAAATAGGAAACCGAAACAATATATGTGACGGAATGGTCTGGCGTACGATGAATCCACGTGGAGATGACGTGGTGGGCAGACCCGGGGGGGTGGTCAACGGAAGGCGAATAGATCTGAACCGTTGATCATGACGGAGATCAACGACGGCGGACGGGACATGACATGGGTTAAGCGGTGTGCAACTCTGGCGAACGATGGCCGTCGGATGAGGTGTGCAAGATCTGACGGCTTGTACTCATTTCACTGCATGACTCTGGTCGAAGGATAATGTGCTAGGAGAAAGTGGTTTTGCCGTCGTATAGGGGACACGCGGAGGGCGGCTAGTGGAATCGCTAGGCAACGAGGGAAAACCGCCCACCATGCATGAGTGGTGCGAAATGAACCGAGCGGTTTTGGAACAGTGGAAGCGGGGACCACAGGGCGGATGGGCTCCGCACCGTTAGATTTGGAACAGATCAACGGTGGAAAATGCGCCCGATGCGCTCTGGCTATAAACCGTTGAATTGCGGATTAAAATGGACGATGATGGCACAGCAAGGGAGATTAGCGCCTTTCGGGCCAGCGAATGGTCTCAGCACGGGTCACATGGAGGAAAAGGCGCGGGGCTAAGCGGGAAAGGGGCTGGGCCTGCAATAAGGTTCAAAATGGGTTTTTAAGCCATTTAAATGCATTTTTGAAACCTTATAAGGGTAACGATAGGGAGATGGAGGGGGAAATTGGGACAACAAGGGTGTAGGGATTTTAGAGGGGATTTAGGGGGTTGATAGGGGGAAAAAGAGGGGAACAAAGGTGTCTTGACAGAAGGAGGAGAGAAGGGGGGAAAGGGACACCTTGCAGAGGTGCAAGGAGTAACAGCAGGCCTTTTAGGAATGGATCGGCATATAGGAATTGTATTAGGCATAGCAGTCAGAGACTTTAAGGAGGATGGTTTTCAGGGGAAAAGCATTCCTTGAAGGCTCCACAATAAAATAGCCCCCAGCTTGCTTGTCAAGAATTTCATAGGGGGGATAACAGTGGCTCCACATGGGGATGGCTTCTTCTTGAAGGAGGTAAGGAACCAGAAATGATCTTTGGAGTAGGCTAGTTGCCTGCTCCTTGGCACATCCCTTTCTTTGATCAGCTGCTACATTACGAATATGTTACATCTACAGAAACATTTACCCAATCAAAATACCTACCCAAACTACAGTCCTAGCATTTTTTCTTCATTAGGGTGCATTTGAGCTAGCAGACCCTTGACATTTTATTTTCAAAACAAAACCAACCTATTCTAAATCTACCCTTATTCCTCCATGAGACCAGATTATACTGTTGGCCTCATATGCTTCTTTACCTAATCTACTACCTATTGGGATTAAACTGTCCAACAGGTTTCTTCTCCTACATTTTAAAACAAAAAATTGAAAAACAGCCAAGCTAGGATTAAACTGTCTGACTTGCTGTGGAGTGAAATAAAACTTTGAAGGTTTGAAATTTGAACTTTTGAAGTATCCTTCTTTCTTTGTGACTCAGCTTTTGAGCATATTAGAGTCACCTCTTCTTCTTCGTTTTCAGCACTGGTTTTAGGCATGTTAGAGCTGATTCTTCCTTTTTCTTTGCTGGTCCAGATTTTGAGCGTGTTAGGGCCAGCTGTCCCTTGTCCTTTGGCTCAGGCTTTGATCATATTAGAGCTAATCTCTACACTTTTCGGAGGTCCATGTTTTGAGCATGTTTGGACCTCTACCTTCTCTATTTTTGGAAACATTTTCTCTATTTTCTTGAAAGTAAAACTGTAATGGTATGTACAATGGAAATGGAACTGGAAATGAAAATTAGCAGAAATAGTGTTTGAGCATCCTGCCATTGACAGGACCCCCAAACAGCTCTGTACCATCAAGTTCTTGCAAGAAAAATGCATTAGGACCCACAGTGGCTTGGATGATGAACGGACCCTGCCACAAGCTGTCAAACTTGCCATGTTTACCTTTCTCCTCTCTCCTTGAATCCCACTTTAGAACCTTGTCGCCAACTTTGAAATCAGCAGCCTTGGTTCTTTTGTCAAATAATTTCTTTATGTTTTCTTGGGCTTTGACTGCTCTGTTGTAAACCTAATCCCTTGTTTGTTGAAGATGGATTGTTTCATTTATTCTCCTTATCATGCTGTCTTCCTCTGATTGGATCTCCTGGACCAGTTTGATCACTGGAACTCCAAGGCTTGTAGGGAATACTGCTTCTGTCCCATAAACCAGCTGGAATGGTGACATGCCTATAGATTTCTTTGTGGTGAGCCTGTCAGCTCACAAAGCATGTATCAAATTTTTATGCCATGACATTTTTTTCTCTTCCAGCAGCTTCTTAATGATTGTAACCAGGCTTTTGTTTGATGATTCAGCCAAGCCATTACCCTGGGGGTAATAGGCAGTTGAATGACCAAGCGTGATATGGTACCTGTGACAGAACTCAACCATTTTCTTGGATCTAAAGGCAGCAACATTGTCAGTGATTACTTTCCTTGGACAGACAAACCGAGATAGGATGAAGTCTTCGAGGAACCTAACGATGAAAGAATCAGTGGCATTCCTAGTGGGTATGGCTTCTATCCATTTAGTGAAATAATCAGTGGCTATTAGGATCCACTTGTGTTGCCCAGAAGAAGAGGGGTGAATCTCTCCGATAAATTCTAGGCCCCATTGCATGAAGGGTCCTTCCACAGTGATGGGTTGTAGAGGAAGGGGGAGGAGTTTTCTTTTACCTTCAAAGATCTGACATTTGTGGCAAGTGGTTATCATTTTATGAACATTATTAAACAGTGTAGGCCAAAAATAACTAGCCCTGAGTATTTTATTTGCAGTGGCTTTCCAACTCAGGTGGCCTCCACACTCCCCAGCATGGAACTCCTGTTTGACATTTTCAGCTTCAGTTTCAGACAAACATTTCAGCAACAGGCCATTTGGATTTTTCCAGTATAGATTTTCATTCAGAATGCAGTAGTTTCTAGCTTTGAGTTTTATGAATCTGGCCTTGGTTTTGGACAGTTTTGGAGGGGCATTGAGGTGGGTGAGCACGTAAAGGATATTAGTATACCAAGGAGAGTTTTGAAACTGCTCCTCAAAAATTGGATGGGGCAATCCTTCATGCTCATCTAAGGCATTTATCATATTAATGTCAAGGGCTTGCAGGTTTGATTCAGCCATTAGCTGGGCCAGGCCTTGACCTTTGATCAGCTTGGTGGGCTTTATTTCAAGGTCGAATTCTAAAATTGTAGCAATCCATTTTCCCCTTTTCCCATCAGGGTCCTGGGACAAGATATCTTTGACCAATATATTTGGTACATAAGCAATGGTGTGGGAATGCAGAATGTACACCCTAAAGTCTTTTAAGGCCTTAATCAGGGCATAGGCCTGCTTTTCCATGATGTTGTACTTTAAGGGTGCATCTCTCAAGGCTTTACTGAAGAAAGCTATAGGCCGTTCATTACTTTCTGAATTCTTTTGCAGCAGGACTGCAGATATTGTGTGCTCAGAGGCAAAGGAAATGATCAGAAAATCCTTCGAGAAATCAGGACTAGTCAGAACAGGAGCTTGAGTGAGCGCAAGTTTTACAGATTCGAAAGATTGTTTAGCTCCTATAGTCCATTTCACTCCCATACCCTTTTTCAGCATATTAGTCATATTTCTAAGGTGCTCATCAAGGTTGGGAATGAATCTCCTAAGGAAATTGATCTTCCAAATGAAGGACTGCAATTCCTTGATGTTCCTTAGATGTGTGATTTGAAGTATTCCCTCAACTCTTTGGGGATCTATCCTAATTCCTTTCTCAGAAATAATGTGGCCCAGAAGTTTACCTTCTTGCAGCCCAAAAATAGTTTTCTTAGGATTTAAGGACAGACCATACCTTCTACATTTTTCGAAAACTTTCCTCAGATGTTTAAGATGTTCTTCTTCAGTCTTGGAAAAGACAGTCAAGTCGTCTAAATAGATAACTATGAAGTTCCCTATTTCCTCTGAGAAAGCTATGTCCATCGCTCTCTAGAAGGTGGCGCCAGCATTCATCAATCCAAAGGGCATTTTCACATACATGAAGGTGCCCCATGGGGTGGTAAATGTTGTTTTGAATTGATCTTCTGCGAGTACCAACACTTGGTTATATCCTAAGAAGCCATCAAGCAGGGAGATTCTCTTAGAGCCCACTACCTTCTGTAAGATGTGTTCCATTCTAGGCAATGGGTAGTTGTCTTTCAGGGAGGCTCTGTTAAGGTTTCTGAAGTCTATGCATAATCTGATCTCCCCTTTTTTCTTCCTTACAGCCACTAAGTTTGACACCCAATCATAGAACCTTACAGGGACTATTATGCCTGCATCATACATCTTCTTAATCTCCTTTTCAACTGTGGGCAGTTGTTTTAGATTGATCCTACAGAGTTTCTGTATGAAAGGCTTCTGATTTTCCTTCAAGGGTATCTTGTGTTGAATGATGTTGGTGTCATAAGCCTTTAAGTCTTCATAGCTCCATGCAAACACATCTATGAATTCCTTAAACAGGTCTATGTATTTCTTCTTCATGTCTGCAGGTAAATACTTAGCTAGTTTAATCATTTTGGGTTTGTCTTCAGTGCCTATGTTGCATTCTTCCACATCTGAATCTGCATGTTCTATAGTGGGCTTTTTTGCTACGTCATCAAAGTCGAAAAGGTCCTCTAAGGGTGCCAGGCCTTTGGGTATATTCTTATCTTTGGCCTGCAGCACCTCTATTTCTGCACTGTCTGCATTGTCACATTTTATGGTTGAACTTCCAGTTTCCTCAGAAAAAGAATTTATTTCTATGTTACAGGGTGTTTCTATTTCATCTGGGGGATCCTCGTTTGGGCAGCTGTCATCAGATTTTGAGTCTGAATCAGAGAATTCAAACTTATTTTTTCCCACTAGAAAATCTTCAATCTGTTTGTCTCCTTCAAAGACCTGCCAATATTTTTCGTTTTCTGGCACTGCAGGTCTGAACTTGGTCTGAATGATGATTTTTTGGTCAGCTAGAGTCTTAGGATATGAACTAGCTAGGCAAGCTAATCCGTTTGCAATGACATTTTGACTTCTAGGCACAAATACTAATTCATATTCCATGAAAGTTTTTAATATATCTATGGCATCGTTCCTATACGCTCTTAATCAAGGATGTTTTGCTGCGTACTCACCATTCACTTGTTTTATCACTAACTCAGAATCTCCATGCACAGTTATCCTACGGGCCCCTGATTTTTTCAACAGATTTAAGACAAGAATAAGAGCCTCATATTCTGCAATATTATTTGTGCATTTGAAATGAAGATTCACAGCATGGCTCTCTGCATGATCATTTTTTGTGTTACGTAGCCACACCCCTGCTCCAGCATTGTTTCTAGTACAGGACCCATCGAAATTCATTTCCCACAGGGGTTTGCCATTATGTTGCGCTGGAGGGTCTGTACTAGGTTGCGGGATATCTTGTTCTTCACGTGGTGTATTAGTTTGAAGGGTGTGACTAATAAGCTGACTGCAATGTGTTCCTGATTCATTATGAGTTTCGTTTTAATTATCATGCCCATGGTTATATTCATCGTATTCTTCTAGGGTAGCCATTATGCTAAAGTCCATGGGCTCTGCGTTCTTGCTTGTATTTCTGCATTCAGACTCTGGCTCTCCCAAGGATTGGTGATTGTAAAGAATGAAAGAATCCAGGTCTGTGTGCACAGAGTACAATGGTGAATTTTCAGGTTTCTCAGGGCTACTGACTAGAAATTTCATTTGAGCTTCTCTATACAGTCTTCTAGGTTGGCCAAAGATAGGGATAGTGGCATATGAGCCATCCATCTGCATTGTTCCTTTCAGTTTGGCTCCCCATGATCTCGATAATAATATGCCATACTTGGGTGGTACATCTTCCACCACCACATCCATGACCATATATTTGGTAGGGATCTGGGCCAAACGCACACTGAAGTCTTTAATTAGGCCTAGGAATTTTACTCTGCTAGAGTCAAATGAATATAGGTCTTTGTAAGGTCTGGTGATTTCTAGGCCTAACGTCTCCATCACTACCTTAGGCATTAGATTGTGTGATGCTCTAGAGTCATGCATGGCATTATTAAGGATCTTGTCGTGAATGTTGAGACTGACATAGAAAGGTGGAACCACCCCTTCCTGAAACTTTCCCTCAATATTTTGGCCAAAAAAGAGGGCAGGCTGATCATCATTCAAATTCACAGTATCATTGTTTTCCCCTAGATTAAATGCTTTCAAAATTTGGCTCTTATATACATCCAGAGTGGCCAGCTCGGATAATGGTACAGAGATTTTGATTTTTGCAATCTCACTTTCCAGATTGAAAGTGGACTAGACCTTTGTAACGCTCAATTCTGTTTTATTTGCCACTACCTTAGTGGCTGAATCAGTTTGTGATTTCTCACTATGTATAGGGTTAGGAATCATTTTATCAGGAGCACTAAATGCGATGCTAGTGCTGTTGGTTGGTTGGTTTTGTTTTTCAGTGTTTTGGTTGTCTTTTCCCTTGTGTTTACCAGAACTTTCAGCTGCTGTTTTTCTATTTTCAGCAGTCACTTTAGAAGGTTTATCAGGTCTTTTCTTGATGGTTTCCTCAGGATTTTTTGTTTTGGAGTTTTCTTTGTTCTTTTTTCTCCTAAGTTCATATTTTTCTCTGACCTGCATCATGGCATTTTCAAATCCTAATCTGTAATCCTCAGTTTCTAACCATTCCTCATCCCAGTATGACAGTGAGGGTTGGTCTTCCCCTGAATTATAGTTAAGGACTGAGTCTTCTGTTTCAAACATGTTTATTGTATTCCCTTCAGACTCTTCTATGATTCCCTCATCTTCATCTAAAAATTTTTCTTGGAATGGGGGAATTACTTGTTGATCTGACTCTCTTTGTCTGTTGGGAGCATTGTTGTTTCTTCTAAAGTTTTGGTTCTGATTTTGGTTCTAGTTTCTGTTCTGATTGCTAACTGTGACAACCATATTTTCCATCATTTGTTGCAGCTTATCTACATGTTTAGATAATTTGTCATAATTTGGATTAGATGTGGAGGCTACATTGTCATCCCTATATGTTACCCTTTTCTCAGACCTCAGTCTTGCTCTTTTCTCAATCAAATTTGCCTCTATGTTTACAGCCCCTTTCTGCATGTCCTCCAATGTGGTGTACTCTTTATCCCTAAGCTCATAGGCCATGTCAGCATCAAACCCATCAGGGTATTTTGCTAGGGCCATACCTTGTGGAGGTTTCATATGTGGAGGGAGGGCATTGTAAATGCTGTTAAATCTAGTGGTGTAATCATGGACACTCTCTCCCACGTTTCTTTTAAGGCTCATGTATTCAGCTAGAAGTTGGCAAGGGTTTGCCCTAGTCTCCCATTTGTCGATGAAAGTTCGGTATAGAGCAGGGAGATCTTGGATACTACCCGCAAGTAGGTTCTTAAACCACTTCTTCACCTCACCTCCCAAGCTCTAGGCAAAGATTCTCATTTTGATTGTTTCATCATAAATTTCCATGTAGTCAAAATAATCCTCCATTTTATCTACGTGTTGCTGAGCTGTGATGGATTCTTTAGCAGTGTAGTGTGGGATTTTTGATTGATAATCATTTGGTAAGGGTAACAAGGGTTGGGGTAATACTAAGGGAGCATACCAGGCTACCATGATGATATTATGATGAGGTAAAGGATTGATTTGAGCAGCTGGTATATGGATGACAGGGATACTAGGACCAGCAGAGACCTGTTGGGAATATCTAGGGTGGGAGAGCCCCAACTTTTGAATGAAATGGATATCAGGTGGTGTAGATGGAGGGGTTCCTCTGTCCCTAGTGTGTTGACCACTGTTAGATGGTGTGCTTTGAAGCTCAGGGTCTGGCTGGTCTAGATGACTGAATGACCTAGCTCTTGGTAAACTATTTGGGAGGTCTAGGTCAAGGAGAAAATGTGATAGAGATGTTAGGTCTTCTGGTGCAGAATTAGCTCTATAGATGGGGCTGGAAATAGTTGACCTTTTAGGTGCGGGATATCCTTTGAGAATGCTCTCAGGGTTATCAACTATTTCAGGTGGGTCAGGATTGGGATAAGCTCTTGTGTGAATGGTTCTGAAAGCCAGAATGTTATACTTCTAACTAAGCAACTTAACCCTACTTGCTCTTCTATTGCGGTTAATGTTGTTTCAAAGTCTGGTCTCCCAGTGGAGTCTAATGAGAAACCAAGTTAATCAGCAGGCCTACTGATCACCAGTGGAGTCTTTTCGTTTAGGAACAATGGAGTTGCCAGGTGGAGGGTTTTAGGATATATCTAAGGGGTTTACACTGTCCACCATAGTGTTCAAGCACTATCACCTTCCAGGAATCTCCTCAAAATAGCAAGCTCCAACCAGAGATTGACTGGGGGGGCATTTACCAGATATGTCACCTCCTAAGAGGGTGAGATCCGGAAGATTCCTGGCCCTTGCCAGGCTCTGTCTAAGAGTATGATGGACACTCAAAAATGGAGGTTTATTCAAGAAATAAGCAACTTACTGCCAACCTAACCAGAGATTGAAGGTTTTCTGAAGTTTATGATAGAGTGAGATGAAAAATATTCAGAAGCTCCCCAGTGGAGTCGCCATTATGTTGGGGTTCCCATGTTTTGGCCAGGTTGACAAGACCAAAAGGTGAGACAACATAGAACCACTTTCAGAACTTAGGATCTAGCCCTCCTAGGTCCAGAGAGGGATCTCTCTATGATAGTTAAAGTTTTTATGTCTTTGAAGCTCAAATGTTAAGGTTTTAGGCTAGTTATAGGCACAGGGTTGTTTGATTGTTTGTGTTTGGTTGTTGGGAGTCAAGAAAGGAAGGTCCAATATGAGACAAGGATGAGCAAAGAGGAAACTAGGCAAAGATAGATAACTTAGGGAACATCAAGACCATTGGGCAATGGAGTCAAGAAAGGGTTTACTTGTGTTCAATGTGCAAGCTTTCAGTTGGGCTAGTCATCTAGAGCATTTGGATCTTTAAAGATGGTTGACTAAATGGAACGTTAAGGACTGAAAGTGAGAGAAGGAAAAACAACCAAATTTCTATCTATAGATCAGGTCAGAGGTAATTTAACTCCAGACCTGCTTGGACATACTCAGAGGCCGCTCTCAGCAAGGGACAAAGGGGCTGCTTATAGATCAGACCAGAGGTCATTTAACTCCAGGTCTGCTTTAGCAACTCCAAGGAAAAACAAGGATAAGTTTGACAGAAGGGATCTTAGAAAGGTTTAATAAGATGGAAAGATCCTAGTGAGGCAGAGACAGTGTTCTAGACCTCCCAGTGTACTCAACTCATCTAACTAAATCCTAACAAGAACATATAAACATAAATTTCATTAATTCATACATCAGAGAGGAGGAAACGACATCCACTACACTGGTTAAATAAATTGAAATCAATATTCAGATACACAAATAAGCAGAAAACATGGAAGGCTGGGAGAGCAGGAACATAAGGTACCTATCAAGGGTAAATCTTATGCCAAACTTCTGATGCGAGCCTGAAGAAACATAATGAAATGAAAGCAAGTCAATCACAAATACAGAGAGAGGAAAACATCACCAGCTTCTTTAGATCGGGATCCAAAGAAATATGCTTGTCATATCAAAAACAACACCAATCAGGTACATCAATGCCCACAGCTTGAACATTCAGTCTGAATACATCAAATCTCAGCCTATCTTACAATATTACACAGAGAACTTGTCTCAAGAGGAAAGGCTTGCAATCCATTGATATTCGATCAACAACCAACAACCATTACAATAATTTCCCTCTGTGTTTTATAGCAGATGATGAATAGAAGGTCGACTGAGATGGTAGGTGAATACTAAATGTAACATTAAACACAAAATGAATGCAGGGCCAGAACCCATTCTGTTTGATTGCTGTGTATTTGATTTCTGTCACCTTCCTTAATAAATAGTGATATTTTCCGGATATGATCTTGACCTCTATCGGTTGTAGTACTCCAGGTTCTTTGATCAAAATAAAATAAAATACTAAGAAGTCTGCCATATAAATGCTCTGGTGGTTTTGAACTGTTGTCTGGTGGAAATTCCTTCAGGGACGTGGTGCATAATAAAATTTGTATGGGTGCCCTGTACTTGACGAAGAAAAACATTCTGCTGATGAATAAACCCTGATGTCACCTTTTACCGTGTACAGGATCCTTCTGATTGATCCTCGGGGTCTTCAAACTGGTGCTTTGCCTCTTAAAATACTGGTTTAAGGCTCTAGATCTTCATTAGGGTGCCTTAATCTCCTTTGCTCTGTGCTGCAACATTTTTCCGCTCCATTTCTGCTTCTGACAGGTTAGCTCGGGTTTTAATGGCGCCGGGAAATTTTCTACCGAGTCTAAACCCTGTTCTCTTAAATGACCATCTTATCTTCACCTTCCCGGGTTGTTTTTATAAATTACGCCTCTGCAAATGATCTTTTTTGACTCTCGATGTCCTTGTAACAGAGACATGCACCAAGGCGGCCATTAGTTCTTAATAACCCTGCAAAATACATAAACAAGTTAAGGAAACCATGAATGGGGTGGCGGATGATGTGGAGGCAGAGAAAGGTCGTGTAGACGGTGACAGGGTAGAGAGAAATGCAGAGGAACAACGAAGATCCACTCTGATGGAGATGGTGGTCTGTAGAACGAACGAATGAAAAACCTTAAAAATCACGAAACCGAAAAAATATATGTGACGGAAAGGTTTGGTGTACGATGAATCCACGTGGAGATGACGTGGTGAGTGGATCCGGAGGGGGGGGTGGTCAACGGAAGGTGAACAGATCTGAACCGTTGATCGTGATGGATATCAACGACAGCGGACGGGATGTGACATGGGTTAAGCGACGTGCAACTCTGGCAAACGATGGCTATCGGATGAGGCGCGCAAGATCTGACAGCTTGTATTCATTTCACTGTGTGACTCTGGTCGAAAGATAATGTGCGAGGGGAAAGTGGTTTTGCCGTTATACAAGGGACACGCGGTGGGCGGCTAGTGGAATCGTAGGGCAACGAGGGAAAACTGCCCACCGTGCATGAGTGGTGCGAAATGAACTGGGCAGTTTTGGGAATGGTGGAAACGGGGACCACAGGGCGGATGGGCTCCGCACCATTAGATCTGGAACAGATCAACGGTGGAAAATGCGCTCGATGCGCTCTGGCTATGAACCGTTGATCTGCGGATTAAAATGGACAGCGATGGCGCGGCAAGGGAGATTAGCGCCTTTCGGGCCAGCGAATGGTCTCAGCACGGGTCACATGGAGGAAAAAGCGCGGGACTAAGCGGGAAAGGGGCTAGGCCTGCAATAAGGTTCAAAATGGGTTTTTAAGCCATTTAAATGCATTTTTGAAACCTTATAAGGGCAACGATAGGGAGATGGAGGGGGAATTTGGGGAAAACAAAGGGTGAAGGGATTTTAGAGGGGATTTAGGGGGGAACGAGGGACTCTGAAAAAAGGAGTAAAAAGGGAGAAAATGGGACATTTGTAGGGGTACAAGGGGTAAATGCAGGCCTTAGGGGAAAGGAATCAGCAGAGGGGTTTAATGTTAGGCATAGCTTTAAGAGACTTCAAGGAGGATGGGTTTTCATGGACAAGACACTCCTTGAAGGCTCCAAAACAACCTAGCCCCCAGCTTGCTTCTTAATGATTTCATAGGGGGGCTAACACTCTCCAAGGAGAGGATATTGACAGAGGAAACAAGGAAAAGGAATGAAGGAAGAGGAGGTTTCCCTTCTTCTTTTCCAGACTATTGAGCACACCATTGAAGATCTGTTGAAAGGGGAAAATTTTGGAGAAATTTTCTGAAAAGGGTTTGTGGATGGAGCAAGCCCTAGCTATTATCATGGAGGGTGTGAGCATTCAACCACACATGCAGATCCACAGCGCAGTACATTTCCCATAGCTACTGCAAGAAGGATGGAGGAAAAGTTGAGGCCTTTGGAGGAGCAGCACTGCAATTCAAAGGTATGATTCATGATAATTGATTTCAGAGTTCTATTTCATGTTCTCATGCAAATGAGAGATCATATGTTTCAGTCACAAGATTTTTTCAAAGATATTTATGAAAACCAATGTGAAACATGGTGTGACAAATCTTCAAACACTTTGCATGCATGGAGGGGAACCATGAGACAAAGATCATTCCATCTTTCTAGAGGGGGATAAATCAGGAGAATGACTTGCTAGAGGCAAGACCCCCATTGTATGAAGGGAATTATTCCATTTTTTAGGGTGTGGAGACATATATTTCAAAGGAAGGCTAAGATTCAAGGCCTCTCCTTAAGGAGGAGATACACTCACATGATTGCGAGAAGAGGAGGTGTATAGAAGAACTTACAGTGCTGCACCATTGGGAGAAGAAGAAGATTGGGAGGATCAGCATGAAGGGATGATGGGCATTCACCCTTATCTACTTCAGATAGTTTCTTCACATAGGAGAAGGAATGCACAGCGCAGTAGATAGAGAGGGACTCTCATTCCTCTCATATATACAGTCCACTTCCTATCTTGATGTCTCACTTTTGGAGGCTTTCCACTTGGGAGGCCACATGATCTAGAGATGATGAGAGGAATCATGCTATTTGGTTCACCACTCATTGGATTATGGAGGGGTGGAAACATTAGAGGAGTCCATTACAGCACAGTGAGTTTGGAGATAAGCACAAGGAGGAGGGGTACACTCTCAATTTCAGTCTCACCCACTCTCATCAGCTATACTATGCAGATAGAGTTGCTGTATGAATGGAGGATAGCATCTTCATGATGCCGGATGAATTCTCCATGGATTTGGTAAGAGAGGGGTCACTTCCTTTTGGAAAGAACTCTTTCATGCTTTGGAGTAGAGGGAGGCCACTCATGCTTATATTTCCCAGGATCGAGAAATTATTTGGAGATGATAGTCTCTTATGGGAGGCTTATTTTCAGAGATCATCATTTCTTTGAGCATGAGCAGCTACATGATAGGCATGGCAGAAACTTGGAGGATGACTTTGGCATGAGGGGATGTTAAGGTAGCAGGCAGCAGCGTGATGGAGCACCATAATGCAGAATACCAGCGCTGTCTATGTAGAGGATTGATCCTTGTTGGAGGATTCAGATTCTGGTTGAGAGGTCCCAGGATCTTGGTGCATGCATGATTCTTGGATGGCCTTGATGGAGATGGAAGATACTTAGTGGATGATATGATCATCTATCATCATGGCAGACTCTTCTTGACTAGAGTTTCTAGTCTCAAGGAGAAACTTTTGTATGCAGGACATGAGGACTTCCTAGCTGTGCATTTGGATGCATATTTTTCCTTGTTAGAGGAGTTCATTTTGGAGGGAATTCAGTATGATATACATCAGCATATGGATATATGCATAGCCCGATTGATTTTTGAGAGGTTGGCACAACCATTCCCTTACTCATTGGAGGAGAGGGAGATCATTCAGTTGAGCCATTTCAGCTCAAGAACTCTAGTGCATGATGGAGGAGGTATAATTTCATATTTGGTATTGTATTTATTCTCATTGATTGAGGAGCATGATGTATCAAGGAGGCTTATTCCTTCTTACATATTTCATGAGGATGTACTTGCAGCTACTTGTAGCCTTGATTGTGGCTAATTTTGTGATGGATGTGGGGGAAGCCACATGTTTCTCAGTGTGCACCATTGGCACCAATTTTTATCCTCATGTTTTCATCTTATGAGGAGATGTGTGGCAGTAAAAAAGTGGCTAGTACAACACTTGTTATTTTTTATTTTGAGGCAGGCCAAGGAGGCACTGTGCAGTTCCATAAGTGGAACTTTTAACCACTCTCCGGTTGTCATTTGGCAACTTGATTTTATTGTATATTGCTTCGTGTATTTCTGATGTTTGTACACTCATGAGGAGCATTATTTGGAGAGTTTGTATGTACATCCCATTGGGAGCATTATTCTCCCCATTGTATATGTTTTATCTTGCAGGAGATACCATGGGAAAACCATGATTGCCACATTTCTACTTGTCTCTTCTTGTGGGAGGAACCACTTGGAGAATTTGCAGAGGCATTTCATGGCTGATTTTTCTTGATGGGGTAGCTTGCGCCACTCTTGGAGGCCATACATTTCAGCCCAAGGACAGAGGCAGCCCCATGTGTGTAGCAAATGGAGGGAGGGCCATCATGAGAAGCATAAGCACACTCTCCATTCAGCCCCAACATATTGTAGAAATCAGGGGTTGAGATTTGTATTTGGATGATTGCATGGATGAGAGGATCATCATTGGGAGAAAAATTTTCCCATGCATATCATCACTCCTACCTTAAGGAGGCCTTAGCACAGCAAGAAGGATTCCACTACACCTTCTATATTTCCATGAGGAGCATTGTTGACAGCTTGTATACTTGGGAGAGAGCATTGGAGGACAGTTTCATTGTAGCATACTTGAGAAGTGGTGGGACTATTGATGAGGAGGCCACAAGAGAAGAAGGGGGAGACAATTTTTTTCTCTCTATGCAGTTGCTTGAGGACAAGCAACATGTGGCAGGGGAGGACTATAATGTTCCCAATTTTAGCCTCAAGCTAAAATGGAACATTATAGTTGCACATTTTATTTTTGTTTAATAAAATGGGGAAGGAGATACCTTAGCCCTTTTTTGATGAAGAAATAACACTCCTAATGTGAAAGGGGAGTGAATAAAGTAGATGAAATAAACACCAATGGTGTGAATGGAACCCAGCTCACTTGGATTAGTCATCTTTGACTAAAGTCAACAACGCTGCCTATAGAGGAGAAGCTTCCTAGAGAAGCTGCACAGTTTTGGAGGGAAGACACTCATGCAAGGGTGGAAACCCTAATTGGTGGGACCATGGTGGAGAAGAGTTCTCTCACTTTATATGAAGGAGATGGCAGCCCATTTTCATTATGCTATGTTTTAGATTTTCAGACTTGGGTCTACAAAAGCTTGCATCCCCGGGCTGTTTAGCAGGGTGATGGTGCCTTCGGGCACTAGGGTATTCCCGGTCGGGAATCCCTACCTCTTCCTCAAGGAAGGATGAGGATTGAGCTACATTTCCTCAATCCGGAATTGGCCATAGCTACATTCATCTTCTACAGCGTTATTTTTGTAGTAGAGAGGACGTTGTGTTGCTGGGTGCAGCAAGAGAGGAACTCATGGAGTCTCTCTTGTCTAGTTTTCTCCAGTGGAGGAGTGTTATATTCATTGGAGGAGCTGCAAGGAGGATTCTAGGGCTTGATTTCAGATCAGTGGCATGAGGCCACACTTCTATCATCTCCCACTGCGCAGTCCATGAGAGAAACTGCGTTATTTTGGAGGAGGCAGTGAGAGAGGGGTTTCTGGAGCTTCAGAGGAAGATGTTTCTGAGACAAAGTGATCAACACTTTTTATTAGAGACATGATCAGAGGAGGGCATCTAAATTTTAGATTAGCCACAGCCTCATTATTTTTTTGGTTCAGTTGCAGTGACAACTTGGTTGTCACATTTTTGTATTCTCCGGCATTTCTAGCAATCTTCATAGATTAGCTAGAAATCTTGTATTTCAGCCCATTTCCTTGCTATTGGGCTTATTTCTTGTATTCCTTCAGCCATATATGTATTTATTTCATATTCATCATCTTATTCCTTCATGTACACAGTGCAGTTGCAGCTACTCCAGCATTTTGTGGAGTTGTAGCTACTTTGGTATTTCATTGCTATTTCATTGAAGGTTGGATCATAAAGTTTGAGTGGCTTGCCCCTCATGATATCTCTTGTATTTTACTACTGATATCATAATATAATGATGGATGTAGCATTTTCCCTCTTATGGTGTATTTCAGATATGCAAAGTTTCTGGTTATGTTCTTGTATTGATGTAGCTCTCTCATTGAGCATTGTTTTAGAGACCTAGATTGGGGAGATCTAAATAACCCATCTAGATGTATTTCTTTGAGCTCATATTCTGCATAGGAGTTGTATGAGATGTTATCTAGGGAATTCTAGCATTGTTATGTCTTATTTTTGTAGCATATTCCTTATACAACGTCCTCCAGGACCCTATAATAGAAATTCCTGAAGTGGAATATTGCATATCCATAGGCAGAGTCTGTGAAGGGCTAGATAGCCTCAGGATCTCTCCCTTATTTGAAGGAGACATATCTTGTAAATTCCCCAGTTCAGTAAATCTCTGAAATGGACTTGCAGTGTCTCACTGAAGAAGGAAAAATGGAACATCTTAAGATGTTCTCGATGGAGCAGAAAATCCCTAATTTGGGACATTACAATCCGGCCCTGTGATGTCCAGATCACCTCTTTCTGTGCAGGGTTTATAGGTCTCTTTTTGCATCCAAGTGTGCAAGTTCTATAGTTTTTAATACTTATATACTTCTATGATAGTAGCACAATATTGCGTAAAATAGAATAGAATAGATCCAGATACAGTAAACACACTTACACAGATCTTTCGCAGCTTGAATACAAATACACATAACACAGCAATTAACAATGATTCGCACAAACAGTACACATAGATCCAGTTATCAAACAACCTTTCTTACTTATCAATTCATTACTTCCCTCTTACAATACCCATCGCAGCATGCGCACATAGCTGGAATCTGGGTCTCCGCGCACACATCCAGCAGGAGTTCGTTCCCCAAAAACCCAAACAGATATATTAAACCATAGTTCGCATCAATAGCTCTTCATTTCTCTGCCTTACCATTCAAAATTTTCCTCTATTTATAGTAATCTAGCCTAAGCTTTCTCATGGTCCGCCAAACCATGGTTTTCGGACCCCTGGTTTACCCTTTGACCCATTACAATGCTTTCGGGGCTTTGACCCACTCCAAAACCCATGCACTAGCCTAATTATAATCGAAAATATAAAAAATCGGACCAGTTTCACAGCTCGTAGGAGACCCTGTTCCAACAGTGCCCCAACACAATCTTGTGACTCGTCCCAAGTCACTACGGTGGTGCAGTCTCTATTCGCGCATGTAAGGCATTGAAGGCGATGATCAGCGGAGGTAACACTTCCTGACTCTAGGCAGCAGCAGGTTGTGCTATATCGACAAGCTTCAGGGAGGTAGGTCCTTCAGGGGCCGTAGTAACCTATTCCAAAATTTGGTTGAGCTGTGCAATGGCGTTGTGAGCATCATGAGATATATGGAAGGCATCATTGCCCCACGGCTTCACATGTTTTCTGATTGCATGCTTGGCACACTGGAGATCCGCAATCGTGTTCCGGAGGGCGTTGCTAGTTTTCAAGAGTGCCAGACATTGCGCAGGGCCAAGGGAAGGCAAGGTGGCTTCAATTTGTTCGAAATCAGCATCCTTATGGCGTAAGTCTTCTCTGACACACTCAATCATCGGGTTGAACTAGGTTGCTATCCAAAGCTGCATGGCCGCTTCTAGCAACTAAGTACCCAGAGTAAGTTGTCCTTTAATAATGTTTGTAGCTTCTGTTATCAATGTAACTCATTGCGCCTATACCTCCAGGGACATGGTAGGATGTGCTTGGGCCTGGTACGCTATGAATTGGCGGGCCATTTAGGTCTTGAGGGTCTGCACTTCGGTTCGGGATGCCTTGAGCACTACGACCAAGCCTTCTAGGGTAGCCCGGGGTGGGGCTGACACCGGGAATTCATCAGGGATCTCTATATTGAGCTAGTGAACCACTGCTTTGAGCTACGCCATAAGGGGGATATCTTCAGTCTGACGTGTGGCCACATTGAGGTGTGGCTACGTGGTCTGGTCACAATGATGGATCTCTCGTAGCACAGTGGTGTGTAATCCCTGTAATGCCTCGTGGGGTAGCTGCGCTAAATCCATTTTGAGTTCTGTAGCTGTTTGAAGGTGGTCGCCGACCAATACAGTGCTAGGTAGTGAACAAATATGACCTTCGTTGGTAGGGGGCCTGGAACTGTGGAGAAGTCGCAGCGTGTCCCTATATTTCTTCGTACCCCGAGGGGATGGAGTATCCCTGTTGGTCAGCCCTTCTGTGCGCAATACTAGTAGCGACTCGACTGCGTCAGTCCTCCTAGTGTGCTATGTTAGTTGCGTATCATCCCACATAACCTCTTCAGAACCCATCCGGCTAGGGCCTGCAATCATCCTAGGTTCGGGATGGGTGCGAACTACTGTCATGTAGCTATGGTGCCATTATGTACAAGGTTCAAAGTCAACTTTCCCTGTAGGGAGCCAGAGGGAAATTAGCTTATCAATATCGATGTCTCCAAACCCTCTTAACACAATGCCTGCGGGCGCTGGAATGGTGGGTGTTGAGGTGCTTAGAAGGTTAGGGTCTACCATAGTAGGAAAAGGATAGGCTTCCAACTTCAAAAACTCACAGACAACGGAGGTAGGTTGATGAGGTATGACCCAAATGCTACAGGTCCAGACAATCAAGCAGTAGAATAACAGATGCAGAAGACAGAGATAATATGGAGCCTTGAGTGAAATTATCCATTCTTCCTTATAATACCCGAGGTTATCCAACGGTAGAGTAGATCTAACTTGAAACCTACCATCAATCATCCTAGAAAAACTCACCATAAATTGCCGCATTAATGGCCAGCCGCTTGGTTGTTGTAACGGTATGATTCCCTTTTTACCCGAATGCAGCGTTCTGACAGTCATTGCTCGCACCTGATGACTTTCCCATGGATCTACTGACTTTGGATGAAGCGTCTGTGTTGTTCACACATCCCGAATGAAATCCGATGTCGAATGTGTTGTAATGCGATTCAGGTACACCTTACGCAACTTGGTAGCCGTACGCATCCCGTTGAGCACCGTGGTTGGGATAGTTCGAGGATCACTCACTCCCTTTGTCGAGTTAAGGCTCTCGTCTTCCATCATGTATGGTATTAGCATTCCCTCTGATACGATTGCAATGTGTAGGCATGCTTTTATCTTAGTCAGGGCATCCATGTTCTGCAGAGTTGCGTCGAGCGTCCTTATGCCATCTTCCACCTTAAATCTTCATAGAAACGCAGCTCGCAAATTCTCCCAGCTGCGCGTGCGTTGGTGCAGCTCCGCATCTAAATACCACGTAGTTGGGTGCATGCCTAAGCCATGGATAAATAGGTGAACTCATTCGTTTGGGGTCCTGTCGCACCATTGTGTTTCCCATGCAATAAAATATTTATGTGGGTCTTCAGATCCAAGGAATTCTTGGGTCCATTTCCCAGCTGGAGCTTTAAACCACAGGATCATCTTATCTCAACATTCCTCCCAATCACAGAATACCATCCCATGCATATTCCACCAGTGCGTAGGTGTTCGGCGCAGGGCTAGCTTAAGGGCCCCTAGCCTGCATCCCTTGGGAACTTCTTCTTCGAATGCACGTAAAAATTCCTCAATGTTACCAGAGTCCCCAAAGAAGGGAAAATATATTACCTCAGCGGAGATGCAACAGAAATTCCTTGTGACCCAAAGACATCGTAGCGCTGAAACCTCATGCAACCAGCCCTGCCAATTCTCTAGTTCCCCATCAGAGTCGGACAGACATTCACTATCATTTTCCCAGCAGAGTACTCCTTCTGTCGTGGGGTTAATCCAATATTTGTCCTGTGTGATGAGCTTGTAGATGTGATCCACCTCCTCCGCATCCTGCACTGGCTTTGTATACCACAAGCCTTCGATCCAATGGTACTATTACTCGTGTGCCATTATTTTCAAATACCATGCTGCGCTTTTTGAGATTGATCACACCCCCCATATCTATATCCCAATCCAGTCCTAGGAGTGCAGGATAGGGATCCACATCTTCCACGATTTCTATGACCTCAAAGTCATCTTGGAATTTTACTCCTGTGATATCTACCATGATTTTTGATAGCCTTCCTAGAGGGATGATCTTCTGTTGATTTTCCATGACCAGCTAGATGGTGGACCATTCCAATTTAGGTTCTCCCATTCGTTGCCATGTTTTCTTCGGTAATATTTTCACATTTGATCCAAGGTCCAAAATAACTTGATCCATCTCGTAGTCACCAATCTGCGTAGTCAGCCGCATTTCTCTTCCGGTGTGTTTTTTATACCTCTATAGCTTGTGTACATCCTTGGTCCTGGGAGTCGGATCGGGCCGAGCTGCGCAACTATTAATTAATGCTTGAAGGTTCTCTACAGCCTTTGGGTTATGTAGCAGCTTCAGACATGCCTGCAAAAAGGGCTTAACCCCCTCATCTATCTTGAGGTGTGTCGGTACCTGCGTAGTAGCCACTATTATCTCTTGTCCCTTGCTTATTTTTGATCCTTCTTGAGAGGTCATAGGATCCCTGGTAGCCTCGTCCTTTGCTCCTTGGGTGACCATCCTGCTGCGTGTTATGACTTTCACACTCGGGTCTGTGTTCCTTAGCTCGGCTTTAACTCTTTGCACATTCTGCGTAGGGGTGGGTTGTTTCTCCTACATTTTGGCTATTAAAATTGGGAAATCTTCAACCACATGGTCCAGCTGTCTACAATACTTGCACGATTGCCTTATGGGGTTTTGGAAATCCCTGGAAAAGTGTCCTACCTCCCCACAGTTATAACAGATTAGCTGCCCACGTCCTCGTCCTGCGCTTCCTCCCCGACCTCCCCTACCTCTTGCTAGAGAGCCACCAAAGCTCGCGGGAGATCTTGGCGATGCAGGGTCTGATTGCACCCTATACAAGTTCCCACGATCTATCATCAAGTCGTAAGTGAGACAATTATGCTCATCGTGTCCTACTGACCGGAAGAACCAGCACCACTGTTGCTTCCATTCTGGGACATATGCACCTATCCGAGGGAAATGACAGTCATCGCACCATAGTGCAGGTCCGCTTGAGCCTGGTCATGACAGGACAGGTTCCCCACTCACTCCTAGGCAGACCAGACTAGGTCCTCCTACCTGCATGTAATCTGCCAATAGAGGGCACCGATCCTTCATACGGCCAGATACCCGACATTGTATGCACCATAGATCTGCGCTGACTCCTCTTCCTCGTTCCTTGTGTAGGTTCTAAATTTCCATGTGCATAGCTCCAAGCTGCTCTTGAATTTGCTGTACTCCTACCAAAGTATCTTGTCTGGGTGTAGCTTCTAGTTTCATAGAGACTTCCACAGATTTTTCCTGTGACTCAAAGGTTTGGTGACTCATTGGCGTATGCAGGTGGGGCAACAACATAGTGATGAACCATTACGTATGTTGTCTATTGTCATACTCAAATCCTCCTTCCCTGATTTCTTTCTTTAATCGCTAGTCAGCCCCCCATAGAGACTCAGACGCACCTTGCTTGAAGTCCTTCACTTCTGCTACCAACTGAGAGTAATATTTCGGCTTTCGAAATTGTTGCTTCAGAGCGTCCTTAATATCTTGAATATATGCACTCCCATTCTGAGAAATGTATCGCATATACCAGTCCAATGCTCTTTCCTTGAACGCCAGAGACAGTTGCGCCCTATTCACCGTATCTTTTGTCACATTTTTCGCAGTCTAGACGAAGTCTGCAACAAACCAAAATCGGTCCATATCCTCATCCCCTACCCCCTTGAAGGTAGGTAGTCTTAGGTGTGCATCCATATCACTGTCCGACGGGGGTCGTGGTATGGGTGAGTTCTTACCTTTGTGTGGCCTGGGTGGCAGTGTAGTCGGAGGGTCTTGCACAGCCGCTTCTCACAGAGGGCTATAGGTGGATCTTCCCCCGTTGAGGTTGGTCCGATAGTATTTTCCACTATGTGTCACACTCTCGCCAGGATCCGAGGTCATTCAGTCAGTATGACTACACAGAATACTTTTCTCGCACAGTAGTATCTTAATCAGCAACAGTAGCGTCTTTGGGAAATTACCCTGGAATCCTTTAAAGAATCTCCGCTCGGCCTCGGAGTAAGAGACAAACTGATCAATAGAAAATTCCGTCACAAATCCTCCTAGCACACTGTCCACCCAATGATCCACCATGCGAGTGATGGTATTATCGGTTCTTTCCAACTACTGAATCAACTCTGGAGTCCACTAAGTGACTCGTTCGTCCTTCCAACACTTTTGGAATTCTACCAACCTAGCCAGCCACTCCTGAAGCTCAATTGAAAATGTCACAAAGAAAATTTCGTAGCTTTCTGTAAGAATGTACCTATTTTTCCACTTTTCTGCCGTTAACTTCGTGCTGCAATTTTCTTTCACCGCAACCTCCTGAATCTACTTTTCGAGCCACTCCTCAATTTCCTTCCTTTCAGGCTTCCAGTATTTTATTTTCATTACCTGATCCCTTCCTCAAAATTCTCTAGGTCTCGGCAACGAAACCATTTGTTGGCTCGAGGGGTCCTGACCCAGGTTCGGAGTTCAAGGTTTGCCAACAAACCCCTATACTACTGGCCCTTTTGGCAGTGACCTGCTTGCGCAGGTCAAAGTCTCACCGGAAGTAGTATGGGCGGGTGCTGGAACGAGGTTTCCGCACCCTAAGAAAGGGGTAGGTAACGCAAGTAGAGCTGTTTCTGGCCCTGTGATTTCTAGATCACCTCTTTCTACGCAGGGTTTACAGGTATCTTTTCTCATCCACGTGGGCAAGGTATATAGTGTTTAATACTTATATACTTCTATGATAGTAGCACAATATTGCATAAAAAAAAATAGAACAGATCCAAATACAGTAAACACACTTACACAGATCTTTCATAGCATGAATATAGAATACACATAACACAACAATTACCAATGATTCGCACAAACAGTACACATAGATCCAGTTCTCAAACAACCTTTCTTACTTATCAATTCATTACTTCCCTCTTACAATACCTGTCCTAGCCTGCGCACACAGTAGTAGGGTCCACACATAGCTGGACTCTGGATCTCCGCACACAGACAACAAGATTCTATTCCCCAAAAACCCAAACAGATATATTAAACCATAGTTCACATCAATAGCTCTTCATTTCTCTGCCTTACAATTCAAAATGTTCCTCTATTTATAGTAATCTAGCCTAAGCTTTCCTATGGTCCACCAAACCATGGTTTTTGGACCCTTGGTTTACCCTTTGAACCATTACAATGATTTCGGGGCTTTGACCCACCCCAAAACCCCTACGCTAGCCCAATTATAATCGAAAATATGTAAAATTGGACCAGTTTCGCAGATCGTAGGAGACCCTGTTCCAACACTTCTGCTGTTTAGTGTTCATTCTTGCAGGAAATATTTTGCATAGTCGACTGGAATTTAAAACTACAACGGAAGCGACAGAAGGAACCATTTGGAAGTGCTTGGGTTCCAAGTAAGCCTCTAATCCATTATGTGTGTTTGTTATTAGTTAGGAAAAGTAGTTGTATAGTCTTTAATTTTTTGTTCTAGATTAGCACCTATCTAGGGAAGTGTGTTTTATATGTAATTAACAATTCTGTCCAACAAATTGGCGACTCCACTGGGGAGAATTTCTCTTTATTCTAGGTGTTTTAGCCTCTGATTTTCTCTTCTTATTCACCCAGTAGTTGTTATTCACAGAGATTAGACTTTTTGAAACCCAAATTTGCAAAAGAAGTGTGTTAAATAGCTGTGTTTTTCCTTATACATTGCGCCCAATGCACTCTTGGACAAGACACAGTGCTTTGCATAGCACTGTCTCCCTTTTAGGCTTGCATTTCAAAGCACTGTCTCTCTTTAGATACTATTTTGCCTCCTGAAACCATCCAGATTCCCTTGAATTTGTATTTTCAATTTGGTTCAGTTTGTTTTCTGTTGTGTTTTGGAAAGTTTGATCCTCATATTGACCAGTGAATCTATCTACCTCTTCCTCCTTGGAAAGAAAATTTGTTCAATATTTGTTTAAAGTGTTTTTCTTTATCATTGACAAATTGATTTCAAATTATTTTCATTGTCGCATTAGATCCATTTAAAAAAAAAAAGGAAATTGTCGTAAATTCTTTGTTTCCTGATAGGATAAATTGTTGTTTAATTCCTCATTTTTCCTTCAAAAGAGAAATTTTTGTTTGTATTCTTCATTTCTCGAAAGTAAAAGGCATTTGTTTTTGTTGATTTAGTGCACTTATTTTCTTTTCTGCATTCATAACATTAAAGGATCTGAAAAGAAAAACTTGCATTTGCATCTAGTGCTTTGTGTGATTTGCAAAAGGAACAACTAGGAAATATTCATTTAGTTTGTTCTTATTGATTTGTTTGCTCGCAAATTATTTTCTCTTTCCTTCTAGTAGCTAGGATTTTCATTGAAAAACTAAAAGTGAAATATTTCTTATCATTCTTAGTTTTCATTTTAGGAATTTCCAATACATCATCACGGTGAACCTTTGAAAGGTAAATTTTTAAACAAGATCAACATAAAATTTATCTCAATTTACCTAAAAAAGCATTGGAACCATAATGATAACAATTATAAGGTCTAGGCTAGAGACGTGTTCTGGCATCGTTAAACATAGAAGATGTCATTAACTTGTCTACGATACATTCCGAGTGTGATACCTCACTCGACGTACTTAAGTATATCATAGCTTTTCCACGTAATTTCGGGTATATCGGGCAGTGTTACAGTACGATAAGTATAAAAGGGTGCTCTCACTGTGTGGTTTCGCATTAGATAGCGCTAATACGGACTTGGGCCTCCATGTACCTTCGGGTATATTTGGGAGGAAAATTTTTAGGTGCTATCCATCCATAGTAAATCGAGTCGGCCGCCTTGTAAATTGTGATACACCAAACACAACATTCGGGGAGTTTGCATGCCTGCCCGTACTTCTTGGTTCGCTAGGAGGTATTCTGCAGTTCACAGTTTCTTAGTAAACCTTTTGCCTAGTATTACCCTATTTTTGTTTATTTCTTTTTGGGTTAAAATAAATTATTAATCATGGAAGAACAAAATCCTTGCCCCCATCGTTCGCGTAGATTAGCTTTAAAACCACCTTTGCCACCAGAAGTTACTTCTGGTAGGCGAAGGTGATCACGATCTGTCGAATCAAGTACAATCCATACCTCTAGTGAAACAACATCTTTCGACAAACTATAGTTAGCTCAAATTATTTCTACACATCCTAGTTCGTCTACTATTGTCAAAATGGAGTCTTCACAGCAACCCATGGTCATGATCCATTCAATCGGTGAGACCATACCTCCTGGACCTGACGTTGTTCAACCACAAATTGATCCAGATCCTGTCTCTTCTTTGCTATAACATCTGAATCTAAATGTCGAACAATCGGAAGTTGTTCCTACCCTGGTCATTCCACAAATTTCTATAGCCATTGAGTATCCTATATCACACAGTGAACCACCTAAAATATATTTTGGCCCTAACGGTGAAATACTTCAACCTAGTTTAATAACGATTGAAGAAATCTCAAAAGACGATACACCATTAACTCCAACCCATTTTGGGGAGGACCTTTACTTGTACAAGTCTTTTCTTAAATCATTTCCACTTGCTTTTGTTGATCCTGTTCCCATTCAAAATCCTGTCAATTTTCAAGGGTATACATTTGGTCAAGCAACCATGCCTGAACCAACATCTTCGGTTGGGAAAACTGTTCCAATTACGTCAGCTCCTGCCCTCGCTATCCCATCGTTGTTCACAACTTCACCAGAGTCTTATTTTCATAGAGACCCTATGGTCCCCTCAGGTTATAAATCATTATCCGGAATTTACTCTGGTGCATCTTCGAAACCATGGTCTTTAACAATATCATCATCCGGAATTTTAACTGGTAATCCTATAGTTAGTATTGAACGGCTTGATTCTTTATACACATCATCAGGGCAATATCAAGCCGGTCCTTCTGGGTCTATTCCTTTAAGTACCATATCAACTGGACTCCCAGAATTTGGAGAACAATATATTCCGTCTTATTATCCTCCTCATGTTGGAGGGCAACCTTTGGTCACCAAATATGACAGTAATCCATCACTTTTTGGTCAACCTAATGTCAAAATTAATGTTTGTCAATGGCAACCCACTTTTCCTATCCAACCGCAAACTGTTGTACAATCATATCAACCAGTTCAACCTGTTACACCCACCTCATTACCACTTGTTAATAAATCTTAACCCCTATTACAGAATCAAAATGTTGTACAAAACCTTATCAAATGGGTCCTTCAACTCAATACCATGAAATTTTGGGTCCACAAACTCCAAATCCTTCAGTTAATTTACAGCAACCTGTATCCGGAATCATTTATTCACAAGCTGGTTTACCATTTTATGGGATGTCACAACCGCAACCTGGTTATACCTACCAACCAAATCCAAGTTATTCTAATTTGGGTCATAATATTGGTGGACAAACCCCTTGGCAACCTCAAGCGCAAATGCCTCAAACTTCCTTTCAACAAGTATCATATCTAGGTTTTGGTCAAAAAAATCCTCAAGCGTTTGCTTTTCAAAACAACCCCTATCTGGGTTACCAGCATCACATTCCTTATGTTGGTGCTCAAAGGCCTATTGCTCAAGTAATTCCATCTTACCCTGGCTATGCTCAACCTAACCTCAATAGACAGTTTCCTTTTGTTGCAACTTAGAGTTACAAGATTTCAATCGCTTAACCAATGACCCAATCAACTATGCTCCTTGGTGGCCAATGATACCCCACAAATTACCCTTGGATATTCCTAAGTTCAATGGAAACCCTGGAGAAGATCCTTCGACTCATGTTATGACTTATCATTTATGGTGTTCATCTAACTCCCTGAATGATGATTTTTTTTTACTACGTCTTTTCCAGCGTACGCTCATAGGTCCGGCTACAAAATGGTACATTGAGTTACCGAGAGCTTCTTTTGATAATTTCACTGCCTTAGCTACTATATTTTTGACTCAATTCCAGTTACCTATCAGATACGAAACTAGAACGAAACTCTTGACCAATTTCAAAAAAACTAATGCTAGTCACATTTCTGATCAAATTCATGAGTGGCGTCGTCGTCATAGAATGGTTAAGACATTTGTCTCAGATTAGCTCCTTGCTGAATGGTTCATTAAGTCCCTGTTACCATATATAACTGAGGATGTGGCTAAAGGTGGTGTCATCATAGAAGAACAAGTTATCACCCGTGCCCAATATTTAGACTTGATTTACACTTAGTCTGGCACGCTCTATGAAAAAATTCCTAACGCACCGAGATCTAATTTCAATGTTCCCCCTCAATTAAAGGACTCTCATGCCGGAGACGGATTGATAGGAACTACAAGCACACATCACGCTACTACATCTAATCCTACTCCTACTTTCAAAATTAATGTCATATCATTTGACAAAGGAGAAAGTGACAAGCAACCCGGAAGTAATAAAAAGGGGAAATCAAAGTAAAAGAAAATTTCTAACCCGTAGGAAAGATCATATGATCAACAGTATGGACCACATAAACCTCGTTATCCATGCATAATATATAATGAGGAACACTTTGTTAGGGATTTTCCTCATTGTGCTGAAGTCTCAAAAATCATCAAGACTTCTCATGCGTCAACTATGTTGACAGACCCATTTCCAAATCCGGACACTAATTTGGTTGCTAAGGATTTAGCTCCTAGTTCCCAAGTGTTAATGTTATCCATCACAAAACCTTCAACAGATATTTTGGTGTCGACGTGTAATAAATATTATGGTAGTCAGGCTACTAATCAACCTACTACCTCGACTACGAATCCATCTACATAATCAATACCACCTACTATTATTCCTGAATTGACAATCAAGCCACCAAAAGGAGTAATTCATAAATCGACATATAATCCTCGGACAAGAGCTACACAAAATTATAATATGGTTGAAGGTTTGGCTCAATCCCCTTCATTTATGTCCGCTCTTGAGGTATTACAAAATTTTCCCTCCCAAAAACAGGCTTTACTGTCGGCCATTGGTGGAATTCATCCAACTGACTCTAATCTTGTTGTCTTTAATCATATGAGATATGTACCTCAACTACCAACAGAATTAGCATTCTCTATACAAGTAAATGTTCTCAATCACCTTGTTCATCGCACTAGTATTGATGAGGGAGCATCTTCATGCATTATGTCTCTAAATTGCTAGAAGCCGCTCGGCTCGCCATGCTTATCACAATCATCAATGACATTGAAGGATTTTGATGGGCAAACATATAAACCTTGTGGTATTATTAATAACCTGCATGTTGAACTAGGGGGAAAAACAGTGAATATTGATGTTGAAGTTGTTGACAGACCACTTGACTACAATATTTTACTTGGAAGGCCATGGGTATATGCGATGACTGCAATTGTTTCTACATAATTTATAATGATTTCCTTTCCACATAAAGGTATTATCACAGTCATTAATCAACTATCCTACTTTGCCTCTACTTTGTAGGTAACTCGAAACATCCCGTTTTTTCACATACCCCAACTAGAACTTCAGAACATTGGTGTAGGACTTTTAAAGGATTCCACTCTCATGGCAACCTTTGCATTACCTCCACCTACGACGTCAACAAAAATTGCAAGTATAGAGACCTGCTACATGATCTCTTCCACTTTATCTAGCTTAAGGGAGAGTACGGGTGATTATAATATTTCTATGTTGGATGAATTTTTACTGCCCAGCCCTATTGAGCTGGCATAACAATCAAGAGTAGACCAAATCGTGCATTACAAAGAGTAGATCTGAGTTTTAAGTTGCAGATCTGAAAAATGATTCAGAAAATTCTGAAGATGACTTTACATTAAAATAGATTAGATCTAAATAGAACATGGGTCAGAAAGCTAATCCATGGATCACCAAAGTGAAAGGCAAAGCCCAGCACCAAAGTTCTCTCATAAAAAATGGGGTCAAAACACCTTGCAAACCCTCCACGAAAATAACGCAGTCCCTCAAGGTAAACTATGTTGTAGCTTGAATAGCAGATATGGTCTAATGCCAAGATACAAATCCGAAACTCAAACAGTGGATGCACTCTTCCAGGAGGTTAAAATACACATTCACTGAGAAGAGGCTCCAATACAAGCTAGATCTGAACAGATCAAGAGTTCCACTTGCTGTAGCCTATAAAAGAAAACAAACCCTCACTGGATCTGTGTTGCAGTTGGAAGTAGAGCTTGGCCCAAAGCCTAATAGTGGATCAAATCAGCAAAAACTCCTCCAAGAATCCTCAATGGAAGAGGTGAAATCCTTTCATAGGAACTCCAAGTGCTAAGCAGCACAATTCTCCACTAAACAATAGAGAATGGTATTTGTCTAAACAGACAAGATACTCATAAATATAGACAATCAACAAACTTCTCTTGCTGCCTTCCCCTTCCTTTTATAAGATGAAACCTTTGCAAACCTTAAACCACCTTGAGGAGTTAGCTCCTTTCACATGAGGGCCCTCTTTCTAGAACTGCGTTGTCCCTTCATGAGGTACATTGAATCTAGACAACCTTGTAGATTTGGTCAAGGTTGACCCAATCTCACAGCTTAGACCCCTTTCACACCTGCAAGTGATTTATTTACATGGCCCTCATTTATCCTTGTTCATATGGGCATTTATTTATTCATTATTTTCAAGATTTTTACATGTCCTCCTTTATTCATTTATTCATGCAACAGAAAGTAAAACAAAAATGCATATTCCTCTTAGCTCATGCTAAGTAGGAATATTACAGTCCTCCCCTCCAAAGTGTTTCTTATCCTCAAGCAACTGATAGGGTGAGTGTTGCAGTTCTTCCACTCCTCCATTGGTGAAACCATCAAGGATCAAGTCCCCCTCATAAGCCAAGTGTTCACCAATCCAATACATCATGAATTGTTCCTCCAAGGTCATCATAAGAGGTGCATAGTTCATCCCAGAAGGAGTGAAAAATTTAACAGAAATAAACATGACTGGAGCAATGATTTCTCTAAAACATGTAGCATGGGGCACATAGAGAAGTTCCAATCCATGTGGTACATACAAACTGCCCATACTTCCTCCATACAATCCCATAAACAATACAACTTATCATCCAAGTATGGGAGAAAAACTACATATATGCAAATAGAAATTTGACCTTGAAGAGGTGGGTCAAAGTCCCACATGTGATGCCAGTGAAATGCATCTCCTGCCTGCATTAGATCAAGGTGTGGCAAGTGGCATTTCCCCCACACATTTTCTGCATAAGCCATCTCAACATAGCTGGAGATATCAGATATGTTTGGTGCCTTTGGGGAGCACCCATCATGAAAAAGAATCTCCCTTTGCACAACAAAGGGGTGGCCAAGTTCAGAACTATTGGCCCTCAAGAAGCTATGAGATCCACATGATCTCGCACCCCATTTAGGATACATAGCCTGCAAAAACATGGTAAAATAATGTGATAAATCAGAAAATAAAACTTTCCTGCCATGATCAAATCCTTTACCATCATAGTTCTTCATACACATGGAGTTGTGCATGAGCATTTCCCTCCTCTCAAGCAAAGGAAGAAATAGCTAAAATGACTCTTGCAAATAGTCCATTGGCTTCCCAAATCTTCCATAGATAATGCACTCTTGAAAGTGCTGATGTAATTCCTCTCTCATCCCCTCCCAATCAATGCTCCTCATGATCAGGGTGTAGATCTTCATGGACTTCATATGGCTGAGAAGGAATTCTTTGTGTGCCCCCTGTAGTATCTTTTTCTTGAGCTCAGAAGCTCTAGACAGGAGGATCCTACCATGAAATTAGATGACTCCCCCTTGGACTAAATATCCCTCTTCTTGCTGTAGGTCATCTAGTATCATACCAGCATGGAGATATTTGGAATATTGTACAAGCAGTTGATATTTCTAGTCCAGATCCACACTGATCAACAAAGAAAATGCTGATGATACCTCCATGGAAGTGTTTTTCATGCTGATGATCTCTTCTCTGACATTCCCAATGCCAAATATGTGTGTTGGAAGGTTGATCCTCCCATTCTCCTCCTCCCACAGCGCAGATCTGGAAATGAGAGGGGGTGATAGTGGTGAAGGGAGAAGAACCCCCTTACCTTTGAGTTGTCCCAAGCCTCCCAGCGTTGTAGCTTGGTCTTCTATTGCCCCAATCCTCCTTGAATCTAAGTTTGGAGCAGCATTTTGTGAGGCCTCCCCCACAAGATCTGAATCTAGTGGCCTTCCAGGTGGTTTGCCACTAGATAGGAATGTCCCATGCAGAAAGCTCATGGACATCAGAGAAGGGACTATGAGATCCTTGCTTCCACTGCGCAAATCCATCTCTGTTGTTTGTGTGGAAGTGATAGGTGAGGGATAAGTATGCATGCCTTGGATCATTTGGGGCTTACCAATCTTCATGTCCACCCACTCCATCTACAAATCCTTCCAATTAGTGGTGACCTTCGCCAATGTAATCAACCATTGGACACCCAAAATGATATTGGTGTCTGGTATGCCAACTACAAAAAAGTGATCCACCAAAGTGTAGGACCCCATAGTAACCAAAAGTGATGGAACATAATGCTTTCATTGCATTGTCCTATCTCCTGGAACCAAAACAGAGAAGCCCTCAAATGTATTAGTGGGAATTTCTCTCCTCTACACAAGATGAGCATCAATAAATTTATGGGTTGCCCCACTATCAATCAGTACAGATACTCTCTGATTCATGACTGAACCTTGTACTCTCAAATTCAAGAACTTAGGTACTCCTCTAAAAGATGCAAGAGTTCCTCCCATTGGAGCAAAGGCTCCATTCCAATCTCCAGATGGTGTTGGATTTCCCGCAACATTGTCAGTGATGTGACCTCTCCTTGGTTCATCATCTTCTTCTTCCTCCTCAAGAATCTGAGAAGACTTCTATGTAGTGTGCTTTCCCAACAGCACATCTATGTCCAGGTGCCCATGACTCTTGGAAAGTGAAGCATAGTCTCTTCTTTCTCAGCGCCCTCCTGAGTTCAATATCAAGAGGCTTCTTGAATGAGCTCTCCTTGGAAGGAGCAGCTTTCTCTTCCTTCCCCTTAGAAAGGTAAGGAGACTTGCTTTGAAAAGTGGCCTTTGCTTTTGGCAAGGCATCTTGAAGGTCCCTAGCCCTCTCAATGGAATCATGAAAAGTGATGGGCTTGGTAGATTTAACCAACCCATGCAAAGGTTCATCCAAGCCATCGATGAACATATACACCCTCCTTGCTACAAATAGATCAGGAACCATAACAGATAATATTAGAAACTCATAAATATAAGTTTCTGCATTTCCTAATTTCTTTAAATTTGCAAGGCTCATGAAAGGTGCTTCTATATCCTTTCTATCAAACCTCTCTAGCAGTCTTCTAGTGAATTTAGAATAGGAAGTTACATTGGCATGGCCCAATGTAGACAACCCATGGAACCACCAATTGTGTGCTTCACCTTCAAAGTGCAGCACTGCAATCTTGATGGCTTCACTCTCAGGGACTTTGTTCAACTTAAAGTAGATATCCAGCTTTTGTACCCATGCCTTGGTAGAACTAGTGGATGACCCATCAAAATTGGGCAAGAAGAATCTACCCATAGAGTGATGTCTATCATGATTATGAAAGAACACACCATCTCTATACTGATGCCTTGGTCTTCTTTTGTCCTTGAGGTGACAAAACTCTTGGAAACTCAAATGGCCTTTGAATATTTTATTTTTAGATTCATATTCCACAAAGTATTCTTCAAGGGATTCTTGCTCTTGTGGTCCTTAATTTCCACATCCAAAAAGGTAGGCATGGTGGAGCCTTGTGGAGCTTGTGGAACTTGAGGCTGGTTCACTGGTTGACCAATCCAGTGATGAGACATTTTAGAGCTTTCCCCAGGGTGAAATATCCCAGAAGATTCCCTCATCCTATCCATTCTCATCTCTTTGATATCTCTAGCAAGATCTATCATGGCTACCAAAAGAGTTCTTGCAAACTCTTCTCCTTCTTTATCACTTGTAGTTTCAAGGGCCTTTCCCTTGTCTTGATCATCAGTGGTGTAATCAAACTTCTTGTGACTTCTATTATAATAACTCTTCTCCCTCTCAGTAAGAGGTTAATATTATTCTAAATGAACCATGGTTGTGGTGCTCCAAGGAAAGCACAGGCTGTTCCAAGAAAGGAGCTCTGATACCACTGTAATATTCCAAAATTGGAATGGCACAGCAAGCCTGCTGAAATAACGCACTTGTGGGATATTGATGCAAATAAATGATTTTACAGCCCTTGGATCCCCTATATCAGTATATATGGATTTTATATCCAAATGGGGAGCAAAAACAAATGAAACTAGGTGTGGTAAACAGATCTCCCACCACCTAGTCTACCTGAAAAACACCCTAGAAGAGGGGCTGCAGCAATGCACAAAAAACTGCTTCAGAAATAATGCAGTCTTGGAAAGCATGAGTAGGAGGCCATCAAATATGATCAATTTGTGAATATATAGCAGCAAATCATAATTATGATTATTCTCTTATATTATGCAGTAGAATACAGGAGATAAATAGTAAGAAATCCTCAAAAGAGAAGGCTGCAACACATATATAAACTGCAAAATGGCTTAAAAACGTTATTTTAAGGAGCTGCAGTAGCTTAATGTTACATATCAGATATAGAACATATCTATGGAAAAAACATCAGATCCATTTCATATCTGTAAACTAGAAAGACACTATTACAATATCCCCTTGGGGTTTTGACCAAATCATGCATTACAAAGAGTAGATCTGAGTTTTAAGTTGCAGATCTGCAAAATGATTCAGAAATTTCTGAAGATGAATTTACATTAAAATAAATAAGATCTAAACAAAACATGGGTCAACAAGCTAATCCATGGATCACCAAAGTGAAAGGCAAAGCCTAGCACCAGAGATCTCCATAAAAAATGGGGTCAAAACACCCTGCAAACCCTCCACTAAAAATAATGCAGTCCCTCAAGGGAAACTGCGTTGTAGCTTGAATAACAGAGATGGCCTGATGAAAATATACAAATCTAAAGCTCAAATAGTGGATTCACTCTTCCATGAGGTTAAAATACATACTCACTAAGAAGAGGCTCCAATACAAGCTAGATCTGAACAGATCTAGAGTGTAATGTCCAAAATTTTCATGAATAAATTGGAACACTAAATTTTGCTCATATTGTGTAGTAGGTGAATAAAAAGGAAGAGGAGGCCTCTTAACATGAATAAAACCCTTCCTAATGTGAAAATGGGGACCTTTGAGTAGCCTATTTTTCACCTCCTAGTGTGAAAGGGGCTAATTGCATGAGGACAAGGTCAAGTTGACCAAGTCAACCAGCGCAGCCTAAGGAGGAGTAGCTTGCCTAAGAAGACAGCGCAATTTTGGAGGGAATAGATTCAAATGAAGATGGAAAACCTAAGAGGTGGGACCCAAGGTGAAGGAGCTCACAACTTCATAATGAGGAGAAGGGCAGCTTTGTGGAGTTAGCTTGTATTTCAATTTCTTGTCTACTTAGACATTTTCTGCAAACTCCTGCTGCTTAGCAGAGTTTGGAGGGATTCCTGTTTAGGAATACCTTCTCCTTCATTGAGTGATCTATTGAAGGGGATTGTGCTTAATTTCTCCCACATCTGGATTTTAGGCCAAGCATTTCTCACATTTGCAGTGTTATTTTTGTAGCAGAGGATGTTGTGTTGCTGGTTAGTGCAGTGGGAGGGTTGTCCTATCTACTCTTGTGCATTTCCATTCAGTGGAGGGAGTTTCTCTTTCATTGAGGGAGATGTGTAGGATATTTCAGAGCTCAGTTCAGATCTTGGCATGTGGCCAACTCATGTTCCACCCATTACAACACAGTTCACTGGGTAAACTGCGTTATTTTTGTGAGAGCAGTAGCTGCAGGGTTTGATCCCTTGCTTGAGGGATTATTATTTGGAGAAAGGGCCAACCCTTCTCCCGGAAAGCTCTATATTCCATTCCTCTTCTGTATTTTCATATTCTCAGCCATATTTGTATTTAGTGTTGCAGTGACTACATTTTCCAGCTACATATATTTGCATATCTGCACTTGTACACTTGTATTTTCATGAAACCCCTTGAGGGTGATCTTTATTGTGTATAAAGAGGAAAGGGATCACATTTTCTTAACCATTGGATGCCTGTTAATTTCTGATCTAATATTTCATGTTATTCTCTACATAAACCCTAATTAAAGTAACACTGATCTTGATTCAGTAGTTTATGCATGTTCTAAGCTATGGGGTTTAAGCTCATTTGAGGCATATATAAATAGGGAGATTTGTTTATATGAGCTAGAGTCATTTGTTTCACCTCAAATTCTACATGTGAGTTGCATATAATGTCTACTAAGGGTTATAAGACCCATTTATCACTTGTATAGCGTTAATTTCTGGAGACAACTGTCTTGTGCTTAAATGTTGCTGTCATTTTTAGCTAGTTCACTGTGGGAAATCTGAATAACCTGCTTAAGGTTATTTCTTTGAGCTTAAATTCTACAAGGAGGTTGAAATATATATTTTCTAAGGCATACCAATAGTGGGTGGCCTTATTTTCACATCTTCTTCCTTATACAGCGTCCCTAAGGAGCTTGCTACAACAATTCCTGAATAGGAAAGTCACATATCTGTAGATAGAGACTGCAAAAGGCTAGGTAGCCTCTATTTCTCAGCCTCTTTTAAAGGTGACATAACCAATAGATGCCTTAGTATTCCATCTCTAGCACAGACTTGTGATATTTCTGAAAAAGGGATATTACAGTGGTGTCAGAGCATGATCTCTGGCACTGCCTGTGAGATCAAGCTTTCAGAAAAATAAAGAGAAGATCAAGGAGCAGCTATCTTGGTTCAGCCTATGGATTTCAGATCCACCCAGAGAATACCAAGAAGAGGAGAACAAATATGGAGAGGATGAGGTTACTGTCATCCATTTTCCATATCAGAAAGGAGACTCTCCAAAGGGGTTCAACCAATGGGAAAGAAAGGTGCAGTGAAACTCTAAGAGGGTTTCAAGATGAGAAAAGTTACAGTGAAACCTCTAGAGGGTTTTAGGAGGAAGGAGGAGATGAAAGCACTTCCTATTCTCATGAAGGAAGTGAAGAGTATGGAGGGCCACAAGAGGAAGTGGATAGATGGCCAGAGGAGGAGGAGCATTCTTCTCCACTTGAGGAGGCTTCTACCAGCGTTGTCCAGCTCATAGAGGAGAAGCCCACCATATCAGTAGTTGGATCAGCCAAAAAATCAGAGAGAGGGACTCTTGCAGCCATACAAGATGTCTCAAAGGCCCACAAAGGTATGCAAAAATTTCCATGCAGTGACAATTCAGAAAATTCCATAGGAGGTTTGGGAAATTTGCATTCACATGGCCCAGGATCGAAACTTCATGTTGATAAAGAGAAGCAATTTTATACAGTGCTGTACAATAGGGGTTTGATCCAAGAAGGGACCAACACTCATTCCTTTACACCCTTATTGAGTTGCATGCAACATGAGGAGTTATGGTGCAAGGATTTGGGGAGCATCATACATGATGTGCCATCTCCTAAGGATGTCTTTTCCTTAGCACTCTTGGATTCTTGTGGATTCAAGGGTTTGATTGGTGAGAGGCCTTTCCTGGAAATTATTCAAGGGGTTAGATCTCAACATCCCGTGAGGTGTAAGGAGGAATACTTGCTTTGGGATAATGGCAGTCTTCATTGGGAAGATGCCAAAGGAGAGAAGGATTGGGGACAGCCATGTCTTGATAGAGGAGATTGGATGGAGAGCAAGAGGCTTGTGAGCCACTTGCATATCTATGACACAGGGCAGTAAGAGGCAAAGCTGCACTAGCTACTAAGGAGAGAGTTTGGCCATCATGAGATATGTCCTTTTCTCAAGGGTATGTGGATGGAAGGAGCTTGGCAGGATACTTTCATCATGGGACAACAAGGAGTGTGGATGCATTATGATGGGAGGGTCATTTTTTTTCCACCACATATGATGAGTAATGGAGGTATGAAGAGGCAGCAAGGATATTTGTTGCTTTGGAGGATTGGGTGAGAGCAAGGGAAAAATTTCTCTCCCAATTGGCATAATGTTGCAAGGGTGAAGTATGGCACTATCATGGTGCAAGAGGTGTTTTCATCATGGAGGAGACCCCTCATATATGGCAGCATTATGGAGAATATCTTTGACAAGCTACATGTCAAAGAATGGAGCTTGATATGGATGAGAGCCTATGTGTATAGGCCAACATCGTTATCTCTTTGGAGTAGTAACCAATGGATGAAATGTGCCCAATGGAAGTGTGGTGGTTCCATAACCCACAGGTCCCAGGATCATTTCACCTTGGTTGCACTTGATGAGGAGGGAGGAGCTGAGATGGATGAGGTAGTAGATGGAGTCATCGATTACTATGCTACATTATTCTAGACTTGGGTTCCCAAGCATGAGAAGAAGGATCTTCTTGCAGCACCTAGTTCATTCCTCTTCATGGGAGCATGCCAAGCTGATGAAAATGCAGCAAGATGATGAAGCTTAGTGAAATGAAGTCGCCTTCACTAAGTGGGCCCGCAGGCAAATTCTGGCGCAAAAATCTATTTTTAGACTATGTCTATTTTTAGACATATGGAGCATGATCCAGGGGTTGCAGTATGTTATTCTTGGAGTATTGGTCATGTTGGTAAAAATAGATGGACCTCTATTTTTAGACATTTAGGTCGAAGTCTATTTTTAGACTGCCTATCCTAAAAATAGGGAAGTCAAATATTATTTACCTTAATAATATTTGGACTCTAAACTTCAGTTTACTCTCTTGGAGCACTTCAGTTCGAGCTACAGAAGTGGCTCATGCATCTGACAGAGGAATTACGCTATTCCTAGGGGTTTGGTGAGCTCATGCATGGTTGACTTCAGTTAGGACTTCAGTGGCAGAAATTTGGTGGAGTTGATGAGACAGTTGGTGGAGTTGTGTTCGGTTTAACTTAGTTGAACTAGTTGAGATTAGTTTAACTAGCTAATCAACTAGTAATGAGTGGAGTGAATTAAATATTATTTAATTCATTAATTAATAACTCATTATTCAACTCAAGAACACATTAGTTCACTACAGTGCATGGACAGTTCAGTGGAGACCAGTGAAAGAGGTAGATGAAAGGGTGGAGTTAGCTATCAGTGGCGACATCAGTTGTGCATGAGATTTGCACCACACTTGGAGGAATTGCCCATGATGATTGCGCTGTCAAGCCAAGGAGATTAGAACCTTGGATCTCTATATAGACAGGCCATGATTGCGCAATAGAGGCAAGGCAATTAGTGGTGAGTTTTGAACCAGTAACCTGTTCAAAACCAAGCTAATTTGTGTGTAACTTTATGAGAAAGTACTGAGTACTTGTGAGGAGTATTGTACTGAGTTTGTTACATGATTTCTCCATTATAATATACACAATAGCTGCGGGGTTTTCAGCTATAAGCTTTCCCCATACATACGGTGTTAATGTGTATGATGATTTGATGTGTTATCGCTTGATTTTATTTCCGCATGTGTGATGATCTGAGTTGGTTGAGTGGAAGAGATTATGTGTTGCATATAAATTCGAATTGTATGTGATCAGGATAGTATCGGTGGATAATTAATCATTATTCAGCAAATTTCTACATGGTATCAGAGCTATTGAAGCAGAGATTGATCATCACAGTGATTACAAACTTATTTCGGTAGACAGAGTCTGCATGCGGGCCGGGTAGCCTCCGGATTCATCTTTCTTCGGAAAGTGAAAGGTCTGGTAAATGCCCCTTGCAGTCAATCTCTGTGCTAGAAATAATTTGTTCTCACAGATCTAGAGCGGTTGAGCTTTGAGGTGGAATTCAAATTTTGCAGCAGTTTTGTTTTCTTGGTGCCGGAGTTGAAAATGTCTTTCAACGGTTTGCGACTCGAATATGCTCTTGAAGGCAGTTCGAATTATGTTGCATGGAAGGATCGCATGGAGGCAGTATTAGAAGATAATGGACTGAAGGAGTTCATGGATATGGATGTCCAAAGGCCCACTGATCCTGCTGAAGTCGAAGCATGGCAAAAGAAGATGGCGAAATGTCGAAGGATCCTGTTGGAGGGCGTCAAGGATCATATTGTATCCAGCCTGCATGGAAAGGCTACTCCATATTTAATGTGGAAATATTTGACGGATCTATTCCAGAGTAAGAGCAACCAAAGGAAGCTGGCGCTCAAAGATAAGCTCGGGAACATCAAGATGGAGAAGGGCGACAGTATCGCCAAATACCTCACGAAGTTCACTCAGTGCAGAGATGAGCTGGGAAGTGTGGGGGTGACTGTCGAAGATGAGGACATGGTCGACCTGGCTCTCCTTGGTCTTTTGAAGGCTTGGCACTCATATCAAGATAGTGTCAATGGTCGGGAGAAGCTGCCGGGATGGGAGTGCCTTTGGGCGGATCTCATGCAGGAGGAGATAAGGAGGACTACTCGAGATGGATCTTCATCAAAGGGAGATGATGAAGAAAATTGCGCTTTGGTGGCCAAAGCAAAGAAAGGGAAGGGTAAGAAAACCTCTCATTCTGGTGTAAAGGGAAAGAAGCAGGATATGGCGAAAGTGAAGTGTTTTCATTGCCATGATCACGGACATTATGCTACCAATTGTCCAAAGAAGAAGAAGAACAAGCAAGCGGGAAGATCTGCAGATGGAGAAGCTTTGGCTTCACAGTTCGAGCTTGACTTTTCACTGATCGCATGCTTGGTTTAAAGTGTGATGGGATCGGTATGGTTCTTGGACAGCGGTGCGTCATTTCATATGACGGGAGATCGGGATTTGTTCTCAGATCTGGAGGACAAAGATTTGGGTGTGCACATCGAGATGGGCGATGATGGTAGATACAGTGCGATTGGTATCGGTACCATATCCTTTCAGAGGGAGTCTGGTAAACCCTTTGTATTGAAGGATGTCATGCATGTACCTGGATTGAAGAAGAACTTGATCTCTGTGGTGATGTTGGAGGATAAGGGGTATGATGTGGTCTTTAGCAAAGGAAAAGCCTTCCTGTGCAGTAAGACTACTGGAGAGACCCGGAAGATAGGGGTTCGAACCAAGAACCTTTATCAGTTACAAGTAGATGGCTGCGCAGCAATGGCATGCAAGGCGGGAGAAGTGGTGAGCCGGGATGATGAGGGTGAACTGTGGCACAGGAGATTGGGCCACCTTCACCATGGAGCTTTGAAGATTCTGTAGCAGATTTCTACTGGGCTTCCTAAGGGCACTCTTGCGCAGTCAGATCAGTGCAAGGGGTGTACTTTAGGGAAGTATGTGAAAGCCACCTTCCACGAGAAGGATAGTCGCGCCACGACGATCCTTGAGAGAGTTCACACAGACGTGTGTGGTCCTTTCTCAGTTGCTTCGACAGCAAAGCACAAGTATTATGTGATCTTTGTTGATGATTTCTCTCGAAAGTGCTGGATCTTCTTCATACAGAAGAAGAGCGATACATTCGCGAAGTTTTGTGAGTTTAAAGCACTGGTCGAGAAGGAGTCGGGGAAGAAGGTGATTGCTCTAAGGAGTGATAACGGTGGTGAATTCATCTCGGCTGAATTCAAGGAGTTCTGCAGCGCAGAAGGGATTCAGAGAGAGCTCATTGCACCCCATAACCCACAGCAGAACGGGGTGGCTGAGCGGAAGAACAGAACGATCGTGGGTGCTGCACGGGCGATGTTGCATGATCAGGGCCTACCCCTTCACTTGTGGGCTAAGGCATGCAATACAGCAGTGTATGTGCAGAACCGTTGTCCTCACAAGGTTCTTGGCATGAGTACACCGGAGGAGGCTTATTCTGGCAAGAGGCTTGATATTTCCCATTTGCGGATTTTTGGTTCTCCTATCTACATGCATGTGACGAAGGATGCGAGAAGGAAGCTGGATCCAACTGCTGAGGTTGGAATATTTTTGGGGTACACTGATACACCTCACAACTACCAGGTGTATTTGTCAGACAGTCGCAAGACTGTTGTGCGACGGGATATAAAATTTCAGGAGGAGAAAGCCATGCGGTGTTCGCTTGAGAGGGAGCTACACTTGCATGCAGATGAGGAGCTGTTAGTTCCTAAGGAGGAGCTTCCGGATGTGGATCAGCCACAAGAGGAAGTTCAGGAGGTGGAAGAAACCACCCATGCAGCGCCAACCATCAGAGGGCGCATGCGCACTACAGAAGCTGAGCGACTGGCTTGAGATGTAGAGAAGGTTGTAGGACCACCTACAGCACAGCGCAGACAGAGGCAGTCACCGGATCGGTACACTGGATACATGGCTCTTGTGAGTCAATGTGTCGTGACGGAGCCATCCTATTTTGAGGAAGCTATGGAGGAACCCGCATGGGTAGATGCCATGATCGAAGAATATGATTCGATCGTCAGAAACAGTGCGTGGGAGATTGTCCCAAGACCGGAGGGGAAATCAGTGGTGGGTTCGCGATGGATCTACAAAGTGAAGCAGGCGGCTGACGGGAGTGTGGAGAAGTACAAGGCGAGATTTGTCACCCGTGGCTTTTCACAGATCGAGGGGATTGATTATGAGGAGACCTTTGCACCTGTCGCAAGGTACTCTTCCATACGGATGATCCTTTCTCTCTCAGCGCAGATGGGGTGGCACATTCATCAGATGGATGTGAAGACTGCGTTCCTCAATGGAGTTATTGAGGAGGAGGTGTACATAGAGCAGCCTGAAGGTTTTGAGATCTTCAGCAGTGAGTCTCATGTGTGCCGACTCAAGAGAGCACTGTACGGGCTGAAGCAAGCACCTCGTGCTTGGTACACTCGGATAGACAGCTACTTCACCGGGCTTGGATTCTCCAAGAGTGAAGCGGATCCTAACCTGTACCAGATTGTGGTGGAGGGGAAGCTGTTGATCATCGTACTGTATGTAGATGATCTGATTTTGACTGGCGATGAGCAGTTGATACTTTCATGCGAGGAGGATCTTGCACGAGAGTTTGAGATGAAGGACTTGGGCATCCTTCATTATTTCCTGGGATTGGAGATTTGGCAGCGCAGCGGAGGACTGTTTGTTTCTCAGGGCAAGTATGCCCGGGAGATTCTAGAGAGGTTCAACATGCAAGGCTGCAAGCTTGTTGACACTCCTCTTCCTGGTGGTTGGAGGAAGGAGGATGCTACTTCAGCGGAGGTAGTGGATGCCACTATCTATCGACAGTTGGTGGGGTCGCTTATGTATCTGGTCAATACACGACTCAATATATGCTATGCTGTTAACCATCTTTCACAAGCTATGGTTAAGCCTACCAAGCTCTTTTGGAAGGCAGGCAAGCATGTATTTCGTTATATTAGAGGCACATCGGGATATGGTCTATGGTACAGACAGGAGGATGGAGCGAAGCTTTCTGGCTTCACTGATGCAGATTGGGCAGGGAGCCCAACGGACCGGAAGAGCACTTCTGGAGGAGTTTTCAGCATTGGGTCGACAGCAGTTTCCTGGTACAGCAGGAAGCAGAGATCCGTGGCACTCAGTTCAGCAGAGGCCGAGTACATGGCAGCTAGCTTGGCTGCATGCGAGGCTATTTGGATGAGGAAAATCCTCGTTGGATTGTTCGGGTTGCATTTGGAGCCTACAGTGATTTACTGTGATAACCAGAGTTGCATTAAACTCTCGGCTAATCCAATATTTCATGATAGATCCAAACACATCGACATCAGGTACCATCATATCAGAGATTGTGTTCAGCGGAGAATCATGATGCTTTCATATGTTCCCACGGAGGATCAGGATGCCGACATCCTGACGAAGGCGCTCACGAGGAGCAAGTTCGAATTCCACAGAGGCAGGATAGGGGTTGCAGATAATCCATATCTTGCTGAGAGGGAGTGTTGAAAATGCAGCAATATGATGGAGCTTAGTGAAATGAAGTCGCCTTCACTAAGTGGGCCCGCAGGCAAATTCTGGCGCAAAGTCTATTTTTAGACTATGTCTATTTTTAGACATATGGAGCATGGTCCAGGGGTTGCAGTATGTTATTCTTGGAGTATTGGTCATGTTGGTAAAAATAGATGGACCTCTATTTTTGGACCTATATGTCGAAGTCTATTTTTAGACTGCCTATCCTAAAAATAGGGAAGTCAAATATTATTTACCCTTAATAATATTTGGACTATAAACTTCAGTTTACTCTCTTGGAGCACTTCAGTTCGAGCTACAGAAGTGGCTCATGCATATGACAGAGGAATTACGCTATTCCTAAGGGTTTGGTGAGCTCATGCATGGTTGACTTCAGTTAGGACTTCAGTGGCAGAAGTTTGGTGGAGTTGATGAGACAGTTGGTGGAGTTATGTTCGGTTTAACTTAGTTGAACTAGTTGAGATTAGTTTAACTAGCTAATCAACTAGTAATGAGTGGAGTGAATTAAATATTATTTAATTCATTAATTAGTAACTCATTATTCAACTCAAGAACACATCAGTTCACTACGGTGCATGGACAGTTCAGTGGAGACCAGTGAAAGAGGTAGATGAAAGGGTGAGTACAGCTATCAGTTGTGACATCAGTTGTGCATGAGATTTGCACCACACTTGGAGGCAATTTCCCATGATGATTGCGCTGTCAAGCCAAGGAGATTCGAACCTTGGATCTCTATTTAGACATGCCATGATTGCGCAATAGAGGCAAGCAATTATTGGATGTGTTTTGAACCCGTGACTTGTTCAAAACCAAGCTAGTTTGTGTGTAACTTCATGAGATAGTACTGAGTACTTGTGAGGAGTATTGTACTGAGTTTGTTACATGTTTTCTCCATTATAATATACACAATAGCTGCGGGGTTTTCAGCTATAAGCTTTCCCCATACATACTGTGTTAATTTGTATGATGATTTGATGTGCTATCGCTTGTTTTATTTCCGCATGTGTGATGATCTGAGTGGAAGAGATTATGTGTTGCATATGAATTCAAATTGATATGTGATCAGGATAGTCTCGGTGGATAATTAATCATTATTCAGCAAATTTCTACACAAAAAACTATGGAGGGTTCATTCATGGATCCATACACCATTTTACTCCAGGAATATGGTAAGAAATTTGTTTGTACATTGGCTGATTTGTATACTCTTACCATTATCTTGAAGTGCATGGCTCTACAAGAGGGCAAGATTATCAGATTGCTCCACGGGCAAAGTTGGGCCAAACTATATGATGGAGGCAGCCATATTTCACATGGCCTATGGCAGATGTTTTTCCATTGCATACATGTTCAGCTAATTTACATTATCAGCCATGAGTCACAAATCATTTTTCCATGTAAATTTCTGAAGCAGCAACTTGGAAAACTGCGCTGCCACTATTGGGGAAACTGTTGGTACTTGTTTGCATCACATGAAACCTTCAGAATTTTACTCATTTTGTTTCTGATCATGACTTCATTTGCTGATTTGGATCTGATTTACATTGGGTGCATGATTGGAAGAATGATACATGAGTTGGGAGTGTCCTTAAAGGGGAAGGATTCCCACATTTTCTGCATTTCATGTTCTAAGGGGAACATGAGGAAAACTATGGCCACCACAGCTAAGTATTTGTTTCCTTTTGAGGTGGACCATAAGTATGATTATGATTCATTTTATAATCATGGGCAAGTGACCAAATATTACTTGTATGTTCAGATGATCCATTCAGCCATTTACTTCTACTAGTGAATGTGAGAATTCTCACCACTAGTCATGTATCAACATACTACTTTCCATGCCATTTTCTGAAGAAGCAATGGATGAGATTACGTTGTTTCCTTTTGAGAATTTGTTTGTATCATACAGCAACATTAAAATCCTAAAGAAAACATCTCATTTGGACATTCTATGATGATCATGTCCTATTCATCATGGAAGAAATGTTTTGGGGTAGCTTGTTCTTCAATGATGGAGGAGAAATTGTTGGTGGATTGCTCTACATTTTTCCACTTGAGGGAAATACAATTGCAGCCCATGAAAAACACATACTCTACACTATTCATAATTTTATAGGAGGACAATGTGGGATAGGCCTTCTTGCCTATCATGTTCGGTCATTCAACCCACCTACACTTCTGGAGCGAAAGGTGGAGGAAACTTATCATGAGTTACCATGTGGAAGGGTGACTCATTCCATATGGATGATAGCTTGGAGGTGGAGGTTTCACATTGGGGAAGAGGACTTCCCATGCATCTTGCACTCCATGTCTTGAGAAGACCTCTAGACCGCACATGGTTGTCTCCTTGAGCACCTTCCTTCTCATGATCATAGTCGGTTGGGGAGTTTCACCAAGTGCTAATCTATATGCTTGGGGGAGGCACTATGGAGTTTCATGGATGAGATGGAATAATATTCTTTGGAGGATTCCATCATATTATGATGCTATTGAAGGAGGTAAGGATATTCACTCAGTTCTATCCTTGCAGTTTCTTGAGGACAAGCAACATTTGGGAGGGGAGGATTGTAATGTTCCAAAATTTTCATGAATAAATTGGAACATTAAATTTTTCTCATATTGTGTAGTAGGTGAATAAAAAGGAAGAGGAGGCCTCTTAACATGAATAAAACCATTCCTAATGTGAAAATGGGGACCTTTGAGCAGCTTATTTTTCACCTCCTAGTGTGAAAGGGGCTAATTGCATGAGGACAAGGTCAAGTTGACCAAGTCAACCAGCGCAACCTAAGGAGGAGTAGCTTACCTAAGAAGACAACGCAGTTTTGGAGGGAATAGATTCAAATGAATATGGAAACCCTAAGAGGTGGGACCTAAGGTGAAGGAGCTCACAACTTCATAAGGAGGAAAAGGGAATCTTTGTGGATTTAGCTTGTATTTCGATTTCTTCTCTACTTAGGCATTTTCTGCAAACTCCTGCTGCTTAGCAGAGTTTGGAGGGGTTCCTGTTTAGGAATTCCTTCTCCTTCATGGAGTGATCTCTTGAAGGGGATTGTGCTTCATTTCTCCCACATCTATATTTTAGGCCAAGAATTCTCACATTTGCAGCGTTATTTCTATAGTAGAGGACGCTATGTTGTTGGGCAGTGCAGTGGGAGGGTTATCCTATCTACTCTTGTGCATTTCCATTCAGTGGAGGGAGTTTCTCTTACATTGAGGGAGCTGTGTAGGAGATTTCAGAGCTCATTTCAGATCTTGGCATGTGGCCAAATCATGTTCCACCCATTACAGAGCAGTTCACTAGGTAAACTGCTTTATTTTTGTGAGAGTAGCAGTTGCAGGGTTTGATCCCTTGCTTGAGGGCTTATTCTTTGGAGAAAGGGCCAACCCTTCTCCCAGAAAGCTTTATATTCCATTCATCTTCTATATTTTCATATTCTCAGCCATATTTATATTCAGTGTTGTAGTGACTTCATTTTCCAGCTACATATATTTGCAGATCTGCACTTGTACACTTGTATTTTCATGAAACCCCTTGAGGGTGATCTTTATTGTGTATAAAGAGGAAAGGGATCACATTTTATTAGCCATTGGATTCCTGTTCATTTCTGATCTGATATGTCATGTTATTATTTGTATAAACCCTAATTAAAATAACATTGATCTTCATTCAATAGTTTCTGCATGTTCTAAGCTATGGGGTTTAAGCTCATTTGAGGCATATAGAAATAGGGAGATCTCTTTATATGATCTGGAGTCATTTGTTTCACCTCAAATTCTACATGTGAGTTTCATATAATGTCTACTAAGGGTTATAAGACCCATTTATCACTTGTATAGTGTTAATTTCTGGAGACAGTTGTCTTGTTCTTACATGTTGCTGTCATTTTCAGCTAGTTCACTGTGGGAAATCTGAATGACATGCTTAAGGTTATTTCTTTGAGCTTACATTCTACAAGGAGGTTGAAATATATATTTTCGAAGGGGTGAAATCGCGAAGTTGGGAAACACTTTTTTGTGGATGGCTAGAATTTGGGAGAAATTTTTAATTTCTTGTCCGAGAAAACAGTCAACTCTATTTCTCGACCGAGAGTTTTAAAAACTCTCGCCCGAGAGTTTTATTGGGTTTAACCGCATTTAAAAATGTCTCGGACGAGAGTTATGCATTTTCTCGTCTGAGAGTTTTATTGGCGGAAACTCTCGGGAAGACTTTCGGACGAGAGTTAAAAAAACTCTCGGATGAGAGTTTTAAAAGCTCTCGGATGAGACTTTTAAAAACTCTCATCCTAGATTTTTTTCAACTCTCGCCCTAGAGTTATATTCCTATAATAAAATGCCAAAATTATTAAGTTGTTAGAATTGGTACCTTATTTTAGATAAAAATCTCAGTACTTTAGAATTAGTACTTTATATAATTTTAATAGTACATTATTAAAATTAAAAAATGATAAAAAAAATTAAAAAAATTATAATTTTATTTTAAATTATTTTATTATTATTAATGATAAAAAATACATGAAGATTTGATTAAATAAAATATGTTACAATATTTTGTAATATCAATATTATATAAAAAAACTAAAAATATTTTATATAAAACTAGTTGATATAGCAATATAAATAAAATAAAATTCTAAAACATAAATCAAAATAAAAACATCTATATATATATAATATTTTTTTTTTAATTAATGAATAAATTTAAATTTAAAAAACAATTGACTAAATGCAATGACCTGATAAAGGAGACAATGCATAGCACCTTAATATCGTTATAAATTCTTGGAAATCTTGAGAACTTCTTAAAGTGAGATGAGCTTCTTGGAATGGGTCACTTTATCTTCCACTTCAGTTTTACACGATTAACTTGTAAGGAAGTCTATTTTCCTAGGTATGGATGTAAGGGGATAAACAATATTATTTGAACATTGAGTGAGATGCCCTTCTTGGAATGGGTCCTCTTATCTTCCACTTTAGTTTCACAAGATTAAATTGAAATGAAGTTTATTTTCCTAGGTATGGATGTAAGGGGATAAAGAATATTATCCGAAAAGGAAATGAATGTTAAGTGTGACATTCCAAGCAGAAGTGTATGGGATTGGAAAATTATGTTATTGTAGAAAACTAACCCTTGACCCATAACCGTTGACCCCTTAAACCCTAATTCCTAACCCCTAAACCCTTAACCCCCTAAACCTTAAACCTCTAAACCCTTAACCCCTAACCCATTTACCCCCACTAAACCTCTAAATCCCTAACCCATTTAACCCCTAAACCTTTAACCCCTACCCCTAACACGTTAAACCCTAACCCATTTAAGCACCTAAACCCCAAAACCCCTAACTCTTAACCCCTAAAATAATTAACTGCTAAATCCCCTAACCCCCTAAACCTCTAAACCAATCCTAACCCATTTAACCCCCTAAACCTCTAAACCAATCCTAACCCATTTAACCCCCTAAACCTCAAAACCCCTAACCCCTTAAACCCTAATTCCCAACCCATAACCCTTGACCCCTTAAACCCTATTTCCTAACCCCTAAACCCTTAACCCCTAACCCCTTAAACCCTAATTCCCAACCCCTAACCAATTCAACACCCTAAACCCCTAAAAACCTAACCCATTTAAGTGTGGATTCCATTTAACCCCCAAAACCCTAACCTGAATCCTAAAATACTTCACCGCTAAATCCCCTAACCCCTTAACCCCAAATACGTAAACCCATATAACCCCTAAACCCTAAACCCTGCCCTTAACCCCTTGTATCCTTAAACCCTAATTCCCAACCCATAACCCTTGACCCCTTAAACCCTAATTCCTAACCCCTAAACCCTTAACCCCCTAAACCTTAAACCTCTAAACCCATAACCCCTAACCCATTTACCCCCACTAAACCTCTAAACCCCTAACCCATTTAACCCCTAAACCCTAAACCTCTAAACCCTTAACCCCTAACCCTAACCCGTTAACCCCTAACCCATTTAAGCCCCTAAATCCCAAAACCTCTAACCAATTCAACACCCTAAACCCCTAAAAACCTAACCCATTTAAGAATGGATTCCATTTAACCCCCAAAACCCTAACCCCTAACCCCTAAAATCCTTCACTGCTAAATCCCCTAACCCCCTAAACCTCTAAACTTGAAACCCATTCAGGCCCCTAAACCCAAAAACCCCTAACCAATTCAACACCCTAAACCCCTAAAACCTAACCTATTTATGTGAGATTCCATTTAACCAACCCCCCAAACCCTAACCCTAACCCCTAAATGGTCTACATTAAATACCCTAACCCCTAAACCTCTAAACCCATAATCATTTAACCTCTAAACCTCTAAACCTAAACCCTTAACCCCTAACCACTTAAACCATAGAGACTCCCAACCCATAGCCCTTTACCCCTAAACCCTAATTCCTAACCCTAAACCCTTAACCCCATAAACCCTAAACCTCTAAACCCTAACCCCAACCCATTTACCCCCACTAAACCTCTAAACCCCTAACCCATTTAACCCCTAAACCTCAAACCTTCAAACCCTTAACCCTGCCCTGTCCCGTTAACCCCTAACCCATTTAAGCCCCTAAACCCCAAAACCCCAACCCATTTAAGCCCTAAAACCCAACCCATAACCCCGACTCCCTTAAACCCTAATTCCCAACTCCCCAACCCTTAACCCCTAACCCCTTAAACCCTAATTCCCAACCCCTAACCAATTCAACACCATAAACACCTAGAAACCTAACCCATTTAAGTGTGGATTCCATTTAACCCCCAAAACCCTAACCCCTAACCCCTAAAATCCTTCACTGCTAAATCCCCTAATCCCCTAAACCTCTAAACCTATAATCCATTTAACCCCCTAAACCCTAAACCTCTAAACCCTTAACCCCTAACCCCTTAAACCATAATTCCCAACCCCTAACCAATTCAACACCCTAAACCTCTAAGAACCTAACCCATTTAAGTGTGGATTCCATTTAACCCCCAAAACCCTAACCCCTAACCCCTAAAATCCTTCACTGCTAAATCCCCTCACCCCCTAAACCTCTAAACTTGTAACCCATTTAACCCCCTAAACCCTAAACCTCTAAACCCTTAACCCGATAACCCCTTAAACCCTAATTCCCAACCCCTAACCAATTTAACACCCTAAATCCCTAAAAACCTAACCCATTTAACCCCATTAACCCCTAACTTCTAACCCCTAAAATCCTTAACTGCTAAATCCCCTAACCCCCTAAACCTCTAAACCAACCCTAACCCATTTAACCCCCTAAAACCTAAACCTATAACCCCTTAAACCCTAATTCCCAGCCCATAACCAATTCAACCCCTTAAACACCTAAGCCTCTAACCCATTAACCCTTGACCCCTTAAACACTAATTCCTAACCCCTAACCCATTAACCCCCTAAACCCTAAACCTCTAAACCCTTAACCCCTAACCCATTTACCCTCACTAAACCTCTAAACCCCTAACCCATTTAACCCCTCAACGCTAAACCTCTAAACCCTTAACCCCTACCCCTAACCCGTTAACCCCTAATCCATTTAAGCCCCTAAACCCTAAAACCCCTAACCAATTCAACACCCTAAACCCCTAAAAACCTAACCCATTTAAGTGTGGATTCCATTTAACCCCAAAAACCCTAACCCCCAACCCCTAAAATCCTTCACTGCTAAATCCCCTAACCCCCTAAACCTCTAAACATGTAACCCATATAACCCCCTAAACCCTAAACCTCTAAACCCTTAACCCCTAACCCCTTAAACCCTAATTTCCAACCCATAACCCTTGACCCCTTAAACCCTAATTCCTAACCCCTAAACCCTTAACCCCCTAAACCCTAAACCTCTAAACCCTTAACCCCTAACCCATTTACCCTCACTAAACCTCTAAAGCCCTAACCCATTTAACCCTTAAACCCTAAACCTCTAAACCCTTAACCCCTACCCCTAACCCATTAACCCCTAACCCATTTAAGCCGCAAAACCCCAAAACCCCTAACCAATTCAACACCCTAAACCCCTTAAAACCTAACTCATTTAAGTGTGGATTCCATTTAACCCCCAAAACCTTAACCCCTAACCCCTAAAATCCTTCACTGCTAAATCCCCTAACCCCCTAAACCTCTAAACCTGTAACTCATTTAAGCCCCTAAACCCCAAAACCCCTAACCAATTCAACACCCTAAACCCCTAAAAACCTAACCCATTTAAGTGCAGATTCCATTTATGAATCCTGAAACCTAACCCCTAACCCCTAAAATCCTTTCTTTAATGCTGCAAATCCCCTAATCCCCTAAACCTTAAACCTATAACCCATTTAACCCCTAAACCCTTAACCCCTAACCCTAAACCACACCTCAACTATAAAACTCGACCCTAAACCCTAATTCCTAACCCCCAAACCCTTAACCCCCTGAACCCTAAACCTCTAAACCCTTAACCCCTAACCCATTTACCCCTACTAAACCTTTATACCCCTAACCCATTTAACCCCTAAACCCTAAACCTCTAAACCCTTAACCCCTACCCCTAACCCATTTAAGCCCCTAAACCCAAAACCCCTAACCCCTTAAACCCTAATCCCAACCCATAACCCTTGACACCTTAACCCTTGACCCCTTAAACCCTAATTCCTATCCCCTAAACCCTTAACCCCTAACCCTTTAAATCCTAATTCCCAACCCCTGACCAACTCAACACCCTAAACCCCTAAAAACCTAACCTATCATATGTGATTCATTTAATCCCCTAAACCTCTTAAAACTCGTAACCCATTTAACCCCCTAAACCCTAAACCTCTAAACCCTTAACCCCTAACCCCTTAAACCCTAATTCCAAACCCCTAACCAATTCAACACCCTAAACCCCTAAAAACCTAACCCATTTAAGTGTGGATTCCATTTAATCCCCAGAACCCTAACGCCAACCCCTAAAATCCTTCACTGATAAATCCCCTAACCCCCTAAACCTCTAAACTTGTAACCCATTTAACCCCCTAAACCCTAAACCTCTAAACCCTTAATCCCTAACCCCTTAAACCCTAATTCCCAACCCCTAACCAATTCAACACCCTAAACCCCTAAAAACCTAACCCATTTAACCCCATTAACCCCTAACTTCTAACCCCTAAGATCCTTAACTTCTAAATCCCCTAACCCCCTAAACCTCTAAACCAAACCTAACCCATTTGACCCCCTAAACCCTAAACCTATAACCCCTTAAACCCTAATTCCCAACCCATAACCCAATCAACCCCTTAAATGCCTAAACCTCTAACCCCTTAACCCTTGACCCCTTAAACCCTAATTCCTAACCCCTGACCCATTTAACCCCCTAAACCCTAAACCTCTAAACCCTTGACCCCTACCCCTAACCTGTTAACCCCTAACCCATTTAAGCCCCTAAACCCAAAACCCCTAACCCATTTGACCCTTTAAACCCTAAACATATAAACCCCTAAACCCTAAACATATAAAACCCCTAACATATAAACCTCTAAACCCTAAACATATAAACCCCTAAAAATTTTGATTAAAACATTTAATAAAACTCTCGACCTAGAGTTTTCTAAACTCTCGTCCTAGAGTTTTCTAAACTCTCGGCCTAGAGTTTTCTAAACTCTCGTTCGAGAGTTTCATCGAGTAAACTCTCGGGCACAAACTCTCGTCCGAGAGTTTTTTAAACTTTCGGCCAAGAGTTTGGCCATGCGGTTAAATGTAACTTTAGGTGGGTTAAACTCTCGGTCGAGAGTTTTATAAATTTCTCGTCTGAGACATTATCTCGGCCGACAGTTTCTGGTCAACAAAAAATCTAGAAAATTCTGCAGTTTTCAGGAACCTGCAACTTTGGAGGGACGGAACACCTACAAAAACAAAATGTTATATGTCAGACCAAGTACCATTAGATTCATCTCTGAATCTAGTTTCTGATGATATCAGATTTGTGGAGTTTCATTAAAAAATTCAATTTTTTATTAATTTTTTACTAAACTGTGTCACTGTGGAATTTCATTGTTCGAAAAATTGCACTGAATGAAAATTCAATAACTTTCAAATGACAAAACCAAAAAATTCAGAAAAATCATATTGCATTTCCTCTTCCTGTCTACTTCAAAAGGGTACTCTCATTTTTCTTATTAACGATCACATTGAAAAGAAAATCTAGGGATCATAAAATGTACTGAAACATAACTGTTTTTTTGTCTTCGTCCATTTCAAAAAATAATAATAAATAGTGATTTAATCTAAAAATTACTGAAAAATAGTCTGTGCACTAGTGCAATATATGCAAATTATGATGCTATGGTTTTTTTCCAAAAAAATAATAACCTTCCCTAAAAAAAGTTATGGATCATAAAGTGACTATTTATGTTTGCCTGAAAATTTCAAGTATATGCAGTTAGTAAACAAGAAATTTACCCCTCTATATGTCAATATTTAAAAAATATATATATATGGATATGGAGGTAAGACAATTCTCTACAATTCTTGTTTTTATGTCAAAGCATAATTTGCAATAAAAATATGAGTTTAGTGGAGTTGAAGTTGAAAAACATAGAAAATTACAATTTTCAACGTCAAGAAAGGGCAAAAAGTGTTTCCCAACTTTACATTTTCACCCTAAGGCATACCAGCAGTGGGTGGCCTTATTTTCACATATGCTTCCTTATACAGCGTCCCTAAGGAGCTTGTTGCAGCAATTCCTGAATAGGAAAGTCACATATCTGTAGACAGAGACTGCAAAAGGCCAGGTAGCCTCTAGTTCTCACCCTTTTTTAGAGGTGACATAACCAGTAAATGCCTCAGCAGTCCATATCTAGCACAGACTTGTGATATTTCTGAAAAAAGGATATTACATAGAGTTCCACTTGTTGTAGCCTACAAAAGCAAACAAACCCTCACTGGATCTGTGTTGCAGTTGGAATTAGATCTTGGCCCAAAGCTTGATAGTGGATCAAATAAAAAAAAACTCCTCCAAGAATCCTCAATGGAAGAGGTGAAATCCCTGCATAGGAACTCCAAGTGCTAAGCAACACAATTCTCCACTAAACAGAAAATAATGGTATTTGTCTAAACAGACAAGATACTCAGAAATATAGACAATCAACAACCTTCTCTTACTGCCTTACCCTTCCTTTTATAAGATGAAAGCCTTTGCAAACCCTAAACCACCTTGATGAGTTAGCTCCTTTCACATGAGGGGCCTCCTTCTAGAACTGTGTTGTCCCTTCATGAGGTACATTGAATCTAGACAGTGTTGTAGATTTGGTCAAGGTTGACCCAGTCTCACAGCTCAAACCCCTTTCACACCTGCAAGTGATTTATTTACATGGCCCTGATTTATCCTTGTTCATATGGGCATTGATTTATTCATTCTTTTCAGGAGTTTTATATGTCCTCCTTTATTCATTTATTCATGCAACAGAAAGTAAAACAAAAATGCATATTCCTCTTAGCTCATGCTAAGTAGGAATATTACACTGCATTACATCAAACATTTAGTTTAGTCATGCAAAAACATCAAAATACAAAAAACATTGTATAAACCTTAGGAAAATAAAAAAATATGGTCAAAACATTCTTACCCATTGCACCCCACTGAGCACCTTCTGGTAATGCTAAATATGGATCTCCTCGGAAATCAACGCCTGCATATGCATACTCATCGATGGAGACAATCTGTCGTCAAAACCAGGCAAAGAATGCAGTAAAGAACACAAATGTCAATTGGCTTGCATGTTGACCCATGAGTTCTGCCCATCTCTGCATCCGAGGATCTCTAGGACTAGCTATATCCAGTGTCACATTTTGTGGCTGCATCAGTGGAATCCGTTCTAAAGTGAAGGATATAAGGATTGAACCATAACCAAAATTCTTCTTCCTTCCTCCCTTTGCTTTGTTAAGTTGTTCCTTTATCTTAAAAAGAACAACTTCAGACCAGTTGAAGACTGTTCACTCTAAACACTCTAGCACGTACTGCATATATGATCTATTCACTACATGTAGTGTAACGGTGCCAGCAAGTTTAGTAATCGTGAAAAGGATAGTTCTCAAAGGAAAATCTCTTACATCCCGGATGTTTATTTTTCCATCTTTTCTAGGCTCTACCCCTGGATAACAATACTGCAGAATATATTCCCTCACTGTCTCTCCTCCAATGACAGACCCTAAAAGTGAAATGGGAAAGCCTCTCCTCGAGAAACTTGTGAGAAAATACACATCCTCGACAGTTATAGGAACCACTTGGTTCTTAATATGAAATGCCTCTATAGCCGGATCCCATGCTCGAACTAAGAACTCCAGGAGTTCTATTTGTTGCCTTATTCCTGACAATTTGAAGTACTTAAGTAGTCCACAATCTCTCAGGGCTCTTACTGTACCCGGATCGTTTAAGGAAATCATATCCTGTTCTTCACGTTCTCTTTCCCTCCATGTAATCGTCATTATAATTCGATGGAAACTTGAAATGCAACCATAAGATCCATTAGATTCTATTCATTGCAAAAAAATAGGCAAATTTTGGGCATAATAAGAAAATCAAAAACTTAGATTGTGCCCAATGCACTCCCTAACAATAGACAGTGCATTTCATGTGCAAGTAGCCTTCACTGTACTTGCTATGCAATGCAGGTTTCGACATTCAGGGGTGTGTTGCCCTCTTTTTGGGCAGAATTTACCCTAGGGGCCTTAAAACCCTGAAAATTTGCAGAATTTGGAAATGAAATGAATAATAAAGGGAAGAGGAGGTTCATGGCACTAACCTGGATCAAACAGAGATGAAATCCGTCCACAGAAATGATCGCAATCAGCAGCTGAAGTTCGAGGGAAAAATCAGGTTTAGAACTCCAAAATGCAAATGGTAACTATGGAATGGTAAAAATGAATAGTGAAACTCCTTTTAATAGTCATTTAATTATTTGCAAGTTAAATTTATTACTATGACTATAGTTTCATTATGTTTTTATCATGAAACAGGTATTTTTAATCCATTTGATGTTGTTCTGAACATGATATACAACTGATGAACAGATTAGTCATGCAGATTTATTCAAAGAATGATTTGACCACAAACCATACTTTTTCTCCTTATTTTTCGAGCTTTGTTAAAAATGAAAAAGGATTTGAAGCGCACTTTTATCTCTTTTTTTAGCTTTGATAACAGTGAAAAAGGAACCCCTAGAGTCTTCTTTCATCTCTTTTCAGACTCCAATAATGTGAAAATATTGCCGATCACTTGTCTTTTCGAGCTCGTAAAAGTAAATGAATCGATATCTACTCAGTATAAGTTTAACCCTTTTCCGAACTGAGATATATTATTTATGAAAAAGGAATACCTTGGTTAAACATGACCAAAGAGGTTCTCTCAGATATTATTTTACACTTTTTCGGATCTGAGTGACAAATTTACGAAAAAAATAACTATGGAGTTCTCTTTCATCCTCTTTTTCAGACTCTCTAAATATGAAAAAGGACTGGTCTATCACTATCGTTAAGCTCATTCAAACATAAAATAGCGATGGGCTTGTCGATCATGGCAAGAATCAAGTTTCATTCATCGCTAGACTCGTTAAATTATTAAATAGAGATACTTTATTTTCCCAAAGGGTTGAATTATAGATCATGCAAATGTTATCCTACTCAATCTTGTTAAAAATAAAGAGGTACTGGTCGACAAATGACCGAGGAAAATTTGGGAAAAGTGAGCAAGAATTCTTTATGGTAACAAGTCGCTCTTGAACATGACACTTCCTTCACTCCATGTCTGTGACTGTTTGGGTTGGTTAATCTTCTTGACGGTTCATTCATACCTTCACTTCGGTTTTGGGTCAATGCTGCCAACTCATCTCAGGGTCACCGATATGTTCAAGATAATTCATCCATTGAATATTCATCCTTGTGCAATACTCATAAACCTTCATTCTCATGACAATCATCCCTGAAAATTGCTATATCAAGTCATACCTTTGTCTCTGAAATGAGTAACTCTCATTTCACAATAAGGTGACTTCCTATCAACGACAAATCAATATCCAGGAATTTCACCTACAAACATCAGATTCTAGTACCATGAGGCTTGTTACAGCATCGACAAGATCCTCGCTTCTGAACCTCTGACTGAAAGATTTTGTTTAGCGTTCGATATCAAATCATCTATTCACGCCTTACGAAATGTACTGCAGTACCTTGAGGGCCATTGACATCAATGGTGGTTCTCTCGCGTTTTTTAACAGCTCACATCATTGGCTGGTAATCAAGCGATGTCATTCCATGTTCGACTACAAATCATATATTCGCATGGCTATACTTGTACCCAAATGATCGAGTGAATGAGATAACAAGACCCTGGATCTAGTTTCATCCATCCGGACTGTGATTTCAGGATTTTTATACACATCATCTATGCGGTGACCTTACATACAAATTGTCATCCAAACATGGGCCTATATCTATAGGCATGTCTACATTGGGCAACATTCCAATGAAGATGACTTTCTGAATTATGTACATGTTATTAGATTTTTTATGTGTTGAACATGGAATTCCTACCCTCAAAAATTATGATCAAAGAGGATATATCATGATGTAATGTATTGTAATATTGATGTAGGTGACCACTCCGCTTCATCTCCAGCCCATCACAGTGTAAAGCATCTCAATCAAAATGTTATTATTATTATTCTGACTTCATGCTTTAGGGGAAAATTTGTTATAGGTCAATTTGGGCATCATTCCCAATGAACTGGTTAACTAGGCATCATCTCCAGGACCAATGAATATGGTCTATCACCCCCTATCATTTCAAGTTGCTACATACTTTAAGACAAAGAACAAGAAAAATCATACATGACTTTCATCAAGCAAAGGTTTCCAAGATTTTAAGTTTATTATATAGCATATGAGAGCTCACCAACACTGCCTCTAAAAGGACTAAGTGCGTTACATATGTAGGTAGTCCCATGCAAGGTTGCTCTGCAAAGCACTTCCTAACATTCACAGGTGTGTCGGTCACATTAGGAGCGAAATTGTCATTGTTCTGGAATCTCCACTTGGCCAATGCCTTCTAGAAGAGTTCACATGTGTCAAGCTTTGAATCCATGTGTCCATTTGACATCTACAAGATTGGGAATATGTCTTTCCTATTATTGGAAAGTCATTGATTGTAAAACTACCTTCAGCTCCTCTATAAATTGAGCACAGATCTTAGTGCTTGTTAAGGAATAATTTGAGTAGATAAATGCTGGCAGATTTTCAATTGAGAGTTAGATTTGTGTAATAGCTGCTGGAGAGAATTATACTGTGATGAGGTTGAAGAATGTTTTTGGAGATGGCCACTTCAAATCAGTCACTAGGTTGTAACCTCTCCTTCTATCATTAATAAAGAGTACAACTTATTTTTCCCTATATGCATCTGTATTGGCTTTGGTTTTCCATATTGCAAGATCTTAGTTGATGTATATGGTTTATGCTTTACTGATTTGGAAAACTAACTTGAATAGACATCTATATTATTGTTATCTTCTATTGTTTAGTGTTCATTCTTGCAGGAAATATTTTACATGGCCGGCTAGAATTTGAAGCTACAACGAAAGCGATAGAAGGAACTATTTGGAAGCACTTGGGTTCCAAGTAAGCCTCTAATCCATTCTGTGTGTCTGTTCTTAGTTAGGAAAAGTATTTGTATAGTCTTTAATCTATTTTTCTAGATTAGCACAAGTCTAGGGAAGCGTCTTTTATCTGTAATTCACAATTTCGTCCAACAATAGGGTCCAAAAAAAATTTCTCGGGGCTTCACGCATGGGGCTAGTCATGGAAATAATATAAGAGACGCCCAAAATTCTCCCACTTGTTGTTTTCTTTCCACAAGGGGCCATAGGAGAGATTAACCATTGGTCCACCCCTACAACTCCCATTGTTTTTCTACAACAAGAGAACTTCTCAGTTGTGTAAATAATATAACACACACCCAACACCTTCAAACATGGGAATATCAGAAGGTAGCTTGGAGGGCATGGGTTTCCACTATGGATCATGATGGATGGGGTCATTAGTCAATTTAGCTAAATACAGTAAATGGAGAGAAGATAAAACGAATTGTGGATTTTACTAAATGGGTCATAATTAGGAGAATTCCCTGAACAACCTTGCGTTCCCCCCATATACATATTATATGGATGCACTTGCTAGTGTAGAAAATGGTTCACCCCAGAAAAATTTTGTTGCGTGATAGAATAACTAGTACATGGATGTTTCCCCCTAGGGTAGAAACCTCCAAGCAAGAGCATGACTTCTTAGGGGGTTGTACTCAGGGTGAAAAGAAGGACCACTCTGCATAGTAGGACCAACATAAGGAGAATAACCTAGTTGGGAGATGACACTGCTAGCGAGGTTTCCCCCATGTAAAATAGCCCCTCCAGTAAAATTACTCGTAGGTGGCACCCCTCCAAAGAGAAAAATATAACAATCTTGTGAAATACTAGAAGCTACATTGACATCAGGCTGACTAGGGACCGTTATACATCGCATTTTTACATGTTAGTGATGACTATATCTACAGCTGAGTTTTCTAGAAACTGATTTCCTTATGTCAATATGTCATCCAGAAAACCCTCCCAAAACTTTTTTTCGCCTTTCTACCTATTCAGTCCACCCCTGGCAAAACCACAACCTCCTTGGCAACAATCCTATCTAACCTCAGCCTTATTAGTCTGCCCATCAGCTTTAAAAGGCAAATCCACATCCGTTTCAAAGGTCTCCCCTATGTTAGGAAGTGGCGTTTAGGACATTTCACCTTTGGCAATCATCAAAAAGCCAAAAAAGCCCCCATCTGCAGCAGACCTACCATGACTGATCCCTTAATTTGCAAATGAAATTGACAAACAGCCTTAAGTCGCGCCACTCATATTCCCTAGGTCTCAGCACTGCATAAAGCCCAATCTCAAGCTGACTAGTAGGTTTTTCACTGTGTTCTATGGTTCTACAAAAGACAGGAAATATATTTCAATCTCATGGAGTAAATGTTTGAGTTTACAGTTAGAAGAACAACTGCTTCTAAATGTATTGTGAGCCTGAGATGAAGCTGCAAAACAAAAGTCACTCATCAGGACCTTACAGCTCTTTCCAGCATGAAAATCACAGTAAGAAAAGGTCACCACTATCTCAGCAAAATGGTAAATTGTCAAGGCCCAGAACCTCCTTCATTTACAAGCAGAGGGTTAGGGCGCCTCCTTCATACATAAGCAGAGGGCGCAGGCCAGAATTGACTCAGAAGGTTGCAAAAGTTCAGGTTTGCCTTACTGAAATAATGAAACAATATCTTCAGGTCTCACAAGTGTAATTGATGATCATAACAGGAATGGAGCTTGAAATATGCTGGCTCAAAAGAAAGAAGAGTTTGGTCTGATAAAGGAGCTCATCTCAAACTTTCAAAATCATGTGAATTGATGAAATGAAGAAAGGCATGTCATTGGTGAAAATTCCAAAGCATAAGTACCCTGTCTA